>OX030949.1:71038394-71492582 GCA_943735915.1 Pherbina coryleti | reverse complement strand
CATTGCAAAAAAATTACGAAACATTCGAGAAGTTTCCCACTATCTCAAACAGAAGTTCGGTTGGACCATTTTGATCTCTGGCCCAATGGGATAACAAGCGTTTACCATGTAAATTGCCAGGGTGCAATGAATACACTCATGTTAGCTGCTCAATAGTTTAGACAAGAGTATGTTTTAATAATATATCAAAATAGAATCAAAATAGAAATTGCTTTAAACAATTTCGTAATGAATAATATTTTATGTACTTATTTAATGAATTCTTATACAATGAGCTTCAAATTAAAAAACAAAATCCTTGTGTCCTTGGAAATTAGTGTTTTTATATTTTCCTTTGTTTAAAATTGTCAATTTAAATGGACTATATTAAAAACTGGGAAATATATCTTAGTTTAAATTAATAAAAGCATATAATTCCATTTCAAAAATGTAAAATACAAATTAATAAAAATTAATATATATACCATCATATACTAATTTTTGTTACTTGCCTGCATGAAATTGCACATATGGGCATTTCCACAGAAAAGTCCACCGGCACCAAAAAATAAAAAATTAATAAAACCAAAATTTATATATGATTTCGTATAAAATAAATGTTGAATTTTTATTATTTTAAGCAATTTGAAGCTTAACTCAGTTGTCATGATAAGGTAACTGATTGCAATTTGCTTTATATCTTTTTCGCGGAGAGCAACTTTAAATAGCATTTTATCTTTAATATTTACTACTTTAAGAGAGTAAAAAGAAGTGTTGTACTCAAAACACAAAATGTGATTTATAAGAAGAACTAACTAAAAAAATGTAAAGAGAGCAAAGTAAGATCAATAAACGGTAATTTTTTAATTTGCTTTCTTTGATGTTCTTCTGTTACGTGCGCTACTCAAAAACATCATTTTTTATCATTATTTCTGCGTTGTCAGGTGCAAGTGACTAAAAATTATAACTTAAAGCAAGTTTAGTCTATACAATTTAAAAAAAAAATTTTTTGTGCTAATTAACCAGAAAATAGTTTATTTTAATTTCAAAGTTTGTATCGTAACGTCACCGTAAGTGCGACCACTTGTAAAATAAAAGATTTTAATTATGTATTAAATAATGTAATGTAATTAATTAATTGAGAACACATCAATGGAGTTAGATAATGTATATATCTACAGAGCAGATAAGAGTTTTCTCTTTGGTTGAGTGAGAAATGGAAGGAAGTGCCAAATATCTCTGGTATCCAAAAACTTCATTGCATATCATCTGACAAAAATTTAAAAATAAAAGCAGTTCGAACCACACTTTCTTCAAAAATGAATATTTTTTAAAATACAGTAAGCCCCCGGTAATCCAGCCCCTGTCTAATCTGACACCCCTGTAATCCAACATGTCTATTATTATTGAATATTTTTTTGACAATCTTCGCTAATTTACTTGTATTGATTGGCTCATATTATGATTTTTAATCATAATTTTTGATTTTTTTAATATGTACAATTCCATATTAATGACGTAAATTTTATAATAAAACGTAAGCTCTCTATTGTGTTGTCTAATTTATTAAATTTGACATACATAATGAGGTATGATTTGTACTTCAGAGTATAAAATATAGAATGTTATCATTGGATCTGTAATTTGTCGGATTAGAGGGTACTATTTTGTAAAATATCCGCACTTTAGAGGGTCTTAGGCAGAACTATATCATCCGCCAAACTCGATAGTTCAACACTGCTCTGCAAAACGTTTATCGGATTACCAGGGGTCCACTGTAATAGAAATAAAATTTTAAGACAACAGCTTCTTAATTTCAAATTAAACTGTTCTACAAATATTTTTTTATTTAATGTACAAGAGCTCCATTTACAATTCTGTAAATGCAGAAAGTCATCCTATATTAGCACTTAATGAAAAATATGCGTGGGATGTCTTGTACAGTTTTCGTGTAGAACAGTGTTATTAATGACCCGAATCAAAATTTACGTTTTTTTATATATAATAGAATCCTTAAATCAAAATAGTATAAAGAATTTATTGATTATCTTATAATGGAAAAATACGTTACGTAACGTGTGTATCGTAACGTATCATATTTTGGTTTGAATAAAAATAACTAAAGAAGATTTTTCAACGAAACAATTACGAATATTTAGCTACATGATTCCAGAATATATTAAAAAAAAATTCATAAAAAAAGCTTACACACTTCGCAGATTTTTTCGTTTTTATTGATGCAGACAAAAACCACTTCTATTTTTTGTTACGTAACGCGCCCTTTTTTGTTTGCTTATATCTTTGGACCACTATTTCGATCACTTCCATCTCTTACACTTATTAGAGTGCTACTAGAGTGCTATCCAAAGATAGCAACAGGACATAAAAAATTTAAATTTTTCTTTGATTTTTCTTAATTAATAGCAACATGAAAGGCGTACGAACGTTACGTGCGCGACTATGGAAATGCCCATATGCAATGTTGCGTAACTTCGCTCCTATTCATTGCAAATCATCCGTTTATACAATCTCTAAACCTCTTCAATCACAAATAAAGACAAAACATTTTTATACACAGGGAGAAAAAATCATGTAACGAAGGGTTAAGCTTGTATCTTAAAAATAAAGGTCAAGTTCTAAAATGAGCCAAATCAAAGTGACAAAGTGACTTTCTCAAAATTTTAAAATCTCTTAGAATTCCACAAAAAAGAATATATGGACTTGAAATTTTACATATGAACTTTGATATATAACATGTACTCTGTGTATAAAATTCAACGAAATCAAGTTAAAACCATACGCACCTCCCATACAAAGTGACTTCATTAAAAAACAAAACCGAATATTTTCTGTTAAAACTATGATGAAAATGTTTTTAGAAATAAACATTTTATTGACTGCTTAAGACTTTGAATATACTTCAGTTCGGTCGTGGGGGTATTTTAACTTCGGCCCAGTCGAAGATCATTTCTTACTAGTTTTAAATCAATTTATATCTAGTTTAACGACTTGACTCTTTGAGGCATAGTGGGAAGTATGTTATTTAAATTATCACGTTTAAAATTTAACGTGACCAAATGAGAACCAAGGTGTTTTGAGGTCGCTAAGATCAAATTTTTAAAAATTGTTGCTCCAATATGGCGGTCGTTTAAAACTCCGGTATTCATATTAATTTATTATTTGGGTTGACTGCGCATTTAATATAGACAGAAAATGATTCTATAAGTTCCTCACGCCTATTATACTCGTAGCTAATGTTTATGAACCACCATATAGACTTCACCAGGATCCTAGATATAGGAATTTCTGAATTCAAAGTACAGATTCATCACCATCGACCGCAAGAAGCTTGAGTAACTTTTATCAGTGATGGCCGTGGCCGAACGCGTTAGTGGAAGTGGAACGTTCCATTCCATTAAATTTTTCGACCCTGAAAATTTCAAACACAGAAAATTATTTCCAATTTAATTTCCTTTTTCTCATTACACCACCCCGGTTCTGAATTCGGTTCCGAACAATTCTATAAAGAAAATCAAAAATTTATTCTTATTTCACTGGGTATATTTGAGATAATTTTTTCGTCTAATAAAAACCTTTGAAATGTCGTTGTTTAAAAAAATTTATTTTTAATTATGTTATAAATTTTTCTTATATTAATAATTTCAAAATTTATATTTTATATCACGAATGAAAAGCTTAAAGAATATCCTAACAGAATAACTAAATATAACTTCTTTATAAAAAAAAAAAAAAAAAAACAACTTCAGCTGAGAAAACTATTTTGATAAAAATTATATTGATTTTAATCTTAATATTTGTATACGGCCTTTTCATTATTTATATTGAAAACAAGTTTTTTCGAGCTCTAGGCCAAGCATGTTGACAACAAGACAACATGAAGAACAAAGAAGGCAACAACCAACAACAACAACATCGGCTCTGTATAGAGCAAATCACACAGCTTGACTATACGGACTGTTTCATTGGCCGCTACACCAACTCATGCCTTTGTAGCCTTTGTATGACTTTACACTGTGATCCACTCAAGCTACTTAGGTTCTACATATACTGCCAATATGAAGAGAAAGTTACGCGGAATTTTATTTTTTGACAGAGAACCCTTGAATTTTTGTAACTGAGTTCTTATCTACTTTTTGATGCATACTGTACCAAGGTTAACCTAGATCGTAACATACTTTTAGGCATATCCTTCATTCATGTGCATCTTCGATGGGAATAAATTTGAAATTTTTAAACTTATGCTCACCAGAGATATTTGACCCCAAAATTAGTTAAATTCTCACAATTTCAATTTTTAAGAGGCTGTTAAAAAAAAACTTGGTAAGTCAGAAAGTTAAAAAATATTATATTTAAGCTACTTGCTAAGATGTACTTTAAAAACGAAAAAATAAGTCGACAAGTAATTGCTTTCTATAAAAAAAGAAGAGTTGGCTGTGTCGTAGATACACCCGTAGATTTTGACGTGACGAAGTTTCTTGTTTGTTGTTGTTGTTGTTGTTGTTGTTGTTGTTGTTGTTGTTGTTGTTGTTGTTGTTGTTGTTGTTGTTGTTGTTGTTGTTGTTGTTGTTGGTGTTGGTGTTGGTGTTGGTGTTGGTGTTGTTGTTGGTGTTGGTGTTGGTGTTGGTGTTGGTGTTGGTGTTGATGTTGGTGTTGGTGTTGGTGTTGGTGTTGGTGTTGGTGTTGGTGTTGGTGTTGGTGTTGATGTTGGTGTTGGTGTTGGTGTTGGTGTTGGTGTTGGTCTTGGTCTTGGTGTTGGTGTTGGTGTTGGTGTTGGTGTTGGTGTTGGTGTTGGTGTTGGTGTTGGTGTTGGTGTTGGTGTTGGTGTTGGTGTTGGTGTTGGTGTTGGTGTTGGTGTTGGTGTTGGTCTTGGTGTTGGTCTTGGTGTTGGTGTTGGTGTTGGTGTTGGTGTTGGTGTTGGTGTTGGTGTTGGTGTTGGTGTTGGTGTTGGTTTTGGTGTTGGAGTTGTTGTTGGATTTGGAGTTGGTGCTTTTCGTTTAGCTTTTTTTTTTGCTTCCCCATTGGTTGTGCTCTAATTTCAATTAATCCAGCAAAAGTGATGCATATGCGTCACATTAGGCGGTTCGCTGGGGGTTTTTGACACGCCGTCAAATTTTTTTTTTATTTTTGTCATATGCCCGAAGACCTCACCTTTGTTTTCGTTCCTTAAAATTTACCGTTGCGCCAGTAGTCACAGAGTTAAAAATCCATGCAACGTTTTTTCATGGCTTTAGCATTTTTACTGCATTATGTGATTGCATCCCTGAAATCATGACAACAAAATTTTTTTTGTAATTTAGTTGTGAAGCGTAATAACACATCCATGCTGTCGTAAAACAAAATTTACTGTAGCACTCCTCCTGAGTGAGTAATAATTCCATGCAACGATATTACATTTCTGTTACATAAGCTGCTATATTCACGACCTGACGACGCCGGAATTTTTTTTTTATTTTTGTCGTAAAGCCATGTATAAAAACTTTATTTTCCTTTTTAAACTTTTATCGTAGGTTATATACTCATTGAGTAAAAATTCAATGCAACGCCGCTGCATGAATGTTACGTTATCGATCTTTGAGCGGCTCTCTCAGCGTCCCCATGATGTCAGAAATTTTTTGTCTAATTTTGTTGTGAGGGCTTCCAGTAGGCCTTTATTGGCGTATCGTATTTTTAATCCTAGCGCTAATACTCAGCGAGTAATAATTCCATGTAACAAATTTTCAGTTGCGTTGCTTACGCAGCTCCCACTACGTCCTTATGCCGTATTAAATTTTTTTTTTATTGTTTTATTATAGCCAAAGAATTAACCTTTACGGTCATACTATTTTTTTAATCATAGCTCTTATACCCAGCGAATAACAATTCAATGAAACGCAGATGAATTTCTAAAAAATTCATTTTTCAACTTTTTTGGAAACTAGAGCAGTATAACGTAACTTCGTCACGTCAAAAAAAAAATCGTAAAGTTGCAAAATATAAGCATTTTAACAAAAAAGTTTCATAATTTTTTTTTAATATGAAGAAATTATTTACCCCTATTCATGTCAGGCTGTGTCTTTGGGTCACTATTCAATTTCAAACCAATATAAATGATTTAAAACTTTTTTTAAAGCAAAATAAGTTAAATGTATTTTATTATTTGTCATTCTGTTTCTGTAATGTACAATTAATTTTTTTGTATGTTATTATAATATTTACCTATTACACAAAATATTAAAAAATAACATTAACTGGCACGTAGTGACTCTAAGACACTGGTATCTCCAAAAGACGTGATAATGGAAAACTCATCATGAAACCCAGCTTAGAATGCATCGACAGTATAATCAAAGAAGAGGCGTCAACTTAACTGTTCCTCTTATAAAAAAGGACGATTTTCTAGGCAATTCCGTGGTAATAGTCAGAAACCCATTAGTAACGAGCATTCACAGAAAAGTGTATTTTGCCTTAAATGTTCAAACTAATAGTTTAATAACAATTTCCACATTATTTATAAATAATTTAATTTTTCTTTTTAATAAAAGAAATTAATTCTCCATGAACGATATTTTGTATTAAACTTTTTTCAATAAAATAATTATGTTTTTTGTATTAGTGACTCTAAGTCACACCGTGACAGTTTACGTTATTAAAATAGCGTGACATGAATAGGGTTAATCATTACTTCTTGTATGTGATATTGAAGTTTAAAGTGTGCTTAATGTCATGGTTTTTAATTCAACACTTTACGTTTAATAGGAGCTGAGAAATTAAACTTACCGCAAACGCTTACAAACACATAAATCTCTACAGGTAGCAAGGCAAATATGGCCGCCATTGTGAAAATATAGTTGAATGCCAATATTTTTAATGCGGTTCTGAGATGCCAATACATTAAACAAATTTTAATAAAAATATAAACGTTTTTAAAAATGGTCGAGCAACAAGTGCTGGACCACTTGATATGGACTGACCCTTAACCCAATCTATAAGACAGAATAAACTATCAAAATTATGCTATGTTTTTTGCTGTCCGCTTCCCTGGAAATACGAAACAATTTTTGCTGAAATTATCTAATTAAGACAGCCCCAATAGCTTTTATATGCAGATATGCAGATATGTATATTCAAAGGTTTTCAGAAGTATTGCAAAAAATAAAATAAAAGATGTCTGATTATTTCTCTAAATGCATACAATTTATTATTTATTTATGATATTAACAAATTTAATTTTCACTTTCAGTTAACTATTCAACATAAAATCACGTAACTCACTCAACATAGAGGCACTCAAAAGGAATTCGGTAAGCTTAAAATAAACATTTCTGAAGTATTTATTTATTACGATTTAAAACCTTTTAAAGTATGTTTGTTTCAAGTTAGAATCAAGTGATACGTTATGAGTCATATTTTGGAAATTAATTTAGTTGTTAACAGGAGTCGGATGCTACACAAAATTCAAAACTAATCGGCACTTAGCACAGTTAAATATTTAGTCCAAAACTAATCGGCACTTAGCATAGTTATCTAGTTAAGTTATTTACAATCACAAAATTCAAAAATAAAAAAGTTCAGTTAAGAGTCATGTTAAAATCTAAGGATATTTTACCAACATACTCTGAACTGAAGTGGCCTATGGATGAAACAATGCAAGCATATTTAAAATGGAAACGTTTGCCTTAAGCAGCTAAACTTCAGTGGAAATACTGCAAAAATTTAAGCTAAGGAAAGCCAACTTCAGCTCAAAGCAAAAAAAAAAAACAATAAAAAGCAACAAATACATGCATTGCCTTTTCGGCAAAATAAAAAATCTTTTTCAAGACTCCCAGAGACCAATTTAATTGAATACTCTTGACGATGAAAACAATATCTACTAAGTGTGAATTGAAATCTTTTAACACAATTTTTTTTTTCCTTGTATAAGGTTGAAATACTTCTACAATTTATTTATTTTTTTTTTTTTTTAATAAAGCTTACATTACTCATAGTCCTTCCATTTAAAGAGTAAAAGTCCTTTCTAGAATTATTTATCCCTAACCACCTTGATAATTAAGACATCTTTTGATAGATGAGCACATGACCAAAGCTCAAGTGTTCAATGATGCCTCATATTTATGGCTTAAACTCGTTCCGACTCAGTGGAAAAACAGTCATAAGTACCTCACCCAAGAGTGCCTCATAAATAATTTTTAACTATGAGCAAAAAAAAAAAAAAACAACACTCTTCGCAGTATTATGACCACTTTTAGGATGAAATTAAAAGACTTTTGTCCACTCAAAACAAATTAACGCAGAGTGTAGCGCAAATAAAAATCACTTTGATAGCATCTAGCAACTCTGCTGACTGCACCTGGAGCGCTACACTGTTACCAATAATAATAAATCAATCCTGGTCCGCACGCCTTCCATTTAGAACAATCACATTAAATCACCCCAAAGGGTGAAATGAAAATAAATGTGAGACATAAACACACACACACACACACACATGGAAACTCACCTTTAAAAACACACACACAAACCCAAGATCTCTGCACCACTCTTACCTAGACGCGGACAAGAGACGAGTAAAAAATAGAGCCACAACAACAACAACTATGATTTTATTACACGCATTAAAAGTGGGAATAAACGGCATTAATGCTAGCTGTGCCTAGCTATGAAGAGAGGAGCTAGTTGTTGCTCTTCTGCTGGGCAGTAGAAAAGAGTGTCTTACAAGCCCGGCTATTAAATGTAAACAATATTCTTTAAGCTAGACATAGTAACAAGAAGACAACAGCGTCAAAAACAACAACAACGACCATGACGATGCGCATATAATGGCCAGCATTAACACACCTATCAGCCTCGCTTCCTTGCTTCTCGCTGCTATCGTCGCACAGAGCAACAGCTTAACGTAATGAGCTACACCTCGCTCCCCACCCCTTACATTGGCATGCAGCGCTCAATGTACCCAAAACGTCGGCTCAGATGGCTAAAAACAAGTTGGCTAGTTTTTACCATGGAAGCTCCGTGCGCTACTCTATGTAGCGTTTTATTTATTGTTTTCTTGCTTATTCGCGACACAGGCTGGTGTCGGGATTTTGTTGTTTGGTTTCCCTTTAGGTTTATTTTCCTTGCAAGGCCATCCGAGCTGTGGAACATTGTGACTCAAGGTCGCATTAATAACCACTGGCCAATATGTTGGTGCTGCCAAGCATGCCGCATCGTTCCAACCAGTTTTTAATTTTGTGCCGAGAACAATAAAAACAATAATAAATTAATGCATTTTGCTGTTTATCCTGTTGCTTAATGATGCATTTTGGACTCATTACGCTCTGGTAGAGGAGTTGCAGCTGAGGCCAAGACCAAGACCATGTCCTCTTGCAGTCAAAATGCCCCTCTGCAAACTAAGTAATTAAGCTACAAATTGTACGTGTAGATCGTTTGTTAATTTACAACGTTTGTTAATCTTCCCAGATAATAATAATCTGCATCATTTCGTATCTCTCAAATATTCAAGAATTATTTAATTTGTTCTTTTTTTCTTGTGGAACTTACCCAGTGAACCGGAACTACCGTTTTTGGATTCATTTATGAACCTTTTCGGGTAGAAACGTTTATTGTCGGCACTCATAAATGAACTTTTTGGTATCATTCGTCGAACTTAAAATACCTCTCAAAAATTAACCTTATTTTGTTCGTAAATGAGTTAAAAAGAACCATAAATTGTACTTTTTTTATTCGGAAATGAGCTAAAAAAAGAACCATAGAAAAGTTTTTGTTTTCGGCACTCGGAAATGAACCCTTTTTGAATCAATTGCCGGACTGAATTTAATTTACTTTTAAAAAAATTATCAACAAAAGCTTAAATTCTTCCTTTTTCAACTCAGTTCCGAATAAAAATAGTAATATTTATGACTCATTTCTGAACTCATTTATGAGCAAAAAATGGTTCGTTTATGAAAAATTGTTTCTACTGATATGATAAAAAAATTCATTTGTATCTACTGATGTAATACAAAAATTCAAAAATTAAACTCATGTAAGAATGCAAAAAAGAAAAATTTATGATTCATTTCTGAATTCATATATGAACAAAAATGGTTCCTTTACGAGGATTTTTTACCTATGAAAATGATAAAAATCTTACTATTTTTTTACTCCAAATAAGTTTTTTATGAATTTCACAAAAGAGGTACAGTTGTTATTTATGTAGCAAGGTTTCAAAAATAGCTTTTTTTAAAAAAAACGTATATTTTTTGCGGTTTATAATAGATATGATCATAGCCATTAACTTTTGTTCTAACATTTTGCAAATATTTACAATGAGGGGGCATGGCCCGACCTTTATAAAAAAATTTTTTTTTAAAGTGTTAATTTTATTGGAGTTTAAGATGGATATGATCTCAGCCAGCAATTTTTGTTCTGACGATTTTTGAAAATTTTAACTTAGGGGGCGTGGCCCTACCTTTATTTATATATTTTTTTTTTTTAATGTTAATTTTATTTCAGATTTCGATAGATATAATTGTAGCCAACAACTTTTGTTCTGACATTTTTCAAAAACTCTTAACTAGGGGACGTAGCCCAAATTTTATATCAGAAATAGTTTTCTGAAATATTTACATTTTAATAATTATCGAAATAAGTGAGCTTCCCTATAGTACTATCGCATTTGAATGAAGATTTTGTAGTTTTAACCTAAGCTGGTCTTTCTCAGTTATTTCTTTCCCGTTCCATTCCTTTGGGTGTCTAAAAGTTATGCCGGATTTCTTCAATAAATCAATTTGTCTCCTCATAACTTTCATTCGGTCTTCTCTTATTTCCATTTCAGACAATTTTTCCTCGAGGTCTATATAGTATAACGCAGTTTTTTTTGCACATTAGGAAAGTAAAAAACAATTTGTAGTCGCTTCTTCGTTTTTTTCTAACACACTCAATTTTTAGTTTTTCTAACCTCTTTACTCTTTCAGAATTCCACTCCTTATTTTCATAATAAGAACTTTTTAAAAATTTAACTTTATCATTTACCTCGGAAATTAGTTTGTTCTGCAAAATTGATTTGTCAGTGAGGTAAGAAATAGAGCGATTGCATCGGCCTTATACCTGCTGACATCTTGTATAAATTTCTTTGTTTGGAGCCATATCCTCATTCCTCTTCACCATCACAAAAACGCGTTCCAGATTTATATTGCTGCTAGAAGATTTGACATTATCTAGTTAAGATATCTTTTATAGACAGCATTGCTAACAGTCAGAAGGATATCGGTGTACAATTCATTATTTTTGCATTTTAACTAAAGGGGTCTTTCGGTGCTATCGAGGCGGCTTCTTAAAGTTGATTCTTCAATGAATCTTCAGTATACATGGTTTTTAATTCGAAGCAGTTTTAGGGGTGTGCACCAGGCTCTGAATATGCCCAAGAACACCATATTTTTTGTATGGAGGATTTAGTTTTTCGTTCATATTTTTTAAGGTATTTGTTTTATTTTCCATATCGACGCTGTTTGGAATAGCTGCTGAGAATGTCTTTTGAAAATGGTTAATAACTCTTAAATCGACTTAGTTTTAGAGGTGTGCACGCAAATTGGAAAATTGAGGTTTTCACATTTTTGAGGTTTTGAGGTGGAATTTCTCAAAAGCCGTATAAGATATAAACTAAATTTTTTCGGTGTTAAAATTATATTTATTGCAGAATTTTATTACTGTGTTCTATTAAATTTTTTTTTACATCAATTCAAAAAAACAATCTTCTTGAAAACATGCTAAGTTGACTTAGCATACTCTGGAATTAAGCCATCGATATATAAGTTATAATATATAATTTTTTTTATAAGGACTCATTACTTACATCGAATTCCATAAAGAAAGCTTGTCTGAAGAAAAGACTTTAGCTGAAAAAGACGACTGAATGAGAGTGATTCCTTCCAAGGTAGCTCCATATACAGCCCCTTATCCCCTAAACTATTAATTAAAAAAAAAAGGTCTATTACTATTAATCCATATAAGGTCTTCCATATAAGTATCAATTTAAAGTTGTATGCTATCTCGAAAATTTTGAAAAAATGACACCTTGCTATATTTATGGAAAAAGTTTTCATGAATTTAGTCTTCTATAGCAAGCACTTTTAAGCCACAAAATCAAAAATGAAAAAAACATCTGCCCAATAACGTTCGCAAAACTCTCACGTTCTAACGTTCGCTAATGGTTCAGTGGGTAGTTTACTGAAATATTTGATTGGATTTCTAGAATAAAATGATTTTGGTCATTTCTTCACTAAAAGAACCTTCTTTCAAGAAAATAGACATATTGCTGGGTAGGGTCTAGAGCCCTAGTCATAAAAAGGGCTTTTCGCATATACTTTAATATCATAAAAATAATTATGGTGAATATTTAAGATATTTTACCGTTTTGATGAAGTCACTTGGTGTAACAGGTAGGCAGGAATACCAAACTTATCACTGACCCAAACAAATTTTGTTAATATCAAGAGGAAATCAGACGATTACCCGTCCAACCTTAAAATGTCAGTCAAATCTTCGGACGATCCTGATATATTGAAATAAAAATTCTTGCGAGTTTTTTCAGTCAGTCATTTACACCAGCCATAATGTTGAACTGGATTCTAAATACTTCTCTTCTTAAAGAAATTGTTCTCGAACGTCTTTAATTTTGGTTGATATAACACTCGCCGTAAAAAGGAAACGCCGTTCGTAATTTTCCTCGATGTAAAAGGAAAGTTACGAAAGGTCATATCTGCTATTGTTTTTTAAAAAACTCTCTCTTTGCTAATCCCCTTTTACCTGTTTTACAGCTCTCTATCTCTCAATCAATTTTTCCCAAGTTCTGAGAGAATTCGTGCATTATACTTCTGCACAAAAAAGGGCCAAAAACTGATATGAAACACAAACTAAAGACCCATCCCAAAAATCTAAAGTACAGCCAAAATATTTGAAAGTATTCGCTACGACATTATGTTTTTTGACTGTAAGTCTATCTTCTTCCCTAACCAACATGACTTTCTCAAAAGAAGATCAACTACAACCAACCTCACAGAATTCGTTTCAAACACCCTATATTCTTTAGAAAGTGGTTATGAAGTGGAGGTAGTCTCCTCTGACTTTAGCAAAACATTCGACAAAATCTCTCACACTGACATCCTTCTTAAGCTAAAAGCTTGGATTAAATCTTACCTTTAAGAACGTTGCTATAATGTCATCTTTATATTTTTAAAATCCGAGTTTTTTACAGCTACTTCTGGTAGACCTGAAGGCAGCCACCTTGGTCCTCGTCTTAATAACGACTGATGTTGATAATGTCATTATATATATTTTGTTTATGCTCACGACATGAAAATCTTTCGACGCACACATACCAAAGCTGACTCCTGCTGCCATTAAGATGACCTAATCAGTTTCTCTACTTGGTGCCAAAAAAACTTCCAGGAACTCAACATCAGTAAATGTCAAGCAATCACATACTCGCGGATGAGACTCCAATCTCCATCATGAACTTATTACATATTTGATGAGCCTGCTCCCTCAGTAAGTTCTTTGTGGGTCTTGAGTATAATTTGCGATAGGAAATTTCATTTTCGGTCCCATATTGATATTATCATTAGTAAAGCCAACACTTAGTTTTGTGAAACATTCATTCAGGGAGTTCTCTAACCCATATGTTACAAAATCCCTCTACCTAATCTTTGTGAGGCCCATACTCTAATATGCTAGGTTTCTCTATGTCTCTCATTCGTTAAGTATTGAAGCTGTACACCGAAGACTCATTAGATTTGCGTTACGTGGCCTTCCCGGTTCCGACAGCCTCATTTACCTCCTTTTGCTGATCGATTGGTGTAGATTAACATGCAAACTCTTGAAAAACGCAGCGTAGTTGCAGATGTTTTCTTAATTCATCAACTACTAGACGGTAGCATTAACTAACCAGCGTATGGCAATACGCTGCTCCAATGGATATCCCTCAATACCCTTAATTCCACGCAACCTCAGATCTGTACCTATCTTCCATCTCAACTTTCATTGCACCGGCTATGGATGTGGCAAACCTATAAATAGGATGCTTCGTCTGACTAATAATCTGATCAATGAATTCGACTTCATCAGAGCAGATCCGAACCCCAAAATATCCTTCCAACCTATGCCTATACTTATTCCGATACTAATGCCCATACAATTTTTATTGTGCTCGCCTACTTTTTCACGATTTCATACATACATACATTGGAAATCATATTTAAAAATTTTGATAAATTTTAAAAATTTCAATGGTGCATAGTACTGAAAAGATAACCATAGAAAAACCATTACATTTTCCTTATCCTGCCGACGATTCCTCAATTGTGGTCGGTTCCGATATTAAACCGATGCCAAGTACAGCCGATACCACATCTTCAATTTAATGCCGATACCGATTCGGATTAATCGGTCGAACAAACCTTATTTAATAAGATTCCGGACTTATAACTTTCATCGAAATTTGTATAGTTCCTGGTTCAAATTTCTGATATTTAGCTTCAGGCAGTCATAATCCCTTATGAGCACGAAATCAAAGGTAAGTTCGGACGTGACAACGTTACGTTACGTTTAACCGAGCATGTTTCCATAGAAGTTGAAAAAGGCATTTTTTAAAAATACATCGGTGTTGCATGGAATTGTTTATAAGAGTTCTGTGGTACATAATATCATACGACAGTAAAGGCTAGTTTCTAGCCCTCACGACAAAAATAGACAAAAAAATTCATGAGGTCATGAGGCCGCCGAGTGAGCCACTACAAGTTCGAAGACGCATCAATCATGTAACGGCGTTGCATAAATTATTACTCGGTGAGTAAATGCGGCATTGTTAATATTATAAAACAGAAATGAAGGATTTATACTCGGTCTTACAACAAAAATAAAAAAACGAAATTTAAAATCCTGTAGGTAGCAGCATATGAAATAAAAATGCAATAAAAATGCAATAAAAATGCAATATTGTTGCATGGAATTATTAATCGCTGAGTAGAAGTAGAAGTGCGTCAAAAAATATTTTGTACTACAGTAAAAAATGGTTATTTGACCTCATCCGGAAATTAAAAAAAACTTTTTTTGAGGTCCCGAGACCACAAAGGCAACCGCTTAATGCAGGGAAAATGTAACAACAATGAAAAAACGTTGCATGGAATTATAACTCCATAACTATTGGCGCTATGGTGCATTTAATGGAATGACAGTAAATCTGAGGTTTTCAGTCACATGATAAAAATAAAAATAACAAAATAATGTGGCCTCATGCCACTCAGGAGACAAAGTAACCTAAATGCACCAAATCCAAAAACAATTACAAAAATAAAAATAAAACGTTAAAAAAAAATAAATTTAAATTAAAATAAAAGCTAGAATTCGGATACGGATTAGAAAAAGCATTAAAAAAGGATGAGTTCAAGGACTTAGACAAAGATAAGGACCAGAAATTAGATAAGGAGTAGACCAAGGAATCAGAACATGGAATTGGACAAGGATTAGGGCAAGAATTCAGACAAGAATTGGATAATAGACTTTAAAATGGATTGGGACTAGGTTCAGGACAAAGAATTAGACTCACCTAAAACAATATTTAGGAGAAAATTGGGAAAAGGTTAAGGAAAAGAAATGTGACAAGGAATAGAACAAGGATTTGAACACACTTAGGACAAGATTTAGGACAAAGATTGGAAAAAGAAGTGGCATAAAGATTAAGAAACGGATTCAAACAAGGATAAGGTCAGGATTTATGACATGAGTTAAGTGAAGAGTTTGGACAAGAACTAGGACAATCATACGGACTAATAAAAAATAAGGAGAAGGATGAGAACAAGTATGTGAACAAAGGAATATAAGAGTGGGAGCTATATTTATAAGTTAATCTTACTGATGTCTTATATAAAAAAGAACTACATTAATTACCAAGCCATGCTTTTCCTATATATTAGTATAAAGGTATCGTGCAATGCAATAGCACTATACTTCATGCACTCTATACATCGAGCTATTTCAAGTTAAAGTTTTCCAAGGATTTCAATTCTTCTTTCCATTTTATTTCCTTCAGGTCCTTCTAAAAATTTCTTCAAAATGGTTACAAGAATTACTTTCCAAATTGTTGCAGACTAACAATAATTTATCACCAACAAAAAGAGAAACTTATGATTTCTCAAGTACTTGGTAAGAAACAGTCGGTGGCACTTGAAAAAACTTAGCTACTCTTGCAATTTTGAGGTAGTGTTCAGCAGCTTTGAGTAGAACATTATTTAGCAAATAGTGAATGTCCTTCGATGGTATTTTTGGTGGTTGCATTTGTGCGAAATTATGGTACAGCTGTGACTTGTTTGCCTTGTTGTTTCTACTTACGCCCATTTTTTTTTTTTTTAATGTTGTAGTTGTTGTCGTTGTCACCAGCATGGTTTTTCGACGTGCAGCTGCTCCTACATCTGCCTATGCAGTGCATTCAGCATGTTGATGGTTTTCAATTTTCGTGGCAACGCCTTTCCAAAGGATGCAGTTGTTGTGTTGCTCAACTGCTCGACTAAACTAACTGAGGTAAGCCGCGCCACACAAGTGGCCATTGCCGTGCTGTTGTTGTTAAGGAAAAAGTTGTAAATTGTACTCTAGAAGTTTTGAGCAAACAGCGAAGAAGAACCTAAACAGGATGCAACAAAGTTATGCTTCCAAAACAACAACAATAAAAGAGAGCAAAAGCGACGACTGGCTGCAGTTGGTAAGAGCCAATGTTGGAGGATAAAATTGAACCGAGTAGGTGCTTGCTTTGTACGTTGGTGAGAAGATTTTTCCAAGAGCATCAGCTGAAGCTGCGCCTACTATTTGTGCTACATGCCGCAAAATAACCATTTCAAAAATTGCTGATGTTGATCACATTAAACACACGCACACATGAACGTGGTGCCACAGGAAATAAAAAACTAAAAAATAAATAGAATTCAACACAACTTTATCATATTTGCTGTGAACATGTCCTGAAGACGATACAGCACAGCTGTAGCTTGCCGTAGCAGCCACTAGATGGCGTTATCAGCCAAACAGACGACGGCTTGCACTGCGTTAAGGCAGCGGTACCAGCACCGGGCTTTGCGGTTCAACCGAGTGACATTAAAATAGCTACTCGCGGCAATTTGGCGCATTTCATGCCAACACTTGCTCGTTGCGAGCTGGCTTTACACTGCACTGGAGTGGAATGAGTTGAATGGAGGAGACTAGCTCTGGTAAGTGTTAAGCTGAGGATACTCAACAGCTCCAGATCTGTGCATTGCCAGCGAGGATTATTTAAGCGCTTAGAAACCATTTATTCGTCTCTAATAACTGCAAATGAGTGCGTTGAGTCGTAAGTGCTGCAGGCTGCCAACATCGCTTGTTGTTGTATCCTAAAAATATTGCTTATGATGATGTTCTTTGATGTTAAACTTTTCAATTAAGTTCTTAAATTTGATGCACGTAAATCGTATGAAGAGAAAAAAGCAGCCTTGGGGAAGAATAGAATTCAGTTTCAAGCAGAAACCTGCCATCGCGCTTAACACAGAAAAATTACTCCATACACTTAATTAAAATAAAGATAAAGCATTAAGTCTGACATCAAAAATACTCGTACGGTAGACAAGTCTTGAGTTATAAAGGACTAGTTTATGATTCATCCGACCTGCACGTTTTTAAGATATATTCATTTTGAAAATTTCCGTAACACAAGCCGTCTGTCGATCCCCACAAGGCAATACGTAAGGACCAGGGGTCGATCTTAACATGACAACGTGCCTGACTGCCAGTTTGATTTTGTGCACAATAGACATATATTTCCGATTCTAAGCGTACGGCTGCCAAAGAGGTGATTAGCTATCACCCACCGAAACCAGTAGCATGATCGGTGTGTCGCGCCGTTTGTCCAGAAAGCCCCTTTCAAGTCAGTTGTAACTCGTGCTGCTAAGAAGAGAAACTCGAGAGAAGACAGACTGTTTTTCAAGCAAAAACAAACAAAAAAGAGAGACAGAAAAGCATGAGTGTGAGAAAATCGACATGCACGACAAAAGAAATGAGGCCCGAAAATCTTTCGAGAAAATAAGATGTCTGACTGATATTCCATCGCCTCTTCCTGTTAAGACGCAAACTGGAATCTAATGCCGAATAACCCCAATGCACTGATGTTGTTTAGAGGACACTTCTCTAGGCTTCTGAATGAAAATATCTCCAAGCGACACTAGCAACAGTACCGCTAATAGAGATTTTATCTGGGATTATCCCAATTGCGATTAACACCGTTGAAATTCCGGTGCCCGACTATAATTAGGCTTCACGCAAATAACACTAAAAACCATGTGCGAACAAAGTGTCCCAACGTTTTGGAAACCACGTCACTGTTGACAACACCTATTTTGAGATTGTTGACTACTTCGTCTACATAGAATCCGGCATAAGCTCCTCCAATGACTTCAGCATATATATCAAATGAGAAGTAACCTCTTGCCAAAAGGTGTTACTTTGGGCTCAGTAGGCATTTGAGAAGCTAAGTCCCACCTCGAGTAACAAAAGTTATGCTTTGTAAGTTAGTAATCAATTATATCCCATTCCATTATATGCCGCAAAAACCTTGATTTTATTAGTTCTGAAAAGAAACTTTGGGAGCCACCGAAAGGAAGATAGATCTATCGTAAGTTCTTCCGTTCAATCTTTGTTAATTGTGGGTTCGGGGATTTTTTTGAAACAACAAGCATATGATCTGTCTAAGTTATGTTGGGCGAATCGAAAAGAACGCTCCATTGAAAAATTTACATATTGTTACGGCTTCCCGCCACGCTAAGAACAGTCTGCTCATATTTTAATTGATTGCTCCTATTTTTCCACTAATCTATCGACCCATTTCGAACCAAGGCAGACTTGACTGAACAGGTATAACACCTGAATTTCTTGATTCAAAGCTAAAAAAAGGTGTTGGACAACTTGCCAACTGCCAGCAAGCGCAGGACAAAAGAGGCTAGTGGAAATTCTTAGATGAGACCAAAATCGATATAAATTGGCGATTTCAGCACTTCAACCGAGCTTCTTCTGATCAAATTGTATTGTGCGTATTATTGAATGTTTGTACATAAATGATCAAGAACTAGACTTACTAGTCTTATACCGACTCCAAATGTTCTCAAAGAGCTATACATGGCAGTACTTACTCTCTGCATTGTCTGCACTACCAAAAATAAAAATTTTTTTTAAATTTCTAGTCAAAATGTCAGACGAAAAGACTTTTGAATATAACAGTTAGCATGATACAATTATAAGTAAGGCTCATATTGGAGAGTAGGGTGCGCTAGTTATCAAAATCAGCTGGTAATTTTGAGTTTTTCTAATTGTTGTTGTTGCTTTTGTCGTTTGACGTTTGTAGCTCCTACAGCTTTGTTGTCACAAAATTTCACAATTGAGCAGCCATTTTAAAATTAGCCTACCTTGTGATTGTATCATGGCAGTGCGATGCTTGATTATTTTAAGGAATGATAATTTTAAAATCGTTGTTTAAGAATTTTAAATGTTTCTGATTTTTTTTTTAAAGTCAACAAATAATCGATTTTATTTCGAACAGTTAAATTTCTACTTTTATTTTTTCGATCGAAAATATAAGTTAAAATTTTTACTTTTTTTTTTTTTTTTGATTAAAAATAAAATTTAATATTTTACGTTTAATCTAAATACATATTTGAATATAACCTTTCATTATTTATATTGAAAACAAATTTGAGCTTCAGGCCAAGTATGTTAACAACAAGAGAACATGAAGACAAAGATAGCAACAACCAACAACAACAACAACAACGGCTGTGTATAGAGCAAATCACACAGCTTGACTATACAGAGTGTTTCGCTGGCCGCTCCACCAACTCATCCGTAGTCTTTGCATGACTTTTCCCTGTGATTTTACATTTATTTATTATATTAAAAAAAAAAAGCAATTCACTTTAATTTTAACATTAAATTATTCACCTGTATATCAGGGTGCGGAGAACGATTAAAATTCGATTGTTCTCACAATTAATCACTGCTAATAATTTCATGCTTTCAATTTCTCATGAGTGAGAAAGTCATGCGACGAACAAAAGCATTTCCGATCGCTCACCATCAAAAGCAAAGTTCGTAAATATCACGAACGAAAAAACTTCGCTGCAAGCGTCGTTGGCTCGCTCACTCATGATCGTTCTTTGGTTGTAAACGCTCATTTCAAACTTGGATACGTAACTCATATTGTGAAGATTGAATTTTTAATCGTTCGTGAGCGAATTTTTCCGCGCCCTGCTGTATATAGCATTGATCTGGAATTCAAATTTAAACTGTTATACTTGATCGAAAAAAAAAAAGTCAAATTGTAACTTTTATTTTTGATCCAAAAAGTAAAAAATATACTTTTAAAATATAAAATCGGTAAAAAAATAACGATTATATGGTGACCTTTTTGAAAGAAATCAAATTTTGAAAATAATTTTTGTGAAAATAACGAACGATTACTTAACGGTACATAATAAGGTGGACCAGTCACAAAACCTGTGACAATCATCGATTGAGGATCAAAAGAAACATCCTCTTTCTAAAACTTCTATTTTTACCTTACATTTCCCTTGACCGCACAAAATCACTGGCCCCGTCGATCTCATTATTTTAGGTCAGTCTCCAAAAAAAGCGTTGAAAAGTTAAATTCCTTGCTGAAAGCTTATTTGTTGCTTATAAAAAATGCAAAAAATCCTGCATGCAAAATGGAATCATCGATCGAGTATCAAAAGAAACATACTTTTTCGAAAACCTCTATTTTAACGTTATATTACCCTTAACTGTAAAAAATCACTGACCCCGTAGATGTCATTATCTTGGGTCGGTCTCCGATAAGTCGGTTTGAAAAATTCAATGCGTTGTGGAAAACTTACTTGTCGCTGGTTCCAATGTTTTTTTTTCTTTTACAACAAAATCAACCAATTTTTCAATATAATTTGGTAACATATCGTCAAGCACAATATAACAGATGATTTCATTTGAAATAACTCCGGGAGTAGCTTAAGGGGTGGCTTATGGGTCTCCGGGAGTTTTTCGAAAAAAAAAGAGGACACGTTTTTAATTTTTTTTTTTCTTTTTGAAGCTGTATTTTATTTTAGACTAAATTTGTTACATTATTAAAGTATAACTATTCAAGATTTATCCCTGAAATTTTGTTAAAAAAAAAAAATCGTCGATAAGGTAGAAACCTGCAATGCCGCGAAAGACCCTGACTTTGCAGTAAGCAAGACATCTGGAGACTTGTTTATTTAAAAAAAGAAAAACCGAATGGGGAGTTTTCTTTTTTTATTTCCTTTTCAAAAGCTGGAAATATTTCTATAGATTAACTTAACTGATTTGATTTTTTCAATAGAAAGCTTTTATTCACAAGTGCAAGTCAACAAACTGCCACATTGCATTATATTCGAAAATTAATTTTCTTTGACTGGCAAGAAGCAAATATTCAAAAATCCACCTATTGACATGACTAGCAAAGGATTTTCTTAAAAAAAAAGAAATTCTTACACTTTTGTATGTGAAATGTTTGGCACAGCACAACACCTACAAATATTTATCACAAAAACCACGGTATTCAAACATACACAGACATTCTGACGCAAGCATTCACACATATGTACGTACTCACATTCACATACATGCACTCAGGCAGAAACTTCACCGGAGCACTTGTTTAAGAACAGCAAATCTTGAACATTTTCCAGCCACTCTTCGTACTTTTATTGTAAGCCCTGAAGTTAAATAATTGTCCTGCGTGCATCTAAGAGTATATGTGTATGCATGTGTGTGGGTGTGTGTGTGTATGTATGGGTGCTTGCGTTTGTATGCTTATGTCTGTGATCTTGTTTGTTTGTATTTATCTTTGCTTTGCCACAAGCGAAACTGAAGCTTGTTAAGCGTTAACAGCACCAACGTCAATGGGTCGCCACAGAGCTTTTCGCGTGGTGCTCCCGAATTTTTTTTTTTTCGCTTTTTTATTTGCTATACTTACCACAAGGTACTTTTTAAAACCGCAGCATATACCAACAAAGGCATCAAAAGCAATTTTTTTTTATTTTATTTTTTTGTTCTTGTTATTGTGTTTGTTGCGTTTTTGAAATTGACTATCTCAGGTGTCTATGAAGCTCTACGAGGCAATAACAAGAAAATAATGTATATGCTAAAAATCGAAAATTGTGAAATTGAATACTGTATAAAAAGTGTTTAACCCTTAAACCCGTAGGTATAGCCCCAGATATATGAACAAAATAAACTTGTCTAGGAAGGTGTTTTAAACACTAATTTGAGGTCGTTGATCACGAAAATGATATTAATTTCTTTTTGCAAAGAAGAGTTTATAAGATATCAGCAAAAAAAAAGCAGTTTTTTAGCTCTTTTTCCAGTTCTTGCAAAGAATCTTTAGAACTATGAATTTGAATTTCTGAAAGTTAATGTCAATTGAAAAGTGAGATCTTCCTCTTAATAGGAAGTGAATCTTTGTGTTATTCGACTAGAACGAGCATTAGACAAGGAGGCGTGCCACCACCCATACAATTCAAAGATTTTATATCGAATAGCTTTGGAAGTGAATGCAGTGTATAACAATGAAACTCAATATGGAGTTCCCACATGGTGATATAGAAAGTATAATATGGAAAGTAGGGTACTGGGACGGGCATCGGACAAAGGGGTGTGGCTCCGCATATATAAACCAAATTTTTGATATCGAATAGCTTTGAAAGTAAAAGTCACAGAACATGGAAACTCAGAATGGAGCTACTATTTTATTATTTCCATGAGTTCGGTTACGTTTGCACATGAGCGTAGAAAGAACAAATGTTTTCAATAAAAATACCAAAAAAAAAATGTTTTTGAAATCTTCGAATTTCGACCAAAGGCGATACTAGTAATATTAAATATTCCTTGCTTGCACCTAAGTGAGGTTTCAAAGTTGAATGCAAGTTTAATCGTTTAATGCAAGTGAGATAATGCAAGAACCAAAAAAGTATGTTATAAAAAATTGAATATACATAGGTCTTATTTATGAAATAAATTTAAAATACTTTAAATATATTTCCGATTGGGTGAAGATAACTACCAGAAAACAATTTGATTTGAAAGGCAATTTTCGCCATCGCGGATTTAAGCACAAAAAATCCATACATCGCCAAAGGGTTCGAATCTATAGAAATCGGCAAAACGGTTCCCGATGGAAAGTGAAAGGAACTGGACACAAAATTAAATAGATGAAGGATGGTAAAAAGTAAATTATCCAGTCGGAATTAGGTTTGAAATGACTATTAATTGAATGGGATTAAAAAGAAACGTTTCCACATGTGTCTCACACTTATTTCACATGACAACAACACTAAGATAAAAAAATATTAAATTTTTCAAAAACTTTTTTAATTTTTCCAAAAAGCAAGTCGTTTTTGCACCAAAACCGCTTGGTAATAAATATTTAAATTCAATATGTTACTAATGGTTTTATAGTTCTCGTTTGGTTTTTGTAATGAAGACTATATAGCTTAGATGTTTAGCCAAGATGCTACGAGAATGCGGTGGGTGAGATTTTGTATGGAACCAAGCTCCGCTCACCTATTATATGATTATACAAGGTTACGAGGGACAGCTTTCAATATTGCACCAACCATGATATAATTATTACAAGGTTACCTTTACAACTGGCTATTTTATCACGAGCTGCGTCCATCAAATGCCATTTGCCTGTATATTTTTTGGTGCCATAATATTGCACCTGCAACTGTCAAAAATAGTATAAATTAGAGAACGAAAAAAATAAAAAAAAAATAAAAAGCAATATATGCAGGCAAATGACAATCGGTGCAAGACACTCGTGAGAAAATATCCGGTTGTCACTCTTTTCATTTATTTTTATTTATGTCACTCTTACCTTACATAATTGTATCATGCGATCACCCATCGCACTCACAAAGCATCTTGGCTAAACATCTAGGCTATATAACTTTTGTAACAAAAACCAAACGAGAACTATAAAAAATCAAAAGCAAGAATCTTAATTCTAAAGACTTCATTGATAACTTCAGGAACAGAGTGCAATGTTTTTGCTGCTTGTCGGCTATTTCAGCTGTATGGAATAGGTGTGTAGGTGTGCGGTATAAATAAAATTTAAATACGAGAAAAATACAAGTTTTAAGGAAAATATTTGATTTATTCACGTAAATATTAAAATAAAATTTATTATCATGCGTGGAAAATGTCAATATGCGTTATTTCCCTTAGTGTAGAATGCCACAATTCAAGTGACGTGAGACGAGTGTGTGACTACACTTTTCGAAAAGTTATAAGCGAAGCACCTTTTTAAAGCTCAAGCAGTTATGAGAAGAATTTATATTAATTGTGAGAGCGAGGCTGTTAATATGAGTGCGGATCTTCGTTAGTGGGCCTCGTTAAGGAATAAGGGAAGCACGTATTTAAAGTACAATTAGCTTCCAAGCATCTTCCATTTCATTTGGAAGCATTTGGAGCGAGCATGTTTCATATGAGAACGAACCTCTTAAATGAATCAAGGGTTAATGGAAAATGGAAAATTTTCATTGTAATAGCTTTTTAAAAGTTCAACCGTTAATTCAGAAGAGATATATCAAATTTTTAAGCTTAATCCCAATAAAAAAAAATTAACTTCAATAACCAAACAGTTTTCTCATTTTCAGATTAGTGGGTTAATCCCTTTCAATATGCTCCTTAAAAATGAGTCTTTTTTGATCGACTTCAAGTACTCTTCGAGTGTATAGAAAATAGTAAAAACATTTTTGTTTCCACATTAATAACTTGAGAATTCGAATAATTTTATTTAAAATTAAGCATATTAATGCATCTGCGAAATCCTCATTTTCCATAGATTAATTACACATAATCAAATTCTCAATCGATATTTTTGCATATGTACACATTTGTTTACATATTGTTTTAAGTAGACACACAATCTTCCTTCAAAGGAATGTGTCAACAAATCGGATATGCCACATGCCGTGACAACACCAATAGAAGCCACAACTATACAAGTCAAGCAAACACCAAACCTTCAACATAAGTTCATTCAGACCGATATGTCACAAAATAAACGCCCAGAAATACCACAACAAGTAGCTAGATACTTTAATCTGTTCTTTCAGATGGAATGGTGCAGGCTCTGAAAATGCACCTTAAGATTGTGGCAAGTGAAGTGAAGGATGTGCTTGTAATATAAGAGGCAAAATAAACACTTCAAGAAACCGCAGAGTGCTAACATTATTGTTAATTTTACGCCACATACATAGATACACAACTAACACGTGTTCAAGTATAGATAGGTAGGTACTGAGCTTGGAAAACGATACGTTAAATAATTTCATAAACGAAAGGATTTTGTAGAGAGCACTCTGTTTAACTATTGTAAATTTTTCGCAATTTAGAATAAAATATTCATCGAAATATTGAATCTCCGCTGGCAAAATTCAATCTCAGCAAATTAAATGACATTTTTTCAATCACATACAAACATTCCATCCTGCGTAGTGAAAACTATTTGAACTATCATTCCTCGTTTATTGAGTAGCATTCTCTACTAGAAACGGTACAGAGAGTCCTGCCTTGTCAGTGTATGTGTGTAGATGTCCAGGAATTGAAGTTATGCATGCACGAGCGGGTATGCATAAAAACCATCGGCATCCACTGTACTGTCCAATGAAGGCATAACACTTACATACATGTGTATATGCCTTCAGTCGGTCGCTTACTCCATTCACACTCTACTACTCTCTTGAATAAAAACATCGACTTTAAAATATTTCGTAATTATTCTTGTATAAAGATTTTTATTTTATTATCTTTGAAGTTTTTGCTATTTTTGTTCATTGTTCTCTTGGGCGTGATACCTGAGCTTCTTGCCTTACTTTCGGAGTGTCCATAATTTAATAGAGTTGCTTTATCTTTGGCATATTATTATGTATTTATGCAAACTAACGAGTAGATAATATTTTGTATTGACTTTGTCCCATGGTAAGCGACGCACACTGGGGCATTTCTGATCAAAAACATATATTGTTGGCATTTTTTTTATTTCATTTTGGGTATTGATGAATCGTAAGAAATTATATTTTTATCAGAACTTATATAATAATACAATTATTATATAATTTAAAATTAATGAGCACTAGCTGCATAGCCTTTCGGCTCGATAAGAAATAATAAAAATGAAGTTATCAAGTATATCTGACAAGCTCAGTTAAAAAATTTTTTAAAAGTGTGACACATATTAACAATGGCTATTTGTGTTGCCTTATTTTTGCTAGCAATGGGGTATTTCCTTAGTTTTTATAATAACTTGACGGTTCCTTTTTGTCTGTTTTGTATAAACATGATTGAAAATACCAATCCATTGAAATGAAATAGAAAAAAGAAATAAAAATATACTTAATAAAACTAACCCTGAATCGTCAGTCGCAATCGCTTCCTTTTGGACGTGCTCTCCACGATTGACGACCAGAGAGGATCGTAGGTCGCAGCGATTTTTGATTCTGTTCGGGTTCTAAATTTCGAGCATTTCCTAGCATCAAAGTTCCCATAACGGGAACTTATAATTTAACGATAAGTCGTGTCGATTGGTTCAAGGAAATGCTGAAAAATACAATGGAGATGGCTCGAAATACCTCAATAACATCACGACAGGAGAGGTATCAGGGATATACGCTTATGAACCCGAAAAAAAGCAGAAATCCACTGTTTGGGTCTGTCAAAGGGAGCAAAACACGACAAAAATTGTCCGCGGACAGACCATATCCAAGCAAATGGTTGCCAGTTTTTTCAGAAAACCGGTAATGTCGCAACTGTACCACTTTAGCAACAGAGAACTTTTAATGCTGATAGTACTTAACAAATATCCTCAATCACGACCAAAAATGATAGAAACAAGATTACGCGTTCCACAGTCCCGTTATTTAATGCTCTCTTTCTCAATTGAGTGCATGACGTCACACATCACTTTTGCTTGACAAAAAAGTATGCAAATGTGCGATCGCTTAGGCAAATTGACGAAATTGAAAATAAATTCTTTCGGAAAAGTAAAGTAAAAATATCTACTCTTCTGTATAAAAATATGAATATTTTCGTGTACGAAAAAATATGAATTTTTTAAACTTTCAAAATTTGTATCTCCTAAACTATTCGAGACTGACAAAATTTTATTGTACCAATGGGTTAAGGAGGTCCATAGACATAGTATTAAAATAAGAAAAAAAAATATTTTGGCTTGGGCGTGGGAGTAAAATTATTCAAAAGTCTGACAATATCGCTTGTGACGTCATGCTCCCTCTCTCTCTCTCTCTCTCTCTCTCTCTCTCTTTCTCTCTCTCTCTCTCTCTCTCTCATTTGCGTTCCGCGTAATCTGGTTTCTATCATGCATCACTTGCATCACAACAAGGCGAGTTCCCACACATCAGCTCAAACCAAAGATGTTTTGAACACTCAAAACGTCATCTGCCTAACAGTCCCGACTTGGCACCCAATTACTTCTTTTTGTTCGCTCACATTAAGAAACTATTTCGAAATGCAAAATTAAATTGATCATCTTGAAGAATACTTGGAAAAACAAAACAAGCATTTTCGCTGATTTACCACTGTTCTTTCATTGTTAGGTGCAAAACTTAAAAGGCAACCCTAGTCGTAGAGCGCTTGACTGCCACCCCAGAGGCGACGGGTTCGAATTCCAGTCAGGCCATGGTCCTTAGCTTTAACGTTTCTACGATTATTTCCTCATTTCTTATCACCTGAAATTGAACATAAACTTAAAAAACTTGTAGCTGATAATAGAATAGTTTGTGGTTGGCATATTCTTATAACTAGAATTTTACTAAAGTAAGGGTATAACACTTGACTCAAAAAGACTCATTTAATTATAATTCAGACATTTTTTACAGCTTCCCGCCGCGCATAGAAAATCCTTCTCACGCTTCACTTGATTGCCGCTTCTTTTCCACTATTACCCCATTTCGAAGCAAGGCAAACTTGACTGAATAGATATTGATAATACCTGAAAATCCTTAGCTCAAGCCAAAAAATAATTTTTGCTTCGGTTGTGGTACAGTGGAAAAAAAGATACAGTAGTTTCGACTATGTCGTAACACAAGACGTAGAATTATTCAAGGTTACTATGTATGACCGACTCCCATTACTTTTGCAAAAGGAACATTTTTGCCTTTGACACCTATTCCCTCCGACCACTCTTTAGGGGGGCTCCCATACAAATTTTAGGGTTTTTGTATATTTATTCCATACACCTGAGCATATGACCTTTAAGAGAGTGCCGGAGAGGGTTAATATGTATGACCGACCCCTATTACTTTTGCAAAAGAAACATTTTTGCTTTTGACACCTATTCCCTCCGACCACTCCTTAGGGGGGCACCCATACAAATATTATGGTTTTTGTATATTTATTCCATTCAACTGAACATATGACCTTTAAAAGAGTGCCGGAAAGGGTTAATATGTATCACCGACCCCCATTACTTTTGCAAAAGGAACATTTTTGCTCCCATACAAATTGTATGGTTTTGTCGATAAAACCGGAAACTGTCGATAAATAGGTAGCAAACTTAAGCAAACAAAAACCTCAAATGTTGGCTTTATATTTCATATAATTGTGTAAAATTTATATAAGTTAAAGAGTTCAAACATGAATTTTTCTCCCAGTGAGGATCAAGCAGACCAACAAGTGCTAGCATTAACATTGTACGATCAGTACTTTAGGCACACCAAAGGCTCAAATTGTGACCTAAATACCGACACCTGATAACTATCAACCACCCTACTTACCTCCGAGAATGACGTATTCTACGTCAAAAACTTAATGATGCAATAAGTGTGTTCTGAACATAATCTCAAGTAGCCCAAAATCCATTTTTAGAGTTATTAACCTAGAATATCTTAAAAACGTGATTTTAAATGGCTCGATTCTTCAGAGTCCGTACTCAAGCCCCAATTTTTTGTTGACCTATTTAAATTTTCATTTATGTATTGTTATTTGATTCATTATTTGATAGTCTTAAAATTTGTTTCGGCTGATTTTGGAATAAAACGAGTTACAGCAAAAATTTTTACCAAAAGTGTTATATTTGAACCAAAAACATCGGCGAAAATAGAACGCTTCCTTAAGGGCGTTACAAATGGAGTGACAAAGTTAACATATCCCTTAAGCAGTTATCGTGGGGGAATAAAAATAAGTCTGGAATTACTTCTGGAATTTCAAACCATTTCATTTGTGAAACCAACCCACTGTGCAACGGTATTTCAATAACAATCTCTGTCTGTGTGTTCTTCTTTGAACATTCATGTGTTCCATTTTATGATTTTTATGTTCAAGTGCGATTTTATGGTATATCCTTGCTGCATATTTCTGAAATTATTGGCCACAGAGCACCTCTATGACTGTGTGTATGTGTGTGTGTGTGTATGTGTGTCTGTGCATGTGACTGTAGCTCAAGAACGTCAGGCATGTGTTTGAATGAAAAATTTATACATTTAATTTGAAAATGTGTTCAATTTTTGCTCAAATGTACTTTTATTTATCTATTTTGCATATTTTATATTGTTGTTGTTTTGTTTTCTTCCCGGTCTATAGAATTCTGTCAATATTTGTGCATTTATGCACTTTTGTATTTTTAAGTGCAAATATTCAACCCATTTCAAGCTGTCATATTTTATTAGCAGTCAATTTAATTTCAAAGTGATTTCATAGGCATTGGTCTCCTATGTTTAAAATAGATATGACAAGCAATAAAAATGTAACAATATTTATGAGGACAACCAATATATGAATACCTAACGCTTGGCAGATACAGTACAATTTTTGGCACATTAGTATTTAAACATTTCTCTGTGCAAACAACTTTATTTTTTTGTATAGCTGTGTATGACGTTTTGATTAAAATTTTAATCTATAATTAAGATCTTCAAAAAAGCCTTTGCTTTTGTTTTGTAATCTTTCTGGATTTAATTCAAGAAAAAATAGTAGGGGTATTCCTGATGTGGTGTATTGGTGATATATTTTTTCAAAAATATGCATCACATTTTCTAGACTGTTATCATATTTGTAGCAAATTGTTGTATTTTTAATATATATTTATTATTTTCGCGTTGTCGTGGAAACTTTCGTGTAAGATATGAAAAATATAGTTTTATTTTCAACTACAACAAAATTTACTATGAATACAATAGAGTTATTCCGTTATATATTTGATAAACTTTTGTATTATTTTATTTTTGTTTTATTTTATTTTTTATATTTATAATATAATTATTATTTTTATTAGTTATTTATTTTATTTTTGTGAAAGTCAAAAAAGTTCCTACATATTTTTCGGGAATACATATAAAGACCGACTTTTTACATTGAAAATAGATTTATTGTTTTTCGAAATATTCTTCCTTATGATTAATTAAGTTTTATATGTGTTCATAAATTTTGTCATAACATTTATCCCATTCCGCTTGAGACACCACCAAAATATAGCTTCATCTCGGCACGAGCTTCTTTTTTTTTTTTTGACTGATTGTCAAATTATGTGGTTTCCAACATAAACAAATCTTTTTCACAAATATGTGTTCACGTATGGTATGTATGGTGGTGACGGTAATGCGCAGGAATGTCTCAATCTCACGGTATGTCACATGACGATCAATCATTAAGTTTACGCACGGTATCAATGTTTTGTGGCACAACAACAGATTTTGGGCGCCCTTCACCAAATTCGTCAGTGAGCGAAGTACGGCCCCGCTTGAATTCTGTGTTCCACAGATAAACAGAGGTTCTTTTGATGACGCTTTATCGCCAAAAGTCGAATTGAGTTCATCGACGCACTCTTGTTAAGATAAATCACGTCGAAAGTTGTAAAAAATAACCGCATAACAATGTTCACGTGTTAATTTAATTTTTTTGCTGGAATACAACTTTAAAAGCACTGTAAATGACACAATTAGCACACGTACATCAAAACTTTGTGTGTACACTGTACAGGCTTCTATAGGCTTAAAGAAGTCAAACTTTTCAATGGAAACATCAGCTTGACTGAAAACACATTCGCGTTGCCAGATCCCGAAAAGCTTCCCACTGGGAAAAACCATCCTTCTGTAATGCTTTATAGCCTACTTACTTTTCGTCTGCGAGGCATACAAACGTCGCTTCCGAATCCCCATTACTTTTTCAAATGCATAGCCGCCTTTAGTAAGCTTCCTTCTGTAAAGTATAAAAAGCATCATACTTACTTACGTTTTCCTTTACTAAAATAAAGTGCAGGGAATGTACTCCCGACAGTTGGAATTGTTCGTGTTTCCATTCTAATGCACTTTATTTAATAAGCAGGATAAATGCATGAAATCGTAAGATACCCGTACTGTATTGATATACGACGTGTATAAGTATACGGATTATATATATTTATTTAAAACTTCTTCGCAACGGAAATTGTAAGCACTGCTTACGTTTTCACTTACAAATGATGGTGAACGTAAGGCCACTGATTGTACTTATTTTGTCGCTCTCTTTTCACTTTCTTTCATGTTCTTATAGGTTTTTTATGTGCCAGTTACGGTTTGACGTTGAAAACGAGAAGTTTAAAACCAGAACGGGATGGTAAAAATTAATAGATGAAATATTTGCCAGAATGAATATAAGTGACAAAAATTTATTTTATCAATTTTTTTAGTCCACAAATGATGTAGAGTATCCAGAACAATTTAGTTGGACAAAATTATTTTATGATTTTAAACTGGTAACGAACTTATAAGGAATGCAAATACAAGTAAATAAATGTGTGGCAAGTGGGGGTCTATATTGACCCCCTGGGCAACTATGGGTTAATTTGTAGGTTATAGGAGGTTATTTCACTAAAAATGCTCTAGCATCGAAATTTTTTGATGCAGAACATTCTTCAAAGACATTTTAGAAAGATATTTTCATGGACTTTCCAACGATTACTAGGAGAAATTTTAGTGAAAAATATCATTTTTTTGTGGTCAAATCAGGAAATTTTGGAAAAAATTTACAATTTTTGAGTTTAAAGTCATTTTTGTCAAAAAAAAAAAATACTGTGTGAGCCTTTATTATTAATTTAAAATTATAATTCCTGTTAAAATTTCCTTAAAAAAAGTATCATTACAACAATTATTATTATTGAAAAAAGTGTTTCATGGTTGATTGAATAAAAGAAAATTAAATGAAAATCGATTTAGAAATAAAACAATAGAAATGAATTACAAAACAATCCTGATTTATTTAATAAAGTCTAAAAAAGGTCATCAGAAAATGATTCGTCTCTCCAGATGACTCACTTTCAATTTCGATAGTATGTGAGTGCTCCGCGGGCAAAAGCATATCCAAAGTTTCCTTAAGAAATGGTTTCGTTTTTTTCCTCGAGAGGTAAGAGTGGTTTATATCAGATTTTGATAGTTTTTAACATTGACTTAAAAGAAAAAAAATGTATGCGTCAAGTTTCATGTCGATATCTTAAAAACTATGGGATTTATAAATGTTTTACCATGTTGATGACGTCACTTTATTCATTTCATTTATTTTTTTCATTTTCATTTCATTTTTAAACCTGATATTAAAATAGAAGAGATAAACTTATGTACCAAGTTTCATGACGATATCATGAAAACTTTAGGATTTATGAAGGTTTTACCAGATTTTTTGGGTTTAAACGGTTTTTAAAAAACATTCAGCACTTTTAGGAACGAAGTGGACAACGAGTTTATATTTTTTTAAGATGTAAACACATGTAGTGTTAAGTTTATGAAAAAAATGTACAGTCACGGACAGCCGCATATAACAAAACCCTTCGGATAAAAATTAAAAAAAAAAATTCTCAAAAAACACCCATTTTTAAAATACAATTACTAGTTTAAAATAAATACAATACTATCTAAACTATTTTTCATTTATTTTTACATACCTGTTTCAGTACAATCCATTTATATTAACTTCTTAAAAACATTGGGGAAAAAATATGAATTTTTAAGTATGCACTCCTCTAAACAGCTAGCAACCCAAAGAAAAATTCAACTAAAAATGACAAAGTTCAGAGAGGTAAAAAAATGTTCGAGCAAGGCAAGGTAAAAAATACTCAGTGTCCGTTATTCTTACACTATTCAACAAACTAAAAATTTAAATATTTTTTTTTTAAATCGGTGTTTGACAAAATTGAATATTGTCCAGCTAAATCGAAGAAATACTCCATAGTGCGCCGATACGTTTATCTTTACTCATTTTTTCTTTTGATATTTGCAACAATTCATATCTTCGTAACGTTAATCAAATACTGTTATGTCATCATGCCGTTGCATGTCTCTTACTTTACGAAATAAAGTACATATGGAAATGATTACACGAAGACATGATCGGCTTAACCGTGCATTCCTTTTGTATTTGCAATCGTAAGCGATGACGTAAGGTGCTCTAAATGTAACAAACAACATACTGACTTTCGCATGATCCCGTTTTCACCACCATAAGCTAAAGGAAAACATGATTTATTTAGTAAGCACCTTACGATCTTTCCAACTGGGTTCAACTATCGTTCGTATGGGATACATTTTTCATATCAAAAAATATTGTTGCTCGTTTCTTTTGAACGGAAGTGCTCTTTTCGGAATACATAAAGATGCGGTAAATCTCACTTTTTAAATCTTTAACGATGCACTTTATTCAAAGAATTTTTTGAATTTCCGTAATGATTCTTAAAAAACGTTATCTGATATAAGAATGAAAAAAAAAAAATTTAAATATATTGTAAAAAGCAAAAAGAAACCAAAACTACCAATGGAACTAATCATATCAAAATTACCTTAAGCATGTTTAACCTTAAAAAATTTCATAGTCAAGTGATCCATATCGCTCTCGACTTTCGCCAAATTTATTTCTTATTTGTATCACCCTTTTGTGGTGAATGCATAAAACTGTGCACTTTGGGGAATTACGAGCATGTCAGTAGCTATCTAGCTAAAATATGCAACTGAGTGTATCCAACCAACCGAGATTTTGCTGGTATGACAGCAAATATTTACACTTAGTTCTCTCCAGTCAACGTCTATTTCTGCACTAGTTCAGTTGAGCGCTTCGCTGTTCGGATGAATGCCTCACCTTCTGGCATTCAATTTTTTTTCTGCTTGATTTTTTCCACCATTTTGGTTGGGGTTTTTTTTTTATTATTATTTTTGTGGTCGCAATTGTGACCTCCGTGTAACCCACTTATGTGTAACCCACAACTGTTACAACAACAAATACAACAGCAGCAATTGGCGAAATTTCCATTTGCATCCTTGCTTGCTTTGCACACCACTTGCTGGGATGACAAACATTCCAGTGTTCGTGGCGCTAGTTATTTGCTGCTAGTAAGAAGGTATTTCCCTACAATATATGTTAGTGTTGTTGTTTAATTGTTGTTGTTGTTGTTGTTTGTCGGTGAACGTGTCTTGAATTTGAGTAGATTCCGTTGAACCGATAATATTTGCTTGTTGCAAATTACTCTGAACCTTGTCCCCAAGCGTAACGTTTTTTCGCTCCACTTCGTTTTGTTGTGTTCCAATTTGATTCGCTAGAAGCCTGCAGCGTGTGGATGTGGACAATCAAAAACTTTCAAACCCCGCGAAATTTCAAAATCCTGTTACTTTTTGATCACACCTCGTATATTAAACAAGAGTGTTGAGTATTTTAACTTCGGCCAAGGCAAAGATAATATTACTACATTCCTTAATAGTTTAGAATTGTTTTTTTTTTAAGACAAACTTGAACGAGAAGATCTCAAGGTACCTTAACAACTTTTTTGGCTACTGGCTTTGGTACAAGACTACTACAACTTTTTATGACCTTTTTTTTAATTCTTATGTTCTTCAGACCAGTGAAAAAGAACACGCAAGATTGCTGGGTTTTAGTCTTGAGAATTCGTATTGAGTAAAATCCCAAATGTCAAAATGGCACATTTTTAATTCGAGTATAACTGTTTTCTTGATTCCATTCAATTCATCAATTCAATTCAATTCATTTTATTCACAAGAGTATATTTCTAGATTTGACACTTAGAAGAAGGTGTGAAGAAGGTTTCTGTTTTTAATACCCCAATATTTTCATCAAGTTATCTTCCCCCGAAATCAGTTTATTTTCCATATCAGATTAAATTTTGCAAGTTTGCTCATGAACTTCCACTTCAACTATCAGTCGAACTGATAATTCTCTTCAGATATTTATTTAGTTAAAAAACTATTCCGCTATAACAATGGGGGTACATCATCCTTTTGAAAGGAAATCAAGGGAATATATTTTCTTATATTTATGAATAACTCAATGCATGTGTTGATTTACCAGAGATTGTAAGACTATTTTACGAAGATTTAATAGAAGGCTATTTGTGATAGTCGCTCACTTTTATAGCCATAAAATTTTTTATTGCAAAGTTCACCTACCTACACCGGGAAATGATTGTAAAGTGTAGATACGTATCGAAATGGTTGCTTGTGTGCGTATATGTCCATTCATTTGTGCTGAAATACATTAAAAACAAAAAAATGTGTGCTCAACCAAATTGGAATCAGCAGTTGAATAAGAATCAATTTCCATTTTGAATTTGAAATGCAATCAATGAAATCGTCTAGAATTTCATTATCCACACTCCACAATAAAAGTTGTACTTGATATTTTTTGTTGAAGTGGTATATGTAGTGAAAATTACATAACTAACTCATGTGTGAGTTTCCATACATATACAACACAAGGCAAACTTAAACAAGTAACAGCAAAAACTGAGGAAAAGCCCTATTCAGAAATGAAATTGAAGAATTGAAAGCACTAAATAAAAATATAGAACAATGTGCGGAAAGTTCTATAAAATGAAAGGCAAAACGAGTTTAATTTTTTCTGTTTTATTTGAAAGCGTGGATATTTTTAGTAATCCCAACATGCATTCTAGATATTGCGGGTTCAAATACCAATAGGATAGTCAAACCTCAAACCACGCAATCCAAAGGTTATTCTTAATGAAAAATTATAGTATCTAGATTATTATTTAGGTTCTTTTTTGGCATGACAACGTTACGTTTTACCGCGCAGGGTTAAAAAAAATTTGAAAAAAGAACACTTTTCGGAAATGCATCGGCATGCATGGAATTGCATGGAACTGTTACTCAATGAGTAAAGCTGTTATGATAAAAACAATACCACGACAGTAATGGTTAATTCTGCATAGAAAAAAAAGACAATAACAAAAAATAAAAAATAAAAACAAAATATTTTAAAAACAAAATAAATAATTACATCAACGAGACGCGGGGAAAACTGATTAAGCAACGGAACTACAAATTTATTTAATAAATTTATAAGGCCCTATGTATAGATGCTGCGGTATAAAATATAAAAGGCCACTAAAGGATGGTTCTTATCCAACATAATAAAAATAATCAAAAATTTATGACGTCATTAGGCCGCTACCATATCGAAAATGCATCAATCATGCAACGACGTTGCATGGAATTATTATACGCGGTGAGTATATGCGGCACGGTAAATATTATAAAATAGAAATTATGGCCTTCCTTCAAAAATAAGAATATTAATAATGTCGTCACTTGGTCAAGTAGGTAACAGTTTATGCAACAAAAATGCATTATTGTTGCATGCAATTATTACTGGCTGAGAAGAAGTTCTACGAAAAAATGTTATTTACCTACAACAAGAAATGGTTCCTTGATCTCATAATAAACATAAAACAAATGTTTGGAGCCAGGAATGGAACAGTTATAATGAAAAAAAAAATTAAAAAGCGTTGCATGCAATTATATCCGTGACTATTTGCACTACAATAAATTTTATGGAGTGACAGACAGTAAAGCGAAGTTTTTCGGTCACCAGATATAAATAGTTAGCAGTTAGCCCATAAAGTAAACTAAATGCACATAGTGCAATAGCAAAAGCAAAAATAGGGATAAAAATAAATATTAAAAAAAAAATTAAAAAATCATTAAAATTAAAGTAAACACAATTAAATAAAGATGTGGTTAAGGATAAGGATAAGGATAAGGATAAGGATAAGGATAGGGATAAGGATAAGGATAAGGATAAGGATAAGGATAAGGATAAGGATAAGGATAAGGATAAGGATAAGGATAAGGATAAGGATAAGGATAAGGATAAGGATAAGGATAAGGATAAGGATAAGGATAAGGATAAGGATAAGGATAAGGATAAGGATAAGGATAAGGATAAGGATAAGGATAAGGATAAGGATAAGGATAAGGATAAGGATAAGGATAAGGATAAGGATAAGGATAAGGATAAGGATAAGGATAAGGATAAGGATAAGGATAAGGATAAGGATAAGGATAAGGATAAGGATAAGGATAAGGATAAGGATAAGGATAAGGATAAGGATAAGGATAAGAATAAGGATAAGGATAAGGATAAGGATAAGGATAAGGATAAGGATAAGGATAAGGATAAGGATAAGGATAAGGATAAGGATAAGGATAAGGATAAGGATAAGGGTAAGGATAAGGATAAGGATAAGGATAAGGATAAGGATGAGGATAAGGATAAGGATAAGGATAAGGATAAGGATAAGGATGAGGATAAGGATAAGCATAAGGATAAGGGTAAGGATAAGGATAAGGATAAGGATAAGGATAAGGATAAGGATAAGGATAAGGATAAGGATAAGGATAAGGATAAGGGTAAGGATAAGGATAAGGATAAGGATAAGGATAAGGATAAGGATAAGGATAAGGATAAGGATAAGGATAAGGATAAGGATAAGTATAAGGGTAAGGGTAAGGGTAAGGATAAGGATAAGGATAAGGATAAGGATAAGGATAAGGATAAGGATAAGGATAAGGATAAGGATAAGGATAAGGATAAGGATAAGGATAAGGATAAGCATAAGCTTAAGGATAAGGATAAAGATAGGGATAAGGATTAGAATAAGGATGAAGACAAGAATTTGGTTATACATTACGAAAAGGAATAAGATAAGAAGTAGAACAAATATTTGGACAAGGCTTAGGCATTGAATTGGACAAAGTAGGACAATAATTACAACTAGTAAGCCCGTATGGCGTTAAAACGCCAAAATTTGAAAAAAAATATGTATTGTTTTCTTTTCTTTTTTTTTTTTTTGTTAAAATTTTTACACTTTTTGATATATGTAGGAGAGTGGGCTGGTATGTGAACCGGGCTAGGTTGTGAACCATTACTTTTGCCTTCCCAACTTGACATATCGTCGATCATTCAACTGCCAAATTTGTCATTTGACATGACTCAATTCTTCAGTTGCACCGAAGTGTGCAGATGTATTGCTTGTGCCAGCGATAGACATCGTATTTGAAAATCGACTGCGAAAACTTTTGCGAAAGGCAATGGAGAGCTGCGAGCTGACTTCCCTGACAAAATTGATGATCTGTAGCAGGAAAAAACAGAGGCAAAGTCAAAATCACCAGCAAAAGCCTCACTGAAAAAGGCACAACCAGCACCATCCAAGCGTCCTAAGCAAAAGAACCATCAAAACGATGAGGATATTGGTTTTTGCGCCATCCGTTTGAGGTTTTTGCCTAAAGAACTGGCACCCAAAAACTCCATCGAATGCAACATATTTGACCGGCCTATTCACTTGAAGTGAGCCAATATGTGAAGCCGTTCGTATTTCACATGAAAACTTAACTAACTAACTTAAATAACTTGTTTTGCCTCTTGAGGCCTTCTGAATAAATAAAATTTCAACTGATTATAATTATTGGTGATTTACTTCGTATTTTCCGACTTTTATTGGGATTTGCCAGATGGTTCGCAACCCAGTCACTTTTTTGGAAGAGCCAAAAATCATGTCTTTAGAAAATTGGCAGTGGAGAGTTACATTTTAATCAAACGCTAATCTGTAGGCATATAAAAGTTGCGGGGGATATATTAACCTTTCCAACGGTAACTGGGACTAGTCGATGTCTTTATTCTGTGAAAAGTTAGAGCCCAAAAACAAAGCCCGGTTCACAACCCAGCCCTCTCGCCTATATCAGTGTAAGCCATATTTGACGTTATAGAACCTTCATTAATGGATAAAATGCGCTACATGCTGCATACTTAAAGAGAACTTTAATAAAAATTTTCACGCCATCAACAGAGCGGGCTCTTTTTAATGTCAAATATAATAAGCCGTGTGTGAATACTAGGGCTTCCACTTATATTGCAACTGTTCTCAACGACTTTCCCAGAATATTCATAGCAAGGACGAAGGCACCGGAAATTGAAAAAATTACTTTTTAAATAAAAAAAGAGTTTGCTGTGTCGTGGACACACCCGTAGATTTTGACGTGACAGTGTGTTTTTATCATTGTCCTTATTCTTGTCCCCATCCTTTCCTTTGTTTCCAAACTTATCCTCATCCTTTCGTTATTCTTTTATTTGTCCTTGTAATTTTCCTACTTCATGTCCAAATTCGTGTCTTAATCCATGTTAAAATTTTTCACTTAATCCTTGTCCGAATCCCTTTCCTAGTTTGAAAAGGCGTGTTTTAGGCATGTCTAAATCTTGGTCCTAACCCATATCCTATAAAATATATTTGTACGTTTTTCTATTTGCTTTACTGCTTTAATTATACAATAAAATGATTTTAAAAAATTTCAGAAAAAAAATAACACATAGTTTTAGGCACCACATAGAAAACTCACTTTCTTTGCAGAAGATTCATTTGCTTTTTTTGTTTAAATACAGAAACTGAAAAAAAGTAAGACCTCATTGCACATCTGCAGGACAAGACCTTTCTATTGATACCCCATTTATGAAAATCGCATTTGCGGTATAGGTTTGATGGTCATCACAAAAAAAGCGCTTGCGTAATAATAATATAGAAGATAGATAGATAGATCGATAGATAGATTATAAGACTAAGGATTAGGATAAGGTCAAATTTGGGAAAAAAGGAAAGGATAGGGTCGAGAATAAGAATAATGATAAAGATACGCTGTTTCGTCAAAACCAATGTGGCACAGTGGGTAGAGTGCGTGACCCATACGCCAAAGAACCCAGGTTCAATTTCTATCTGACACAGAAAGTTTTTTCAATTGAATTAATTTTTTTGTTCGGCCGTCACCTCTCTGCAGACAATGGCAAACCTTAGAGAGTAAATATTGCCATGTACAGCTTCTTGAAAATATGCGCACATTAGCCGTTCGAAGTCGGCATAAAACTAGTAGGTCCAGTAGGTTTCGATCAATTGTGTAAAAACATTTAATAACACCCACAACACAATTTGATCATAAGAAGTTCGGTCAGTCCTTTCAAGAGCTGAAATGGCTAGTTTATTTTTCTTTTTTTTTTTAATATTTTGGATTTATCTCAATGGGAGTATTATCGTCCGGATGATACCAAATTTGCATAATTCCGAAACCAAAATTTTTTTCCACTGCGCAAATTACTGCGTGACTCCCGGCACCAAATCGGAAATTTTTTTATGTTAAAAAGCGTCGTTTTTTATCCAATCATCCTCATCCTAACTGGCAGAGTCTAACACCAATCTCGATATCAGTGTACAACTTATACACCTGATGGTTCTATTGAATTTGTTTCTCGTCATTCACGTAGATTAGAACGAAAATCTTACGAAAGATCGATTAGAACAAAAATATTACGAAGGACTGCTCAGCGTCCAGGTTTGTGCTGTATATTAGAGGACGGACATAATTGTTGACTTATAGAGCGTGATTTTTTTTTTCGTAGAGATAGTACTTTGCTTCTCAATTGCCTACTGAGACCAAAGTAACACCTTTTGGCAAGAGGTATCCTTCGTTTAATGCTAGATCCCAGATAGGCGAACTAGCATCCTTAACAACCGCGAAGTAGGTTTTTTCAGTTTCCAAGACGCTGGAATGATTTGTTTGTTGACGCAAGGTGTTTTTTTTTTCTTATCTCCGTTTACTCCGAAACCTATTTCGCCTTGACTCTTTCTCTAATCTAAAGAATGCTACAGAGACTTTCCGCGTATTATGGCCACTGATATCGATACCATCAGTATACTCCAGCAGCATAATAGTCTTGTAAAATATCATGCCACTACGTCTCAGATCAGCAGCTCAGATTATCTTCTCCATCCTAGTTTATCTTAAGTAGTACCTCCTTCACAAAAGAATCTTGGATACCAATTGCATTGCTTGCGAGCACGTTTTGCACGTTTTTCCACGCCCTCACGACGCCCACAGCTACTTGATACTTTATGAGCAATTTCACTGATATTAAGCCACAAAAAATGTTCATTGGTAAAAAGTGTATTTTTTATTATTGCTCTTTCGGCGTCTTTTTTTTCATTTTATGCAAAACCTTTTGACATCGAAACGAACAGGCATGGAAAACGTACATCTATACATGAATTTACAAAAATATATGGACGAAGGATGTTTTTGTTTTTTTATTTCACTCTTTATTTTTGGCAATTTTTGCCATATATATGGGCTTATTCCATTTTAATATTTATATTGCCATTCACTGAACTTTTGTGCTGGCCAAAAATTGTTTTTCCTGTTGTTGTTGCTGGTGTTGGTGTTGGTGTTGGTGTTGCTTGTTTTATTGTTGTTGGTATTGTTTTATACTTTCCGGGTCATATAATGTGTGTTAACGTGGAAATCTGTGAGCAATTCCACATTTTATGGCTCTTGGCTCTTTTTTTTTTTCTTACTTCGAGCCAATTGTGGGCGTTGTGTGCAAATTATGTGCAAGTGTTATTCTTAATGCATATGTATTGTGTGCGTGTGTGTGTGTGTATGAGTGAGACTATGGTATGCGTTTAACACACTCGCGAATATTATTGTTATTTTTATGAGCGAATGTGACCGCTTGGATTATGATGTTGCATGTTATTGTGCTACAATTCCAACAACAACAACAACAACAAATGTCAGTGTGCCATCACGTGAGTTTTTAGTGTGCCATTTGGTGTATGTGTGGGCGTGGGCGTGAGCTTTTATTTTAATATGTGTTTCGTTGCATGGATTTTTCAAGGATTTTTTGGCTATTTTGAGGACGAAAGTTATATTTTTTGCCATATTTGAATATTTGCTTTTAAACAGGGTGTTCATAAGAGTCGTTTTCATATTGTTTTGCAATATTGGAAATTTTTTGTTTGATTTTATTTATTTTAAAGTGGCAACATCGGCCGCATATCGTTTATTGCATCGCTTTTTATTGCTTTTTGCACAAAACATTTGTAAATTATTTTGTTGTTGTTTTTTTTTTTATGTACCTACATATTTTATTATTTTTTCAATTGCTTATTGAAAACGTTGCTTGATTTACCGTTAACACTCGAAACTTATTTACAAGCACATTCATTTACACCAGTGGGGCCCAAGAAATTTTAAGCGCGGGCCAATGCTTAAAAAATAAAACAAACACAAAATGTTACTCATCGTTGCTTTTGACAAAAAATCAAACAAAACAAAACAAAAACAATTACAATGCAATAAAATTACATATCATGAAGGACACTGCCAGTGCACTGCTACAAGTCTTAATTTCTATTACAATAACAATGCTTGCATGAAAAATTTCTCGACACACAAGTAACGGGAAAATCAGCTTCAGCATGACATCATCGAGCATGCGTTTTTATTTTGGCTTTGCATGCATTTGTTTTTGTAAAGTTCGCTGGGAAATGTGCTGAACACTGAACGAGTGAGGTTTGTGTTGTTGTTTTTTGCATGCGTTCTTTGAATTTGGCTCATCGCAAAGACAAAATTGAGATAGAAAAAAATTTGTATGAAGGGCCACTCGGGCCCTATGGGCCACTACGTGGGCATGTTTGATTTACACCGACTGACACACACATACACCACCCACATCTGTACGTGCATAAAAATCGCATTTTTTAATTAAAATTTTTTCAAATAAATTTTATTTTTGCACCCTTAAAAAATCGTTTTTTATTTAAACTAATGAATTGCTCGACATGTTGTATATTTGCTTGAATATTAATTTTAGAATCAATAAATTTTGCTCAAAAGTTATTTTTTTTTTTTTTTTTTTGAGAAATGTAACAAAGCAATGATACTAGAATAAAAATATTAATGCATAAATAGTCACGTACAAGTCGCACTCAAGTATTCATGTAAATAATGTTTTATGGCTTTATGTGGCAAAGCTATGAAATTGCCTTCATTTATCTATACGATTAAATAAAAGGATACTCACAACTTTTTTTGCCATCTCAAAGCTAAAATGATTTTGATAGTTCTTCCGCTATTTAACTGCTATGATACACTTTGCGACAAAAATATAGCACATATGAATTTGTTTTTAATTATATTGAAAACTAGTTTTTTTCCCGGAGCGCGTTGCTGCACCCAGCAAGTATATCGGAACATAATAATTATATTCAAAACTTTTCTTAGACCCATAGTTTGACACCACTGTCATTTTCCACTGCCATTTACGGTTTCCCATAATACCCGTTACCAAATAGTAACGCCATTTTGAGTTTTAATTTTACTTCCAAAGCTATTCGATATTACAAATTTGAATTGTATGGGTGGAGGCACATATCGGGTGGCTGATAAATATTCCTACATTAAAAAACTCAAATAACTTTTTAATAAATTCATGTAACTTGTTTTTTATTTATTCATTTCAAAAATAAGATATTTTAATTAAGTTAATTTAATTGATTTTAAAGTAATTGAATTTAAATGGCCTCCAAGCTCGTTGACGTATATGCGACATCTTATAAAAAAGTTATTCATTACTGTCTGGAGGATTGCAGCTGGAATTGCCTCAAGTATCGTTCGAATGGATTGCTTTAAATCATTTAAATTTGTTTGAAAACTTCTTGTTTGCAATAACCCCACAAGAAAAAGTCGGGCGCAGTAAGATCAGGAGATCTTGGGGTTCAACGGAATGTGGAGTTTCTGGAAATGAGCTTATTGGGGCAATTTATGCTGCAATTCGGTCATAACAGGCCTGGCTATGTGGCAAGTTGCAACATCTTGTTGAAACCATACAGAGTTGAATCGGATTCTCTTTCGGCTTAGTTCTGAAAAGAAAAACTCTTTCAGCATCTTTCAGTAATGGTCTCCATTGACCGTAACAGTAAGACGGTTTTCATCGAAGAAGTAAGGGCCGACAATGAACCTTGATGAAACTGCACACCACACTGTGACGCAAAGTGGATGCAATTGCGTCTCATGCAGTACCTGTGGGTTAAAAGCACTCCATATTCGACAATTTTGTTTATTAACATTGCCGTTTATATCGAAATGGGCCTCGTCAGACATAAAAATGCAGTTCAACATATTTTCGTCCTCTTCCGCCATTTGAATGATCCACTCGCAAAATTCCAAGCGAATCGGCAAGCCTGCTGCATTCAGTATGCTTGTAAGTTGTATCTTATATGGGAGTTAGTTTAAATCTTTATGTATAATTGTCTGCAGAGACTGTCTGCTGATACCCATTTCAACAGATAAGCTCCTTGTCGAAACACTAGGATTGGCTTGTATGGCAGCACCAACAGCAGTGAAAGTTTGCCGCGTCCGAACTGAGGCTTCTCGATTATAAGGCTCTCTTGCGATTTTTCCACGTTCGGCAAATTTATTCACGGGCCTCATAATGGTCCATCTGCTAGGAGTAGTGCCACCAAACATTCGCCTATATTCTCTTTGGACAGAAACTACGGACTCCAATGCTTGAAAGCGGCGCACAACCAAATTCTGGTCTCATTGTCCCGATTTTCCATTTTTGTTAAAATTAAAGATCACTCTATAAAAGAAAAAAAATGAAACATTTTAATTACTTTGAACAAAAGTTATTACGTTATTTGTTTGGTAGCATCTTTCATCAGCCTTTTCCCCTTTCATGAAATATATTAGCAAATTGTAGCCTAATACGGCTAAAACCGTCGGAAATATAGCATTTGTATTGATTTGTGGGCGGTAAAAGGGAGTGTGGCAAATCATTTTTAGTAAAGTTCCCGACAGTGGGCATATAAAATAAATTACCAAATTTTAGTCTAATACCACATAAACCTTCAGATATATAGAATTTTTATTGATTTGTCGGCGGTAAAAGGGGTTGTGACAGAAATTTAAACAATCTCGTACTTGAAAAAAATGTACTGCCAAAATTTCAGCTCAATCGACCCAGTAGTTTTGGAATTTCCAGCCATAATTTTTTCTAATAAATTAACACATGGTCCAATAAGTCTCGAGACTAAGTAATAAAACATTTTTTTTTTTTTGCAAATATTCTTCCTTATTCATCAACATAGGTTCCTTTAAGAGCAATGAATTCATGCCGCCGCTTTTCTAATTTTTCAATATCGGTTTTCTAGAACGATTTGAGCTTCGCCTCAAAATACGCTTCAGTTTCAGCCATCACCTCTTCATTCAAGCCAAATCTCTTGCCGGCAAGCATTTTTTTTAGGTCAGCAAAGAGCCAGTAGTCGCTGGGGGCCAAATCTGGCGAATACGGTGGTTGAGGAAGCAATTCGAAGTCCAATTCGTGGATTTTCACCATCGTTTTCATCGATTTGTGACACGGTGCATTGTCTTGATGAAAAAGAATATATTTCTTCTTCAAATGGGGTCGTTTTTTCGCGATTTCATCCTTCAAACGCTCCAACAACGCTATATAATAATCACAGTTGATTGTTTTTCCCCTTTTGAGATAGTCGATGTACAAAATCCCATGCGCATCCCAAAATACAGATGCCATAACCTTTCCAACCGACTGTTGTGTTTTCGTTTTGGGTCGCTTTGGGTTTCTTTCATCAGTTGCTCTCCACTCAGCTGACAACCGTTTTGATTTCGGTGTGTAATGGGGATCCATGTTTCATCCATTGTCAAATACCAACGCAAAAATTCATGTTTATTCTTTGTAAACAGTGCCAAACAGCTCTCCGAATCATCGACACGTTGTTGTTTTTGGTCCGGTGAGAGAAAACGAGGCACCCATTTGGAAAGCAGCTTTCTCATCGACAAATGTTCCTATAATATTGTTCCCACACTGCCTTTCGATATCTTCAGAGCCTCAGATAGCTCGCGCACCTTCACTTTACTGCCGGCCAATACCATTTTGTGTGCTTTTTTTATGTTTTGTGGAACAACTGCCTCATTTGGGCGTCCTGAACGTTCAGCATCATTTGTGTCTGTACGACCAAGTTTAAACTCAGCATATGGTTGCTTTTGACGGAGCAGAGTCCGAATAACACTTTCGAAGCCATTGCTCAGCTTGGACGGTATTTTTACCCATCAAAAAACAGTGATAAATCAACACAAGGAATTGCTTTGAATCCCTTATTTTGAAAATATCAACAGGAGCGTCACTTAAATCACTGCAACTTCTGAAATAAACGTTAGATTGAAATGAAATTTTTACACGTATTGTTTGAAGGTTGGAACTATCGAAATATTATATCGATATTTCGTTAGAGGTGTCACCTAGTAGTTAATCTCGGGACTTATTGGACCACGTGTTTGGATAACATTATTATTATTATTTCTTTATTTCTTTATTTCATATCTAAACTAAAGTAATAAATAATAATTCATAATAAAATATTAATAATTCAATGTATGTAATAGTTTTAGGTTAGTGTAACAATAAGTTCAAATTATTTATAACTAGCTGACCCGGCAAACGTTGTTTTGCCCAAACTTAATATTCGATGTTTCTACTTTTTCAATAGATGACGGTGTAGTTTTGAAAGACAAACACAATTACCAAATTTTAGTCTATTATGACCAAACCCGATTGAAATATAGTATTTTCATATATTTGTGGGTGGTAAAACATATTTTTAGTACAGTTTCCGACAACAAGCAAACAAAATAAATTAGTATAATAATATAAAAATTTATTTTTAATACCAAATTTTCTATACCAATAATACCAGCAAAATCTTCTGATATATAGAATTTTTATTGATTTGGGGGCGGTAAAATGAGGTGTGGCAACCAATTTTTAGTACAGTTACCGACAGTGAGCATACAAACTAAATTACGAAATTTTAGTCTAGTATCACCTAAACCTTCCGATATATAGAATTTTCATTAATTTGTGGGCGGTGAAAGGGGGTGTGGCAACCTATTTTTAGTACAGTTTCCGACAGCAATCAAACAAAATTAATTACCAAATTTAAGTATAATACCCCCAAAATCTTCCGATATATAGAATTTTTATTAATTTGTGGGCGGTAAATGGGAGGTGTGGCAACCCAGTTTTAGTAAAGTTTCCGACAGTGAGCATACAAACTAAATTACCAAATTGTAGTCTAATACGACCAAAATCGTCAGAAATATAGCATTTTTATTGATTTGTGGGCGGTAAAAGAGGGTGTGACAATTTTTTTTTTCTACATAGTGTCCTTTCTTGGGGCAATACGAATCCATCAATCTCAAAATTGTAAAAATTGAACGACCCCTTCTTGAGTTATGAGCGTACACACGGACGTCAGTCATTTTTATATATAAGAGATAATCAGCGCAAATAATAACAAACTACCTATAATAAATTTAAAATAAATTTTAAAAAATGCATTCTATGGTTTTCTTTCAAAATGCTTATTTTAATAGAAAATGCGAACAACGTCGCATACGGGCAGCTAGTGTTTGGCTATATTTGTTTTGCTTGCCTCTGTCTTTTTTTCACGTCACCACGCATAGCGTACGACAAAAAAAAACAAAAACAAAATACATTGCCATTCTCTGTTGCTATCCATAGCACACACACGCTCGGGCATATGTAGGCAAAACAAAAACAAATCACATTGCTATTCTCAGCAAAGCAATACTCACTGTAGGATGGGAGAGTAAAATATTGGAACACTCGCATCGTGTCGATGTGCCGCACACTGCTTTATTTTTCACTACAACAACAACAATTTTTATACGCTATGAGTCGTTCATGTCCGTTTGTGCTTGCAGGTGAATTTTACTTAGGATTTTGAAAGCCATGAATCTCCTTTTCTAATAAACTTTTTAATAATTTTTTTGGCCTAAAACCTTCACCAGGTCGAGAGCTTTTTATTATAAAAAATTTCATGAAAAACGGCTGGGCCTTTCTCAAGATTGTTCCGAACATAAAAAAGGCACTTCAAAACATAATATTAGTATAGATACTATAATTTTAAATATGAAACAGTAAAGTACATTCTGTTGTCGAAGACAAGTGGTGAATGCACTAATTACTCTAAAAAAATATATTAGAATAGAATAATATCGATTGAGAGCTCATGAAATTAAAAATTTAAAAATAATAAATAGCAAAACATTAAATATAAAAGATTGTATATAAAAGATAGAATTTAATAACCAATATTCAAGTTATATTAAAGGGCGGAAAATGAAATTAACATTCGTATGATCCAAAGAGAAAAGCCATTTTTTTAAAGAATTCAAAAATAATGTGTTAACTCTTTCGCATCTAAGACTTTCTGGCAGGGCATTAAACAAACGAGGTGCTGTTGATTTATAGAAACGTGTTAAGTGTGTTTTAAAAATTGAAGGAACATTAACGTAGTTGCCATTGTTAGCTCGCAGATTATAGTTTTCCTGTAGTCTCACTGAATAAAACCCAGAGTTTTCGAAAAATATTTTCAAAACTTTATAGTAGTAAATATGCCTTAACGGAAGAATTTTGAGAGATCTGGGGCCAAATCGCCGCATCCGTGACGTAACGGCTTTTGTATGAGAAAAAATTAATCGTATGAGAATCTCATGAGATTAATATCGTATCTCATGAGATTCTCATACGATTAATTTTTTTCTCATACGAAAGATGTTACGTTCACGGATGCGGCGATTTGGCCCCTGAATAAGCCAAAACTGAGCGTTCTATGATTAACTTTGCACATAATTTTTATATCATGTTTTTGCTTGATGAGCAAAGGCTTTATTTTATTAAAGTATGCGCCACCGCAACATGATAAGCCATACAAGATTTTCGAATTTATCAGACCATTATACACCAATTTTAGAACTATCTGCTGACAGTATAGACTGAGATGGTAAAGATGTCTCACAACTTTGTCAAGGTATTCTTTCAAGTAGTATGTGTGGTTTTTCCATGTAAGCTTATTGTCCAAAATAATACCTAAATATTTAAAATTGCGCACGGATTTTTCGCTGCAGCTTATATTTTCATTAAAACTAATGAGTCCGCCCAATAACTTTTTTTTTTTTTTTATAAAAAAAAAGTACTGAATATTTTCTCAAATTTCTTTTTTTATTTTAATGTACAATCCTTCCGGTTAATAATGGAAAATAATTTCATTCAAATGGCTGCCTCGGCTGGCCATGCAGTAGCCTACACGATCGGTCCAATTTTTAAGCACATTATCGATTGTGTGCAGCTGTATTCCACCAATGGCTTCACGAATATTGTCCTTTAAAGCGTCAATTGTCTCTGGCTTGTCGGCGTAACACTTATTTTTGAGGGCGCCCCACAAATAATAGTCCAACGGTATCAAATCTTAGCTCCGAGGTGGCCAAACGACATCAGCTCTGCGGCTGATAATGCGATCTTCAAAAACAGGGCGCAAAACATCGAGTGTAGCTTCGGCTGTGTGGCACGTAGCTCCGTCCTGTTGAAACCAAATGTTGCCAATATCCTCCTCTTCAATTTTTGTAAACAAAAATTCGTTCAACATGGCCCGATAACGATGGCCATTGACATTAACGGCCATTCCTTGTTCATTTTCGAAGAAAAATGCCCCAATTATGCCTCTGGACCAAAATCCGCACCAAACAGTGACTCGTTTTGGGTGCATCGGCTTTTCAATGTATGCGTGCGGGTTTTCTGTGCCCCAAATGCGACAATTTTGCTTGTTTACATACCCGCCAAGATCAAAATGAGCTTCATCTGAAAAGATGATTTTTTTGTCAAAATCGGCATCTTCTGTAAGTCGATCGCAAGCCCACTCAGCGAAGCGAAAACGCATTGGATGGTCAGTTGGCTTCAACTCCTGAACAAATTGGACTTTGTATGGCGTCATACCAATGTCTTTATGCAAAATTCGTCTCAATGATGTCTCCGAAATGTTCAATTGTTGAGAACGACGGTGAATTGATGTTGATGCCGCTACACGCACACTTTCTGCCACAGCAGCAATATTCTCGGGTGTACGCACTGTTTTTGGCTTTTCTCGCTTTTTTTTATCGATGAGGATGCCAGTTTCTTTCACTTTTTTCACAAGATAACAAACATACGGAGCTGACGGTGCTTCTGTTCTTCCAAAATCCGTACGCAATTTTCGCACACGTTCTGGTAATGTTTACCATGATTTTCAAAGTAATGTCGCAATATTACCCAGCGTTGTTCAAGCGTATACACAACCATATTCGTTCAGCGGAAGGATAAAACTAATTATCTGTCAAATCAGAAATAAGCTCTAGTTAAAAAAAAAACAATAGATGGTGGACCCTTTATTAAAGTTTTGGCATGGAGAATATTCCGCAAGCAATTCGGCGAATGATAGAATATTGGAGCTTCTTCAAAAATAGAATATTTATTGTTAAATATCATGAGTTTTGTTTTGTTGCTAATTAAAAGTTTATGTTCTGCAAACCACCTCCTTAATATATCCAGGTCATTATTAACAGCAAAGAAATTTTCCAGAAGATCACTATTAGAATAGGATAAAGCCGTATCATCAGCGAAAGCTGTAATTTTACCATTAAAAGGTTGGATAAATAGTGAATTGATATAAGCTAAGAAAAGAATAGGTCCTAAAACAGAGTCTTGTGGCACTCCTAGGTTAATATAATTAACACAACTGTAACTGTTTTTAATTTTTACTATTTGCTTACGATTCTTTAAATATGACTCAAACCAATTATTAATACAACCTCTGAAGCCCGTAGTGTATAATTTTCTTAACAATAAGGAATGATCCACCATATCAAACGCCTTCGTTTGTTAATTTTAATAGTGCTGTTTCAGAAGATCTGCCATTTCTAAAACCAAATTGAGATCCGTTAAGAGAATGTGTACTGTCAAAAAAATATAATAGCCTTCATTTTACGCCTCGCTGAAAAGTCTTTGAAAATACAAATAAAATAGATAGGACGATAATTATTTAAGCTCGTTGTGTCTCCTTTTTTATGGAGCGGTATAACCACTGCAGTTTTCAGAGCTTCTGGAAATATTCCTAACTAAATACTAAGATTAAAGATATAACATAGAACATCAGAAATATGAAAAGATATATTTTTAGTACTAGACTGGAGATTTCGTCAAAAGAAACGGCTAAACGGTTTTTATAGTAGTTGTTTCTACAAAATGAAATTTCAGTCATAAGCTTAAGTTGTTCGGATGCCTCTTGATACGTGAGCAGAGCAGTTTTTTCTATTTAATTTTTTTCAATAACGCAGTGTTCATCCATGGCTTGATACATGCTAAATTTTTCTTTTTACTTAGTTGTTGAGTGTAATTAAAAATATGAACTTGAAGTTTCTTAAGAAACAGATTGAAAGCAATAGATGGATCTTGCGAGTTAAAAACTTCATCCCAAAACTCAAAATTTAACCTTGCTCTTAGAGCGTTAAAATCAATTTTATCGAACTCTAAAGTTTTAGTCTTTTTAACTGTGTTCATACTACAGTCTAGTTGGATAGTTGTTAATGCGTGATCTGTTAACCTAAGATCGTGAGCAGCAGCACTATAGCCACTTCGATTGCTTCTATGCAGCCTTATGTATATATGGTCCAAGTAAGCATTTGATCGAGTAGGCTGTGTTATCAAAGATTCAAACAACATTTTTTATAAAATTTTTTGTTAATAGCAAAAGTAAAAGTAAAAGGAATTTATTTAGTTTAGTTATAAGAAATCAATTTTTTATATAAATAACAGTGTTTAAAAAACTTTAAAACGTTCAATTGCTTATGCTTTTACTTTGCTGTGCTTATTGAAAATCAAACAGCAACAGCCAAAGCAGAAAGCAAACCGTTACACACAACAAAAACAACACCAAGCATTCCCGACTGCGTACAAGTGCGCATATTATACAAACAACAACGTACAAAAAGACATGCGTCTCTGAAATATAGCATAAAAACGATGATATGTAAGTAAATCCCAAAAGCCAAATAAATGAAACTAAAAGGCTTCCGAAAGCAAAACGAAGCAAAGCGCATAATTGTTGCTTTCGTAGTGCTGCGACAAATTAGAAAAGCAAAATGAAAATCAAAGCACTACAATAATTTCTTATGCTTTCGTAGCACTACGCAGCAAAACAAATTCTTTTTAGTGCTGCTGCTTTTGCTTAGCCTTTCGAAGATTCAGAAAGCAAAGCAAAATGAGCAGCATATGCTTGTCTTTAAAAACTTTAGGTAGCACTACGCAGCAAAATTATCGTTGCTTTTGCTGTTTTGCTGAAAGCAATTTAAACCCTGATAAATAAATAAAGATTTTTAATAATGAGTACATCCTCCTTCCTTATTTAAGACTTCAGATATGTGATTAGTGCGGTAGTGACTTAAAAATTTTCATTTTTCCAATACGCTGCACCAAAAATCATCATATTGGCCATTCAACGTTATAATATTGAGTTGCTTAAAAAAATATTCGCTATGCAAGGAATTTTCATTAATAATGAACGAGAGTGCAATGTAATCAAACCATGGAACTTATATAGCAGAAAATGTTGGAAATCCTTGACACAAACGCTGAAATAAAATGACGAAATATACTGTCAGGCGCACTACGAGTACTATACAGAACAACTACTAGTACTATACTCAGATGCTAGCGGCAGGTTGCATTGTTATTAACATTCATCTAAAGCTACAGATTTTATCCCGTTGGTAAGGTGCTCTACTTAAAGCTATGCGATTATTAATTTTTTAACGCTGTGATAAAATGTGTCCTTGTAGAACCAATATGAAGCATGAAAGCAGGTCGTGAAATAACACACTTTATTCATATCTCGAGGTATTGAATATAACGACAAAATGTATGCACTTTGGCTGCACCTCTCGGTACATGCAATATTGCAATTATTTGATAGAGGTAGAAGGCAGTTACACGGACATGCAAAGTGTTCGATTAATTGCATTTTTTATGGTTTTTAGGCTGAAAAGCTGGAATTTTTGATGAGCTCACTTTATGTGAAAATAAACGCCAAAAATACTCAACATATTCAGCAAGCAATATTCAGAAATCTATAGAATCAGAGAAGTTATCAACACAAATAAAACAAATCACCATTCACTGACTGCTCATAAAATGTTGCTACCTTTAAAAATGTACCTTCATTTTTTCGCCAGGCTTTCTTTTTATCCGTTTTATTTTCGTATTTTCTCGAAGTGAAATGCAAGAATATAATTTTTCATGCAGCAAGAGATCGTTTTAAGTTCATTTAAGCTAGCAAGTCCTGCAAAAACCAAAGAATCCTTTGTGGGTAAATTTAAATAATGACACAGGGATATTTTCTCTTACTGTGTTTTTTTATATTATATACGTATGTGTGTGTGTGTGTGTTTTTTTCGCCTTTAACAGAAAACAACAAGGACTAAGACATTGGGATCCAGACAGTTTCAATGGCTACAAAAACAATGACATTTTCCGCATGCTCAGCGTTGCCACAATGACAACATTGTAAAAGTTGTGCCCGCGAAAAGTCAATCCAATCCGATAGCATAAAAACAGCAAAAACAACAGAGAACAAAAAAAAAAGTCAAACACGAACACAAGCAAACACAACTAACCAACGGCACTACACCACTTGCAACAGCAAAAGGCAGCAACAACAAAAACAACTACAACTTTAGCAACATTGGTAACAACTGCAACAAAAAGAGCAGCAACAACAAAAACAACTTTAAAATAAATAACAATGACTTGGTCAGGATGCCGCCTGGCTTGCAATGACAACACTGCAAATTCATTTTGACATATACCACTGAATGGTTGTTGTTGTTGTTGTTGTTGTTGTTGTTGTTGTTGTTGTTGTTGTTGTTGTTGTTGTTGTTGTTGTTGTTGTTGATGTTGCTCCTATCATTTGAGATTGCTCTTCAATATCTAGCATGTTGCTGGTTTTGTTGCATTGTTTTAAATGGTTTTCATTGCTGCCGCTGCTGTTTTTTCACTTGATTGCAAACACATACAAACACACATAAGCACATAAACACACCCACGCACACCCACACACACACACACACTTACGTATGCAAGGCGATGCATGATGCACTCATGCGAACAACGACAACATACAACAAATCGATCAACAACAATTGCAAAATGGCTGCACTAACCTATTTAAGCCAATTTCCCTATTGTTGTTGGGTTATTTCCGCCACTACGCAATCGACCTGCAATTCAATGAATATGTTTGCATTGTGCTCTCTCTATAAGTTCATGTATGTGTGTGTTTGTCTTTGTGTTTTTTTTGTGTGTGAATGTGAGTTGAAAGTGCAGGCGTATGGGCGATGTCCTTTTTTAAGCTGTTTACTTTTCTTTACTAAAATTTACAAAGCATGTAAATTTGTTGTTTTACTATCATCCACAACTGACAAAAAATTTAGCTCGATTCTTTATTTCTCGATGGATCTATGCGGAGCATTTGTTTGCTTCTTATGATCAAATTGTGTTGTGCGTGCTTTTAATGTTTGTATACAACTGATCGAGAACGGGACCTACTTAATTTATGCAAACTTCGAATGGCTAACGTGCATGTTCTCAAGAAGCTTAACATGGCATTACTTCCTCTCTGAGGTTTGGCATTGTCTGCAGAGAGGTGACGACCGATCAAAAAAAAATTAATTTCAATTGAAAAAAACCTTCTGTTGTTGTTTCAGCTGGGGTTCGAACCTGGGCTCGCATTGGCATCGAGTCGTCCACATACTACTTCATGCACTTGAGAACGGTCGCCACAAATTTGGGCATTTGGGTGCTAAACGCATTCATCTATGTATGACTCAACTCATGCTTACATTAAAACCGGACTACATCTAACCCTCCCATCCATTCTGAGCTTGAATTAACTCTAAAGAACAAACGCTTATTCCTTAAATAATAAAATTTAGACCAAAAATCGGATCCGGAACATAACATTTTGACCGGTTTTCCCAACTGTATATATGATCATACGAGGGCCATACATCACTCTCCCATCTCTTTTTTCGCCAAAAACGGAAAAAATTTTTAAGATTTTACAGAATTTACAGTACGTCTCATACAAAAACAGGAAATTTTCGCAGGATGCAGTTTCAAAGAATTAATAAAACATTTTTATTGATAAAATGATATATTTTATTATTAAATTTAGGAATTGCAGCTTAAACTTCAAATATGGAAGCAATTTCCAAATATTTTTGACGTACAATCTGAAGATATAAAGCTGTTGTTTGCATCTATAGCGTGAAATGACCAGACTGTTGGAAGTATGTACCAATGTTTAGGTTAGAAGAAGCAGCATACAGGGCAGAAAGGTGCTTAGCTGTTTTCAAACGCCATCCTATGTCTACATTCCCTCTTGATGCTATCGAAAAGACTACTTTACTGTCACTTTTTTTTCAGGAACCTTCTTTGAAGTTAATTATTTAACACACCACACTTTCTCTTCGACATTTTGACAAGTTCAAAAAATGAGTGACATAAAAAGGGTTGCAGTGTAACACTTTTAACAGAGTCACAAAAAAGAGAGAAGTAAAAGTAATTAACACAAAGTGTTCTGAAGTGCAGAAATTGGAGAAAATTCATAAAGAAAAACAGGACAAAAAAGAAAAAGCAGGATTTTGAGCCGGCTTCACAGGACACAGGACTTTTGCTTGAAAAAACGGACTGTCCTGCCAAATACATGATAAGTCAGTGAGTTTTTGAATAAAAGGTATTTTTTTCAGCATAGTCTCCTTTTAGATCAGCGTTTTTCCATTGTTATACCCCTACGTTTAACCCTAGAGAGGTAATCTATGTCGATTCGACATAGACTATGTACATATTTTCAATATGTATTGCAAACATGGTTACCTCTCAAGGGTTAAAAAACGTAAACGGAGTGTATTAATTTTGTCACTCCGTTTGTAACGCCCATAAGGAGGCGTGGTAGGTATAGAAAAGTATATATACTTGATCAGCATCACCACCCGAGTCGATTTAGCCATTACCGTCTGTCCGTCAGTCCGTCTGTCTGTCTGTGATCACGATTACAGCCATAATGTTCAAGCTATCATCACGAAATTCGATATTTAAGCTTGTATCTAAAAAATAAAGGTCAAGTTCCAAAATGAACCAAATCAGATGAAAATCACGCCTACCTCCCATACAAAGTGACTTTATCAAAACGGTAAAATCTCTTAGAATTCCACAACAATTAATATATATGTATACTTGAAATTTTGCACATGAGCTTTGCCATTTAATATACTCTGAATATGAAATCCAACCAAATCGGATGAAAATCCACCTACCTTCCATGCAAAGTGACTTTATCAAAAAACAAAAGAGAATATTTTCTGTTAAAACTATGACGAAAATGATTTTACAAATAAATTCTGACAGCTTAAGACTTTGAATATATTTCAATTCGAACGTAGGGGTATTTAAACTTCGGCCCAGTCGAAGATCATTTCTTAAAAAAAAAAAATAAATAACTGGCCATTTCAGCCCTTGAAAGGACTTTGACCTAGCTTCTTTTGACCAATTGTGTTGTGCGTGTTATTAAGTTTGTACACAATTGACCGAGAACCGGACCTACATGTTTAACGCCGACTCCGAACGGCGATGAACGGAATGTTCTCGTTCTCAAGAAGCTTTACATGGCATTTTGATTACTCTCTGAGGTTTGCCATTGTCTGCAGAGAGGTGGGGGCCGTACAGAAAAATTATTTTAATTCAAATAATTTTCTGTCGCTGCTGAGGTTCGAACCTGGGTCTCCAAAGTTCGTTGACATAGCCGCCACGCACTTTAACCAACTACGCCAAGGTCGCCACCAGATCATTTCTTACTAGATTTTATTCTTTCCAAATTATGGGTTTTATCAAGGTCCGTAAAAAAGGTTTCTTTTTTTCAGTTATAACCTCTTCAATCAACCCAAATCTCTTACCGCCTGACCATTTTTTCAGATTTGGAAATAGAAAATAATCACAGGGCTAAATCTGGAGAATATGATGGTTAGGGTAGCAGTTCGTAGTCCAATTTATGGATTATTGCCATGGCGACTACAGATGTGTGCGCCGGTGAGTTATCATGGTGAGAGGGCACTTTTTTCTTCGCCAAATGCAGTCAATTTTGCATGAAATCAATAGCAAATTTGTACAACAGCTGTGATTAATATTCGCAGGTGATCGTTTTACCCTTTTCCAGGTAATCAATCTGATTGACGATGGGAATGACTTTTTTATCCGACAGACCGATTTTGGCTTGTTTGGTGCACATTCACCCGGAAAAGTAAACTACTTTGATTGTACTTTTGACTGTCTTTGGTGTGTTGTTATCCATGTTTCGTCTTCAGTTACAAAATGGCGCAAAAACTTCTGCGGATTGCAGTTGAAAATCGCCAAACACTTCTTTGAAGTGGTCACACGGTTGCAATTGCAATCGAGTGTGAGCAATCTTGGCACCCATCACGCGTAAAATGTGATTTACCCACTTCGTTGAGAATTACACCCCACGCACTTACATTCTCAGTTCGCTGAAAGAGCTTTCCATTCCATGGATTTTATCAACGATTTCAGGCGTGACGACCTCTTTCACTATCGTCACTTGTGCTCAGTAATTCAGTAAACCACTACTTAGCCATTGAAATTGATGGTGGAAAGACGCCACAGTATTTACAACCATCCTTGGTTTCAGTGATGGTTTTTTACGGTTAAATAATGCTTGGTGAGTACACGAAATCCCATTTTTCCACATCAGCCAAGAACTAACATCAGCCTTTAATTTATTCCTGAGTAGTTTTAATTTTTCCTGTTAATTCAAAAACCTTTATCCCTTAAGAAAAAATACGTTTGACCTTTCTAAGCTACAACGAAAAAATTCCATTTAAAACATTCATTTATCCAAAAAAATTTTGATTTTCTTGTGACATCAAAATGTTCGACTTGCGGTTTGATATTCATCGCTCACAACGAGTACAGCTTCAACAGTTATTTGAAAACATATTAAAATAAATATGTACTTGACGTGATTATGATTGAATTTGAATTGGAATTTGAAAATTCAATTAATTTTCCAAATTGCAAATTTTGGTTAGACATTTTACAAAGTAACGCAGTAATTGTTGCAATGTTATAATTGAGAATTGTGACCTTCAACAGTCACCAAATTAATTCAACGAGGGTTGCTATTTATATTTCTGGCCTTAACAACAGTAAATGGCAAAATTTACCAACTGATGTTTCTATTGGAAACTTGAAATTGTTGAGCATAGCATTCTTCGGAACATTTAGCCATTCGTACGAGATTTGTGTTGTTTAAAGCAACTTGAAAAATTCATATCGGGCCAAAAATGGAATTAACTCGTAAACATTTTCGTGTGATTATTTTTCACAACTTTCGACGTGGATTATCAATACAAGAATGCATTGTTGAACTTACTTCTTTATACGGCAATTAATCACTATCCTACATAATATAACCTGATATAACAAATTCAATCTTGGCGGCCCACGTGCGCTCCAGAATGAACGTTATGCAAAATCGGTTGTTTCTAAAAAATTTACATAAAGGGTGTTCTCTAAGCTCAACCAGGTTTGTTGGGCAGTTGAGCAGTTCTGATGAAAATACTTTGGGAGCTTTCGAAATAAAGTAAGTAAGTATAAGATTGTTGCTTGCTTATGTCGCATACCATCTTCGTCACATCATCAAAAGAATGAGTTCACTTAAGCCTTCGACATGACAGTACTACGGACTTCCTTTCAAAACTTTCAGCATCTAACAAAAAAATTAGTTTTTTTTTTCATCTGACATTTTCAAATTCATCCAGCTCAATTAGTAGTTTTTGGATATATTTAGAGTGGATCTCTTAAGGTTACCTTATAATTAAACACCTGCCCGGAATACTTTTGTCAGGAAATAATTTTTTAAAACTTTGGTCACTGACGTTGGACAACGAAGACATTTTGTTGCAAATAAAATTCAAAATAGCACAGTTAAAAGTTCATTTGTATGAAATATAAATTAAATAAAATTTATTTTTACTACAATTTTACTGGTAGTGCAAAGTGTCCATTAGACCTATCGAAAAAAAGTACGCTGCACACTATCTAATCTGAGGCATTTTCTAAAGAAAATTTCACAAAGAATTATTTTCTTACCGAACGTAGGGGGTCATACAGATCTTAAAGAATGATAATCAATAGGGGGTATTTACACTGACTTGGGTATGGGTAGATTAAATACTTTTGATAATTGCGAGCACCCTAAATTGCATTTGAGTACTTTTGAAAAACATTTTGTTTGCAAAGGTATTCGATATCAAAACTTAGGCTTGTATGGGCGGAGATGCACCTACTTGTTTAATGCTCGTCCCAGTGATCTAGTAGAAGGTCATCACCAAGTGGAACTTCATTGTGAGTATCAATGTTATTCGACTTTTATTTCCATAGCTATTGGATGGGAAAACTTTTACATGTATGGGCAGAGCCACACCCCCTTGACCAATGCCTGTCCATATTTTTTAGTAGAAACACATCACCAAATAGTAACTCTATTCTGAATTTCAATGTTTTGTGACTTTTACTTCCATAGCTATTCGATATCAAAAATTTGAATTAAATGAGCGGAGCCAGACCCCCTCGCACAATGCCCGTTTCAGTTTTCTGGTAGATGGATATTAGATACTAAGTGATTCCATACTGAGTTTCATTGTTATGCTGCATTTAGTTCCAAAGCAATTTAATTCCAAAAGTTTGACTTATATGGACGGTGCCATGCCCACTTGTCCAATGCTCACTCAATTTTTCCAACCAAAAGACAGGACTAAATAGAACGTTCTTACCGAGTTTCATTGATGTGTGACTAATAGTTCGAAAGTTATATCAAAAATTTTGCCAGCCGAAAAAGTGCCACTCCCTTTGTCCAACGCCCATAAAATTTTACCAGTGGAACGGCACAAGTAAATCGAGGCCGAATACCTGATTCCAAGGCTGTGCGACCTATAATTCCACAGTTTTTCGAAATTGCAGATTTGAGTTGTATGGCAGCTGCCACGCCCCGTTGTACAATGCTCGTTGTATCACTTGTAATGAGTTTACTTTGTTTTTACTTGTTGTCAATTCAATTATTGCATATTTTTGCAAAAGGTGGTGACATGGAAAAAGTACTCAATTTTGCAAGAAGTCAATCTACCAAACAAGTCAAGAGTCAGATAGAGTGTGGATAGAGAAGAGGCAGATGAGTACTTGCGAACTTGAGAATGGTACCTACTTGGGTACAAATTTACAAAAACAAAATGTACGGCATTTGTCAATCTCCCCAGCTAACCAAGTCGGTGTGAATACCCCTAACGTTTTTTTTTTGTGGAGTCTTACGTTTTGCCTTACCAACTTTTTTGCTCTAAAGGTCATTGGGGTCTACTACTAACCCACCTGAAAGTATATGATGGATAAAACTCATCCTACTTTTTGTGAGGTTTGTAGCAAAAATTTTCGCTCTATAAAAGTTCTATGTTTTATTTAAATCATAAAAAGATGTAAATTAAATTGTACCATATGGTGAGGGCCTTCGAGGCATTGGGTAAAAACACTTTAATTGATTTGAGTCTTATTTTTGTAATTCATGTTGTATAAGTTGATATCTGGTAAGTGCCAAAACGGGGTCCTTGACTCCAATGGGTCCTCCAAGTGGTCCTTCGCGAGACAAAAATATCGATATATCATTTTTTAAGATCGGACTGTAAATGTCGCAGTTTGGCATAAAGAATAAAAATTCTTTTAAATAATTCTACTTGGATGATCAAAATACTTTCTTGAGAAGAGTTAAATGATTTTTGCGAGCTTTCATTTTATGACCTTAGAATGATTCATTAGGATTGTACAAACTTGGATCTGGTGAGTATGTACTAAAACGGGGTCCTTGACCCCTATGACCTTCAAAGCATTTTTGTCTTCTCGAAACAAAAATATCGATATATTTGTATTTAAGATCGGACTTGCCGAAGATACGAAGAAACCCTTATATGCGTGATCGTAGGGTCGGTAAAAAAAACAATGTTATAGAAATTGTCTTTTAAAAATACTACAGATTAGGTGGTGTGCGGCGCAATTTTCTTTTGTGCCTATAAGGCGATACGGTCTAATGCATATCTATGTTAAACACCAGAGCTGTAAAAGAATGCATTCATTTGTGATTTAAAATCATTGATTGTGATTTGAAATTTTAAGACTCAATCAATGATTTGAATCCAATTGTTAGGTCATTGATTGGAAATTATTGACTTCATTCATTTTTACAAATCATTGATGGGGACTTAAAATTTAAATTTTTTCTTAGATTTTGATATTTTGTGACTTTAGTAAAGAAATGACAAAATCCAAATTAATATATTCGATTCATTCTTAATATAACTGATATTGTTGGCATATATTTTATCTGTGTATAATGACTATTAAAGGACCAATAGAATTTGCTACAGAAATCTTTTTTTCCAAAGAACCAATATTGTCTCACCAGCGCGATTAGGACTGAACGAAGCCCAGTTGAACCTGTTATGAATGAAGTCAATACTTTCCAATCAATGACTTAAAAAATGAATGCAATCATGATTTAAAAAAATTATTGCATTCATGGAGTCCAAATCATTTGAATGAATGCAATCATTTTTTCAGATCATTGATTGGGACTTGAAATTTCAAATAGCATTCAATGATTTGAAAAAATGAATGCATTCATTTTGAATATAAATCACGTGATATAAAATCAAAAATGATTGCATTCTTTTACAGCTCTGTTAAATACTTCTTAAGGGGTTTGAACACTGCAAAATTTACTAAGAATTTCCATAAATCAAACCTTTGTACACTTAAGAATATGTATTTCAAGTTTCAAAAAAATATTCGAACCCTAAGCATTCAAAAATAGCGCCAAATGTTGACATACCGTCCGAGCGGTCTATGTCTTCTAAAATTTTAAATGCATAACAAAAAGATTTTTTACCCGATTGCCTTGATCCCAACGGGATTTTGTAGAAAAAACGTGTCTCTATAGCCGTTTTTTTTTTGCATCCTTTACTTTTTTTATCATCAATATTTTGTTGAACATTTCACGAATTTTTTTTTCAAACGACTGCCATTTTTTTGATCGAAATCGATATTTTCAGAATAGGCAATAGTCAATAATTTATAATTTTAGAATATTTTAGTTTTTTTTTTTTGCTTTTAGACGTTCCGTTGTGTTGCAATGCTGTCAACGCCAATGGGATCAGTTTTCAGAAGCGTAATTTTTGACAGACGACTGCGGGTCAACATGATATAAAAAAAATATATCAAATTTTTCCATGTACTTCATTCAATACATATACACAGTTTTATACCTATAAGTGAAGCCAATTTTTTTTTATAAAACAAAAAGCTGAAATTTTAGCATGGGCAGTGTTCAAATCTCTTAAAAAGTTATCTGTGCAAGTTTTTTGCAAATATTTTACCCAATTATTTTTCGAATAGAAACTTTTTAAAAAAAAAAAAAAGAAATAAAAACTAAAAATGAAATTAAGTAGAACTGGGTTCATCACTCTTCAGTTGTCTAACGTTGCTATCTGTTTATTCGCAACAGCAAGTTGACGTCTCCATCATTCCGCATGCAATATTCTGCTCATATCCATGTCCATATCCATGTTCATGTCTATAAGCTCGCCTATGTATTCATGCATACGTTGCGTGCATCAAGAGAGTCCATCACTAGGATTGACAACAAACTCGTTTGCGTAAACATTTCGAATGCATTGTCGAATAGTACAGGCAGGGCTACTTTCAGACCAAATGCCCAAACATTTCTTTTCAAAATCTTCACTCCAGTTGCAGAGTATCATCACTAATTCTCCGTTGATATTCTCATCAATATTGATGTCTCTGTCTATTTCCTTCCGCTGTAGCTTTTAATAGCATTGTGTTTGCCTACCCAGCTATGCATCGCCCAATGCTATTGAGGTTCTTGGAAAATCGACTGTCAATAACTGTTTTTTCTTTCCAACAGTTTGTATGCAATGGTATTGCATATCTGTGCAACTACAGATGTTTAACTCTAACAAAGTAGTGATGTTTTTTCTTCGTTTTTCTTTCACGAAGCTTAAAATTTCATCTGCGGAAACATTGCTCATCTAAATGCAATCTCCTTTGGTGTGTAGGTTATTTAATTGCATGCTACTGACAATGAAAATAGTTGTTGTTTCTGCTGGATGGTATTGATGACACAGGTGATTTCATTGAAATTATTACCTTCAACAAAGCAATACTTATTGAGTTTATCGGCAATTTTCACAATTAATAAATGTTCTTGATTGCAAGCATTTTCCATCATAATTGTCTACATTCATATTAAATATTTAGAAAATATAAAATCATTTTTGAATATAATTTTGTCTATTTTCGAATTGCTCATAAATAATTTTAACTGCCACAATAATTACTCGTGCCTAAATTAATCCACGAGTGGCACAGGCAAAACCATCACCAACAACCACAACATCAGCTACAAAAATAGCAAAAACTACAAAACAGAAAACAAAAAAAAATTTAAAACAATAACAAGCATGTCATTTTGTTGACATGTGTGAAATTAGTCGAACATCATACAAAATAAACAATGCAATAAAATTATTTATATTGCAAATGGAATGCATTCTAAAATGCATTCGCTTGAATTTATTTCTTGCCATCATAAATAATGATGCAAAATTCTAGCTTATCCCAATGGAAAAATCACTGGCTCCACCAACAACATCACACCACCACACCACCACTGACAACAACTAAAAATTCATTAAAATTATATATGTTGGCAACAAAATAAAATAATAAATGATTATATTACAAAATAACAAAATAAGTGACAACTACAACAACAACAGCAACAACAACAGCAACAACAAAAACAATAAATGTAATTACTACAACATAACAAAATATTCGAGTGCAACAAGAAAAAAACAAAAAAAAAACAATCAAACGAATGCACGCGAGCTTGTAAAACATGGCCCAACCATGTTGGACACACCAATAACGTTAAACATAAGCATAACATATCTATCCATCCATTGGCATGGCCTCGGTCAGACCGCTGTTTCGGTTCATTTGTTGTTGCTTGGTTTTAAACGTCATTGGCTAGTGCGACAGTTGCTTCATTTTATTGTCCAGTTTTTAGGCCATGCTAACATTGATAATTTATTTACATCCTTCCATGCCGGAGCTTAAATCAACTCATGGCAATTTTTTAATGTTGGCAATACTTGACAAACTGAATTACATTCATTTCCCAGGCAAACGCACTTTGAGTATTGTTCAAAGCTGACGAAGTGGTGCTGGTTAGGTTGTTATCATCATACGGTGTGTGTCTGTGGCTGGGAAGAAGGGTGTTAATGTGTGTGTAGTCCTTGAATTGCATTAGTTGCAATACGTTAGCTTTATAGTTTTCATAGATATTATTGAGGACAAATTGTGACAAATATTCTTTGTAAATGGCATCCAAAATTTAAGTAATACATTCAAATATTAATGAATTTTCAGAATCAGAGTTGAATCTAGTGCAGTGGGGCCCAAGAAATTTTAAGCGCGGGCCAATGCTTAAAAAAACCAAAAAAAAAACACAAAATGTTGCGTTTGGCAAAAAATCAAACAAAACAAAACAAAAAATACAATGCAATAAAATTACAATTGTCACGAAAAATTACTCGATACACAAGTAACAGGACAATCAGCTTCAGCATCGACATCATCGAGTGTGTGTTTCTTTATTTTGGCTTTGCATCCATTTATTTTTGTAAAGTTCGCTGGAAAATGTGCTGAACACTGAACGAGTGCGGTTTGTGTTGTTGTTTTTTACAGGCGTTTTTACATCGCAAAGAAAAAACTAAGATAGAAAAAAATTTGTATGAAGGGCCACGCGGGCCATACGGGCCACTACGTGGGCATGTTTGATCTAGTGGCATGAGAAGGTGAAAACAACAATACTTTGAATATTTCTAAATAAAAAAATTCAAATCGTTTATTTTGAAATTGATTTTAAACTCGTTTTTAACTTTGCAGACCAAACCTGAACGAGTTTTTATTGATTATTTCAAGACGGATTATTCGACATTTTTGAATAATTTTGACCTAAAGGCTCTTTTTTTTTAAAGAGGTAATCTTTTTTGATAAGGATTAAACTTTCATACGATGGTTAGATCCAGGCGCGGATCCAGGGGGGGGTTTTGGGGGTTCAAACCCCCCCCGAAATTCTAAAAGAACCTGTATTTAAATGTGATGTACTGATGTTTATTATGTGGGCTAAGAGTACCAAAAAGAAAAAAAATTGGTTTTTTATAATTTACTTTAAATATTCACACCCCTATGCTGTAAACGTTTGTAGCTGTTTCTACACGTATTGCTAAAATACTGAATTCTGTTCCAGTTTTTGTTTGTTTTTGCGATATTGCGCCTGTAGCTGTAAACAGTCACACATACAATCTTAACCTGAAATCACAAAAACACCGCATTTTTTGGATAAAATATATCCAAACACCGCACAGTTTTAATTTAAAAACCCACAGTTTCGATAGTATCGGAAGTGTAGACTTAAAATTCCTTTTTATACAGTAATGGAGAAAAATTCCGATTTTTGTAGTTTTTATTTATTTTGATGTTGGTTTTATGTTGGCCTTTAATATTTGTATTCGAGTCAAATAAACAGAGAAATCACTTTTATTATTATAATTATCTTCACCCCAGCGTCAGCTTGTGGTATTTAACACAAAAAAAAATAATCCTGAGCACCACACAATCATATGGAGTGAATATGGAGTGAAATGTGGATGGCTATTTTTTTCGTAGCAAAGTTTTTTCCAATAAGTGGAATAATTTTTTCACATATTGCAGCAAAACACATATTATAACGTTCTTTTGAAAAACCAGAGGCTCGAAATAGATTTTAGACTAACTAACGGTTTCTTCCCACGCCGACGATTTTTTGAAAAAAAAAATTATCCCGCTCAAATGTATATAAAGGGTGGTTAAATTTTAAGGGCCGATGTTGAATATAAACCACACCTAAATGTCGAGTTTTTTTCTGCATTTCATTTGACATTTCTCAATTTCGGACTAACTCAATTTGAACCGTTAAAGTTATTCAGGCTTATTATGAAAATGAGCTTTCAAATCAAAATGCATATCGAGCACTTCGTGATTTTTTCGGTCAATTTAATCGTCTAAATGTGCGTACAATCGGAAAAATCGTGCAAAAATTTGAACAAACCAGGTCTGTAGGAGATGTGAAAACACCAGTGCATGCTCGTACTGCAGAAAATATTGCTGCTGTTCGCGATAGTGTAGCTGAAGAGCTGTCCACCTCAACTCGTCGTCGTGCCCAACAATTGCACCTCTCACGTTCGTTGTTGATGAACATTATGCATAAAGACTTGCATTTACACGGTCAGAATGGTGGCAAGGAATGGCAACAGTGGATGATCAATTTTCAAAGAAAATCATCTTCAGTGATGAGTCACATTTTTACCTCAGTGGATTCCTCAATAAACAGAATTACCGCATTTGGGCGAATGATAATCCAAGAGTGATTGTCGAAAAACCAATGCACCCACAAAGAGTGACTGTTTGGTGCGGTTTATGGGCTGGCGGCATCATTGGGCCGTATTTTTTTCCAAAATGAGGCTGGTCAGGCAGTTACTGTGAATGGTGTTCTGTAGCGTGAGATGATAACGAACTTTTTATGGCCCGAATTGGAAGATATGGATGTGGACGATATGTGGTTCTAACAGAACGGTGCCACTTGCCACACAGCTAGCGAAACAATGGCTCTTTTGCGCGACAAATTCAATGGCCGTGTTATCTCACGTGGTGGCGATGTCATTTGGCCACCAATCATGTGATTTGACACCGCTGGGCTTCTTTCTTTGGGGTTATTTGAAAGAAAAGGTATACGTCGATAAGCCAGCAACAATTGAAAAGCTAAAGGATGAGATAATTCGGCGGCGGGGTGCAATAAGGCCGAATTCGGCCTTATTTCCATTTGAAAAAGAAATTAAGCCAATTTGGCCTTATTTCCCTTTAAAAGGAACCACTATTAAAACGCCATCAAATAAGTTTTTTAGTTTTATTTAATGAAAAATTAAAGATATAAAGTATTGGAATAATTGTACTTTAGGGCCCATGCTCCTTTTTTCTTTTTTTTCTAAATGTAAATTTGGAGCTCCTAATGCACATGCTGCAAAAGAAGGTCGGTCTCAAATGGTTTAGGAAATAAAAATCGTGAAAGTTTGAAAAATGTACATATTTTGGAATAATTGCACTTTTGGTACACGCTTCTTTTTTTTTTTTTTTGTTTTTTAAATGTGTGTGGAACTTCTAAATCTAATGCTGCAAAAAACAAAATAGGGAGGTCTCAAATGGTTTAGGAGATAAAAATCGTGAAAGTCTGAAAAATTTAAATATTTTTTATTGAGAAGACTAGGATATCTTATTCTAATAATAGAAATATATATCCGTTTAAAGCGAAAAATATGATCGTTTAAATTCTAAAGAACATACATCTTTTTGTTTGTGGTCGAGAAAAAAATGTAAAATATAAACGTAAAAGTGATGAATGAAAATTTATAAAATATGCGCGATTTTTACTAAAATTTTTAATGAAGCTTTAATATTATAAAGAATGAGCGCCGCAGGTTTATAATAAATCACCGCGATTTTTATAAAAATTTTTTGCCTGCGGCGCTCATTCCTTATAATATTAAAACTTCTTCACCTTCACTATTGAACTACTACTAATAAATTTTTCGCGTTGATACGAAAACAAGCACATTGAGGTTGACAATGGCAACTGTTCTCTTGCAAATTGAGTACCTGCGCTGAGTCCAGTAACTTTTCAAACAACAGACTACAGGGTGCGTACTTTTTATTAAAAATAATTATAAAAAATAATCCTTAGTTTGCAAAAATTATTTTTCGGCCTTATTACCATTTTGCTAAATTTTTTTTTAGGCTTTGTTTCCTTTTCAAATGGAAATAAAACCAAATTCACAATTTCGTCCTTATTTCTCTTTGAAAAGGAAATAAAGCCAATTCGGCCTTATTGCACCCCGCCAATTCGGCACATTAACGGCATAGAACCTCACTTATGCCTCGGCGTCATCGAAAATTTGGGCCATCGGATGGAGGTGTGCTGCCGAGGTCGCGGCGGCCATTTAGCCGATATTTTGTTCCATGCATAATTGAACCATACCAATATTATCATAATAAAAAGAAACGACAATAATTTCCTTAATAGTTTGTGTTTTATTCAAAATCAACATCGGCCTTTAAAATTTAACTACCCTTTATACATATATATAACGTACATAAATATTTTTGAAACCCCCCCCGAAATATATTCCTGGAACCGCCCCTGGTTAGATCTAGCATTTCTATCATCATTTGGAGAAAATCCACAAGAGATTCTCGAGGAAACGATATGAATATCCATTTAAAAAAAATCACTATTTGGTAAGCTCTATGGGCCGGTAAAATTATTGGCCCTTACTTCTTTAAAATTGATGCCGTTGAGAAAATTACCGTCAGCCTTAGAAGCTCAACATAAGGAATCAAAAAATATTCTTTTGAGCTATATAAGGAAAAATTCTTGACAAAATTCTAACAAATATTTAATGAGTTATATAATCGCTTAAACAGATCCACAAATAGCTGCCAAAATAAAATTTTTTGGAAAAAAACCCTTGGATGATAAATATAGAAAATATTATATGATTTGTTTCATATTTATAAAACTATCAAAGATTTGTTGATATTTCCTAAGAGACTGGCTGTAGGGTATTATAATGTTTTACTCATATTAACACTTAATTGAGAGAGAATTATTCCCCTCAACTCGACTTCATATTTCACTTACGGTACTTTTGAGAGTAAAAACACAATATTCGCTCTGTTTCATAAGTATAAAACCACTGTTACGTTTGTCATATAATACGTGGGCTTCAGAGTAGGAGGAGCTGTTTTTAAATTAATCAGTGAAAAAAAAGTATATTTTTCTTAAAATACCACGTGGTCTCAGTCTTTCCGATGTAGAAAAAGGGAAAATTTTAACCTTTTCGGAAGAAAACTTTGGATTAAGAGAATTTGGGCACAAAATTAATCGCAGTCATAACGTTGTTTTAAATTTTTTAAATAATCCTGAGGGATATGGCAAAAACAAGCGTTGTGGAAGAAAAAAAAAGATTAATGACCAAGCAGTCCGCCATATTTTGAGAACTACAAGCAATTCCGAAAAAAGCTTGCGTGACTTGGTTAACGTTGCTGGTGTTCCCGTTTCAAGATCAACGGTCTGGCGCATCTTGAACACCAGCCCCAACTTAAAATTTTCAAAACTAAGATCTGCTCTGCATTTGACGAAACGCCATAAGGATGCAAGGCTACCTTTTGCTCAAAAACATATGGCAACGAATTAGAAAAATGTGAATGAAAATTGTTTTGTAAAAAGTTGATTTGTTATACAAAAAAATATTTAGAGATAATTTTTTCCGATGAAAAAAAATGGAATTTGGATGGTGCAGATGGATTCCAAGGTTATTGGCGGGATTTACGCAGGGAACCCATCTATTTTTCTAAGAGGAACTTCGGCGGTGGTAGCGTTATGCTTTGGGGGGCATTTTGCTCATCTGGATGCTTGGAAGTACAGTTCACTTCCAGCAAAATGAATAGCAAAGCGTGCACTGATGTACTCCAGATGAAGTAAATGCCCTTTGTAAGCAGAAACCATAAAAAAGCTTCGTCTTCTAAAAAGATAGCGCATCAATCGACGTAAGTCGAGAGACAAAAAAATGGTTTTCAGAGCGAAAATTGGAAATTTTGGATTGGCCAACTTGCTCACCCGACTTGATTCCCATCAAAAACCTTTGGAGTATTCTGGTCCGTCGGGTTTACAAAGAAAACAGGCATGCCTGTACTGCAGTACGAGTCGGTGGAACCTTGAAAAATGCTATTGTCAGAGAATGGAGTGAAATTGATGAAAACTTTCTGAAAAATTTAATAGATAGTTTGAATACCAGAAAATTCAATGTTATTTTAAAAAAGGGAGGCCAATTACACTGACTCTTAATAACAAAAAATGGATTAAAAAAAATTAAAAAGGTTTTATTTTCGGTTTATTTATAGTGGTTTTATACTTATGAAACAGAGCGAATATTGTTTTTTTACTCTCAAACCTTTAGTACCTTTAGTGAAATATGAAGTCGAGTTGAGGGGAATTAAGTATTAATTTGAGTAAGACATTATAACACCCTACAGCCAGTCCTTTAGGAAATATTAACAAATCTTGGGTGGTTTTATAAATATGAAACAACCCTTATTGAAGGCTGAAGTGACACTGGCGATGAAAGCTCATATTGTACTGATGATGAATAAAATAATAAACAATATCATGATATAAAACTATAGTAAAAAATTAATATAGGTTAAAGGGAGGTACACCTAAAAACAACTCGATTTGAACTATTTAACCGACTTCAAAAAGGATGTGGTTCTCAAGTTCGTTGGTTAATCTTTTCTTTTTTTATAAATGTATGTACATCGATAAATCCTAAAGGACTTGCCCGATTTTCCAAATTGTTTGTCAACAGATAGATACCATTAACGCGGAGGTCCTTACTTAAAAAAGTGAGCGATATTCGACAAAAGGGCGTTTCACTATTAGAAAAACACTGTATTTCAGTTAATATTGACACTAGGGTACTGAATTTTACAGTAAAAATACAGGGGTAGGCACAATTATTACAAATTACGGTCTATAAAGTGTGCGTTTTTTGACAAAGGGGTGTGGCAATATTATAAACACACTGTATATCGAATAATGTTGACACTAGGGTACTGAATTGCTAAAAATCATGGTCAATAAAGTGGGCGTTATTCACCAATGGGGTGTGGCAATATTAGAAAAACTCTGTATATCGAATAATGTTGACACTAGAGTACTGAAATTTAGTACATGGAAAGGCACAGTTACTACAAATTACGGTAAAAAAGTGGGCGTTATTCAGCATAGGGGTGTGGAAATATTATAAAAATACTATTTCTCAGTTAATATTGACCCTAGCGTACTAATATTTTGTGTGCAGTAGGTAGATAGAATCATTACAAAAGAGGGCGGGATTGTACATAGGGTGTGGCACTTTAAGGAAAGCAGCATATATCGGTTAATATTGATACTTGGAAACTGAAATTTGGCGAAGGTCTAGGTAGAATCGTTATAAAGTACGATCAATAAAGTGGGCGGGATTAAAAAAGGGCGTAACACTTTAATAAAAATTGTAAAGTGACAGAAATGGAAAATACCTAACAAACTTTCAGGAATTAATAAAACAAATTTTTTTTAAAAGTTTTAATCACTATTCTACAGTTTTAGGGGGTCGCTGATTTCGAATCTGATGTCAGAATTTTAAAATTTTAGATGGCTGATAAGGTTGCCACCTAATTTTTTTCTATTTTTACGAATTCGATGCTGGGGCGAACACTAGGTAAAAATGGGTCGCTGAATCCGAATCCGTTGTCAGAATTTCAAAATTTTTAGGTGGCAACCCTAAAGGGTTAAAAATTTCACAATTTTGAAATTCTAACAACGGATTCGGATTCAGCGACCCAGTTTTATCTAGTGTTTGCCCAAGCACCGAATTCGTAAAAATAAAATTTCTATTTGCCAATGGTAGAAATAATTACTTCGCCAAGGTTCTGTTGTGTTACGTGTGATTGATACATTTTTCGCTGTTAGTAATTGTTCTGTTAAAGCAAACGGTGAACATGGTTTGATTTGAAGCTGACGAGTGCTCTGCAGTGTTCGTTTGTTATCATTAAACGACTTGGATACGCTCTGCTTGACTAACAGAGTTCTGTCAAGCTCTGAACTCTGCACTGTTGGATCTACTGTTGTGGAAAAAACGAGTGCATTTGTGCAGAGGTTTAGTGTATATACATATATGAAAATTTTGGTAAAGTTCTTGTTCATTTGATTTGATTTGATAAAATTAACATTTTATAACACGTACAATACGATTTGATCATAAGAAACTCGGTCCTTTCAATGGCTGAAATGAAAATTTTGTTATTTTTTAAACATATTTAAGGGGCATATATCTAAGTACAAGTGAATATGAAAGTTCCAAAAAATGTTAATTTTGAATTGTCATTTGAAATCTCTCTTGACCTTTGCATTAATGTGTTTCCGAAAATTATGACTTACAAGCGCTTTAAGCCAGTACCAACTCATTATTGCTAGATATTAGCAGATAAAATGATATTAAATATTTAAAAGCCTATTATATCGTTTTTCAAATACTTTCTTAAGCTTAGTTATAATAATCATCACTTTTATTCTTTTTTCTAGATCGATGAGAAGAAATTCAACCAACTGGTAAGTCATAATAACGTCTAAAAAAAGTATATTTAAAATAAAATTAACTTTTTTATTTACACTAATATTAAAAAAAGGAAAGATTTTTTACGCCGAAAGTTATTCAACCTATTTTTTACACGCAGCATTTATTACATCACATTTACGCATCGATATGAACATATCAATTTCCTTCAATGCACAAAAAATCTATGGCAACATATTCCTGATTGTCCATTAAATTGCTCAATTATGAACAGTAACATTTAACAAATAGCCGAACATTTGTAAAAGGACAAAAAATACTCTCCTAGATATGTCAATGGGTGTCAGCCTCGTTTAGTGACATGCTTGACAAGGTGTTAATCAGTGTGTCAGCATGTTGCCGCCAAATGTTGTAAATCTTTTCAGTTACTAACCTGATGGCCGCAAAAAGACCACGAATGGCAATGAAACCAATTATTTTTATTGTTATTTACAGTTATTATTATTATTATTATTATTTACTATTAGTTTTTGTGGAAGCCAGTTTTTAAATGTGACCTGTGGCTAGTGACCAAAATAATGGATTAAACCAAAGCGCATTACTTTGGCGCAATTGTTTATTTTTTATTTTTATAACAATTCCACATTCCAAACTGAAATGAATGATTATTTAAATTGATTTCCGATAAAAGTCATTTAATCTATGCTTGCACTTGCTATGAAAAGCCCATTGCAATGATAAATTTATGGAAACATGTTGTCAATGGGGACTTATGCATATAAGCTGGCATTGGAATGTTTTTATTACATTTTTACGAAAGGGTATCTATTAAAATAAATGTTCACGAAAGTGTTTGATTCATTTATTAGCGGACTGGAATACATAGAGATATCCAATGGATTTAAGGGGGGAGTTAATGAAATAAAAATAAAACAAATAGAATTGGTCTTTTAACCTAGTGAACGAAAATCCACTATACGCTTTATAAAAAGCTATTAAAGACATGAAATACAAGTTTTTAAAAAATTTAATAGTGATAGTGATAGTGATAGTGATAGTGATAGCGATAGTGATAGCGATAGTGATAGCGATAGTGATAGTGATAGTGATAGTGATAGTGATAGTGATAGTGATAGTGATAGTGACAGTGATAATGATAGTGATAGTGATAGTGATAGTGATAATGATCGTGATAGTGATAGTGATAGTGATAGTGATAGTGATAGTGATAGTAATAGTGATAGTGATAGTGATAATGATAGTGATAGTGATAGTGATAGTGATAGTTATAGTGATAGGGATAGTGATAGTGATAGTGATAGTTATAATGATAGTGATAGTGATAGTGATAGTGATAGTGATAGTGATAGTGATAGTGATAGTGATAGTGATAGTGATAGTAATAGTGATAGTGATAGTGATAATGATAGTGATAGTGATAGTGATAGTGATAGTGATAGTGATAGTTATAGTGATAGGGATAGTGATAGTGATAGTGATAGTTATAATGATAGTGATAGTGATAGTGATAGTGATAGTGATAGTGATAGTGATAGTGATAGTGATAGTGATAGTGATAGTGTGATTGATGGTGATAGTGAAAACAATAGCTATCATAGCAAAAAATTCAATGTAATAACTATACATACATCGATAATATTCAAATATAAGTGGATAGAATAATATAATGAGTGATAATTACAATGATGGTGATGGTAAAAGTTGGTAGGAAAGTTCATAGTGATAGCGAATGCAATCATAAAAGTTAAAACTGAAAGCGATTGTGATAGTTGTGATTTATTCGCTTTATTAGGGTTTAATCATTTCGGAATTCACACACCCTTAATGCATTCAAAAGCTGCATCAACCAGATTGCAATATTATGCTTCTATTGTGTTAATGAATTACAGACGAACAATTCATCATTCTTTTAAGTTAAGAGAATGCTCACCCAATGCTCTGTAAGGAATGTGACTTTGCGAAATATCAATCCCATTATTGTGGGCTTAATAAAATATGATTAATGCATTCAGTTTTATCATTCATCTCAACTCTGAAACAGTGGAAATGTGATTTACTACCATGGAGCAAGTGGCAGTTTCATCTGAAAATTCAGGGTAAATAAGTTTGAAACAAATGACATGAAATTAATTTTTATTTAACTTATTATAATGCAATATTGTCAACTATCATCGGGCCGGGCCTTCTACATTTACTTCTCTGTCTACAATTAAAATACTTCAACAAATTGTTATATATAGTACTTTTTCTATGTATCATATATGCCAATGGCAACCCAGCACAGTCAGGCCCAACAGTCACACACACCCACACACACACACATACACACTAAACAACTTCAGACATTACAATAACCATACAAATTTCTACTGAATGGACATTGTCATTTAAAATCTTTGAGGCTGCAGCCATCGGCGGCTGCATTCATTGAAATTTTAATTCGGCTGCAGATATCGATGGCTGCATTCATTAAAATTTCAATTCAGTGTGAATTTTGTACGTCTTGCAATTCATGTCTTGAAAATCAGCCTAAAGGCTTAAGCCTAAAGAGTTCACATTCTGAATGCTACAAAAAAGGATTTCAGCTTTTGAAAATTTATACCAGGGAATGAAAAGTGAATATGAATTTACACTTTTACAGCTCTGAAATTTATTAAAGAAAATGGTTTCAATAGCAGCTAAGAAATTATTTGAGAGAAAATAAGAATCGTAAATCAATTTTCTTGTCAAAATTTCAAATATTCAATACTTAAATTCACGATTTTTTTTAAATGTTAAAACCATTCATCTGGGCATACTATAACGTATCTAATGACTCCACTGTCTGAACCATAACTGTAGGCAAGTTCATTGGCTTCAATACACAGAGATGTCATAAATGTCATTGTCATTGCTTAACAACATAAAAGACAAGACAGAACAATATCAATAGAAGTCAAAAGAGAACGAAACAGCAAGGAAGCAACAAAATTGTCCAGACAATAAGTTGTTAGAGAAAATTTTAATAAAACAACTGTTAACTTAAACTTGTTCGTACTTAAAACTAAAACAAAGGAGTACAACACGAAAAAAACAGAAAGAAACATCAAACAAAATGGTCGCATATTTCATGCATTGCATAAAAGTTGCGTAGTTATTTTTGTTATCATGCTTGTTTTTTTTTTTATTTTTGTCCCTACAGATATATTTGTGACTTGCCCTAAGAGCAAACAATATAAACTGCAGTCAAGAAAAGTCAACAACTCAACAACTATGAATGTTGATTGTACTTGTACAAAATATAACTCAAACAATGAAATCAAAAATGTCTCCTGGACTCAGAGGAATGTTTCTCAACTTGACAAAAATGATGGCGTCATAAGTGACGAGTACTTGAAAATTCAGCAGGATGTGTCACAGAGACAGACACAATTGGGACTAGTAGGTACTTTAAGTTATTTTTTTAGGAAATATATCTTAACATATATATCTCAAATATATCTCTTAAATATTGTAAAAAAAAAACACATTAGGGCTATTCACGATGCGCTGCCAATCGTGAAGCTAATAAAATACTGCAATTAGAATTATTGCCGTGGATTGTGAATGTATTTACTCAGGTTTACTTTGCAATCAATCAATCAAGGTTACAAGACAACTGTTTTTTTTTTTTTTTTGTTTAATAAACTTACCAGTAGCCCAGGAGAGGGAGGGGGGTTTTGGTAAAATGGAGTCGAAAAAAAAAGGTACAGCAGTTTCGACTATGTCGTAACACAAGACGTAGAATTATATAATATTTTAATTAGAAACAATCGAGTTATACACTTCTCATTAACATAGATACTAAAACATAGAAAAAGTTGGTACAATTTTTCAATTTTTTTTTTTTCCATATCATATATTTATAATTTATTACATACCATTTTAAGTACTGAAGGCTTTTTATACAATACAAGATGAAATTTAATTATCATTATTGAAAATTTTTATTAAAATTGGCTTATGATAGGAAAAGTAGGAAATATATTTGTGACATCTTATATTGTCAATATATCTTACAAATACCATGTCGATACAGGAACTTCCCAATCTTGTTGGAGATATATCAGACAAGAGGTTCAAGTTGTAATTTAGGTTCACAAAATTTACATTGTTTACTTAGTAAACGCAAATTCAAAGAAAAAAATTCCACAATTATTTGTACTAGTATCGCCTGTGGTCGAAATTCGACCATACCAATATCGATTTTTCTCTTGGTTTTTTTTTATTGAAAAACGCTTGGCAAAGTTGAAAAGAAGATAGCTTTATCGTGAACGCATCAGTAGATTTTGACGTGACAATGTATCTTTATTCTTGTCCTTATCCTTGCATTCGTTCTCAAACTTGTCTTTATTCATATTCTTATTCTTATATATGTTTTAATAATTGACCTACTTCCCGTCCAAATTCTTGTTTTAATCCATGTCCAAAGCTCTGACACTATTCTTGTTCAAATCCTTTACTTATCCTTGTCTCACTTCCTTTCTAAATTTTTGTACTTATCTTTGTTTCTTGTCTTTATACTTATCTATTTCTTGTCATTATACTTTTCCCAATCTTGCCCCAAATATTCCTTCTCCTTGTCGAAGTCATCTTCCCAATTCTTGGCAGAACTTTTGTCCTAATACTTGTCCAGTTATATACTCTAGTCTTTGTCCTACTCCTTATCTTATTTCTGGTCCTAATCTTTGTCCAAACCTTTGTTCTTATCCTTTTTCTTATCCTTATTATAATCCTTGTTCGTCTAGTCTAATACTTGTCCTTATTTTAATTTTAATTTATTTTTTATTTTTGGTTTTGCATTTAGTGCATTCTGGTTACTTTAATCAAGGGGTTGCCTGAGAGACACTATGATACAATTAATTTTTTGTTGTTGTAAAATTAAATTTTCCCTAACAGTATAATTTTTATTTTATCATATTTGTCGTGCCTCATAAACACTCCAAGAAATAATTCTATGCAACGTCGTTGAATGATTGATGAATTTTGGTTCTTGCTCTCTCTGCAGTATCGGAACGGTATGAATATTTTGGCTATTTTTGTCATGAGGTTATCGCAGAGAGAAAAATTAAGAAAAAGCAACAACATCAACAATATTACAAAGCTCTGTTAAATTGTCTGATTCAATCTAGCATTCTACTTGTCCTTATAATTTTGCATGCAAAGAGAGAAAGAGAGGAAGAGATCAGCAATAGTATATGTTTGTAAATCTGTTTTTTTTTTTGCAATTTCTCTAGCTTAAGAAAGGCAGAGAGATTCAAACTACAGCCATGACTATGAGAATGCATACATTTATTTTAAAATGCAATAATCACATATTATATCAAATTTTTTTTATATTTTTTATTTGGCACATCTATGGCACAGTACCTTTCGAATTATGTAAGTTTCATTTCCTCTTTTTATTATAAATATTAAAAAGTGTACCACAACATTCCATGTTTGCGTATTAATATATAAGATTTGTATTTAAACTTTTAACTTATTTGCTTTCAATTCTTCTTTACTTGCAAACTACATTTTTTGTATAGGAAAAATCTATCTATGTTAGTTGCATTGAGTAAGGTTGGACTATAGTTGCTTTTTTCTCTACACAAAAATTTTGACTCTACACTGTGTGGAATTTTATGCCGCGGAATTTTCTTTTCTACAGCATACTAAGCTGTAAACAAAAAACCATGCGCAAAGCAAACAGAAACATCAAATACTGGTTTTATATATTTTTTTAACTGGCAGTGCCCTCTTGCTTTACTCATGTTTGAGAGTTCAAACATGAATTTTTCTCCCAGTGAGGATCAAGCAGACCAACAAGTGCTTACATCAACGTTGTACGATCAGTACTTAAGGCACACCAAAGGCTCAAAGTGTGACCTAAAAATGCTATCAACCGCCCTACTAACCTCCGAGAATGACGTAATTCTACGTCAAAAACAAAAATTCATACAAATCAGAACATTAATCGAAAGTGCTTTTGGCTAAATATTTTCGATATTTTTACTATTTAAAATGCTATTTCCAACTTTTTTGGTGTCTCATAAAAAACAACTTTTTGAATTTCTCAATTTAATGCAAAATATTTATTACTAAATATGTTTTATAAGTTATTTCAAAGCTTAGTTATTAATTTTAAGATAACATCAACCTCGTGTGGGTTAATTTTACTCATTAGGTAGAGGAGAGCTAAAAGTTAAATGCTGTTTAAAATTACATCTACATATATAGGTTCGCAACCAGTAGTTTGCCAGCAAAAATATTCTTCCTCCACCCGCCATTCCTGCCCCAAGAAAGAACATACAGTGTTGTGCATATCAAAAGCAACCAAAAAAAAGCCATTGTCAATTATACTTAGAAACTTTTCCGTTTTTACTAAAATTCTAGTTTGATATATTTTTCTATAATCATTAAAACACAAATTGTAAAAAAATAATTCAAAAGTTTTTATTACTGCGGGCTTTTAAATATTTTTTATAATAAATAAAGTACAAAGTAGAAATTATAAAGCAACTTAAACTAAAGGAATTTAAATCGATTGAAAATACAGGTTATAGGGTTAATATTTGGTAAAAAAACCTTTATTTTTAATAACCGCAACACATCTGCGTGGCATTGAAGCTATAAGGTTGTCAATTATAGTTTGTGATATGCTTCGCCACTGCTGTGTCAGTGTCCCAACGAGTGAAACTTTATAGGAAAACCTTTGCCCACCGACTCGTCGCTTAAGGATTCCGAATAGAATTTCCATTGGGTTCAAATCAGGCGATTGAGCTGGTCAATCCAATATCTGAATCCCTTTTGCGCAAGTTCAGGTCTTAACGATCATTGCGGTGTGCTTAGGGTCGTTGTCATGCTGAAATATCCACCTGGTTGGCATTTCTCGCACAGCAAAGGGCAACAACACTGTCTCTAAAATCTCTTTATAAATAAATTGGTCCATTTTTTTGGTAATTTAATAAACTGGATCTTGTCCAAATCTAGAAAAACCAGCCCAGAACATAGCCGAGCCACCTTCATGCTAAACTGTGAACTGACAGTTTTGAGGTTTAAGGCTCTCACCTTTTCGCCGATGTACTGTGGCCATGCCATCGCTGGTAAAGAGATTAAATATGGACTCGTCACTAAAAAGGACTGTCTTCCATTGGTCATTAGACCAATTTAATGAGTTCTTGCAAAATTTAATTGGGAATATAAAAATTTTTATTTGATTTAAGCCCAAAGAGATTATATCTTAAGAGCAAACCTTAGTTCTAATTTTTTTTTTTGCAAGCAATGCATCTTCGCTGATCTGCAACTTCTTAAGGGGGTGAGGGAGGGGGGAATAAAGTTTGTTTCGTCTAAAACAAAAAAAAGCTATAACAGTAGGTTTATTGTACATATTATTATATAAAAGTACAACATTTTAAGAATATTTAAAAAAATTTTTGGTAAAAAGTAGAGAGAAATAACGGATTTATTGAAGATTTCCACAGGTGCCTCGAAAAAAAGTCTTTATGCGGTGACCAGCCTACAGCATCACTGGATCATCTGATACCAAAAAATCAAAATGCTTTCTTTAGATAATTACTTTATCTCTCTAGTGACGTCAAGTTTTTTTTAATTTTTCAATTTTTGGCACCATTTTGAAGCCAAAATGACGATTTTTGACAAAGAAATCTTCCTATTTATTATTGTAAAATTGTTCGTAATTAAAAAATTTAAAAAACTCGACGTCAGTTAAGAGCTACTTATATGTAGAATATGTGGTAAAAATTTCAAAACAATCGGTTCAGTAGTTTTTTCTGTAGGCTGGTCACCGACTTTTAAAATGACATGTTTGGGAAAATCGATTTAAAGTTTTGTACACTAAGCAACTAATATATAGTGGCGTCCGTGGCGTAGTTGGTTAAAGTGCGTGGCCGCTATGTCAACGAACTTTGGAGACCCAGGTTCGAACCCCAGCAGCGACAGAAAATTATTTTAATTAAAATAATTTTTCTGTACGGCCGTCACCTCTCTGTAGACAATGGCAAACCTCAGAGAGTAATCAAAATGCCATGTAAAGCTTCTTGAGAACGAGAACATTCCGTTCATCGCCGTTCGGAGTCGGCGTTAAGCATGTAGGTCCGGTTCTCGGTCAATTGTGTACAAACTTAATAACACGCACAACACAATTGATCATAAGAAGCTAGGTCAAAGTCCTTTCCCAAAATGACCCAAAAATTTAATACAATATTCTTCAGATGTTGTACTTTCAGAAACAAAAATAAAAAAAAAAACATGAAAAAAAAGTAGAACCTAAGTAGCTTGAGTGGATCACAGTGTAAAGTCATACAAAGGCTACTGATGAGTTGTTGTAGCGCCCAATGAAACAGTCTGTATAGTCAAGCTGTGTGATTTGCTCTATATAGAGCCGTTGTTGTTGTTGTTGTTGTTGGTTGTTGCCTTCTTTGTTCTTCATGTTGTCTTGTTGTCAACATTATTGGCCTGGAGCTCAAAAATTTGTTTTCAACGATAAAAAAAAGTTGTCAAACCTTACCCCAAACCCCCCCCCCTTAAGTCAGCTTCCAAAGCAGGTCGGCGTGCAGTACGCGAGTCCACGTTTAAATTTAGTTGATTAACAACAGACTGAGATGATAAAAAAGGATATTTTTGTAAAGCAAGGATATGTCGGTCCTCTCTCTGTGTTATTATGCTTCTGATCACCCAAGTGAAGGGTTTTCACAGTTTTTTTAGTCTCAAACTCTTTTATAAGACGTGAAATTAATGATTTATTTATTTTGTACTTTTTGATAAAGAAATTAGTGATGCTCCTGATTTATACTCATCAATTATTGCTGTTTAAAGGACTCTGGGTATTTATCACGGAAAATGACGTTTTTATAATTTCAAATTTCTTCTTCATACAAAGAATTATTTGCAAATGACTCTTTTCAGTCTAAATCAGTAATAACTAAGCAAAAACTTAAAAATATAACCGACATTTACTGTTAATCGGAGCAAAAATTATTTGACTTAAGTAAGTTGCTTTTGTTATGCACAGTCAAAAATTGCTCTTTCCGTATACTGCTCTCATTGCTGAAATACCGTTGTTTTTCACTTCATTTCTTTTGATGCTATATTGAGCGCAATACATGATTAAGCAAAAAAAAACTATTTAATTTTGGGGAAAGAAGTAAGACGATAAAAAAATATGAAGAAGTTTGCTAGGCCAATTTTGGTTGCTCTTGATATGCACCACACTGTATCTATTGGATTGTTTAAAAAAAAATTTTCGTCGAAAGCTAAATTTAGAAAGTAATGAAAAAACATCTTTTACAAAAGTTTACAAAAGTACAGACCAAGCTCGAAAATTTGTTTTTTTTTTTTTGTATCTTCTAAACTCCATTTTATCTCAAGAATTCATTCAACCCGAAACATAAAAAAAAGAATTGTTTTTATATGAAAATATCTTTATTTCCATGGAGCACAAGTTACTTGAATATAGCACAAAGGTTAAAAATAAATATTCTTCTCGAAACCCAAAAAAAAAAAAAAATTAATATATCTTATATAAAGTATATATATATATTTATATATATTTTATATATAGTATTATATAAAGTATACATATTGGTTTCTAAAGTATGCTTTATATATAAAAAACAAAAAAAAATGAAAAAATATATAAAAAAACAACACTTTGTATTCAACAAGATACTACAGTGAATCTTCAAGCATAGCAAAATATAACTTACACCTCAATGCAATAATTTTTTTTTTATGAAATAAAGAGCTAACAAAAAAGTGGAGAAAATAAAACAACACAACAACAAAAATTCCTCAAAACAAAACCCCAAAATTTTGTATTCCGACAGCATTTTGAACTTGTGTGTAGCTAACAAATTTTGCAAACTTGGTTAACAACACCCTACAGGCAGCTAATACCAACAACAGCAACAACAACAAAGTTTCAGTAAACAAGCACGCACACACACACACACACACACATACACACAAATTGAGACCCCCGAAGTGTTCATTAAGTTTTCAACAGTGTAAAAATGCATGAAATACAAACAACAAGAAAAACCTAAAAAACAAAACAAACCCAACAAATAAACGAGAACAACAAAGGTTAGCCAAAAAAACAACAAAAAACCAACCAGAAAAAGTAAATACAACAGGGTTTAAGAGGGAGCGTGTAAATGCACTGAAGAAGTTGCTTCTATTATTAATATAGCCAAGACATTGTATGAGTTAATCAAAAGTTTTGAAGAATTCAATCTAAGGGAATGTTTTTAAACAGTTTGTTTAAATTAACATAGGTTAACAACAACAACAACAACAACAAAATAACAACGAAAAACAACATCAAATGCGATCACAGCTTAATTCCTGCTACTTGTCTATGAATAAACAAACCTACACATGCATACATGGAGCTATTTCCGGTGAAATTTTTAAATGAATGTCTACATTTTTATTTTTTTTGTTTTTTACTTTTTTCTGCTCACTTTCTTATGCTTAACGGTTCAAGATCTGTTCTTAACATTAAATCACAAGCTTTCAACACAATACTCCGAGAGCTACTTCTTCCGTCTGTATGCCTCAAGTTATGCCATAAAAATAACTGCTTGCATACATTTAGGGAGCTACACACACACATACTTACAACAAATTGCTGCCAGCATTTTGCATTCATAGCAGTGGCTAGGTTATATGTTTTTCTCTCTTATTTATTTATTGTACATAACACTGTGTGTGTTTGTGTGTGTGGATGTGTATGTGTATTGTTTGTTGCATTCACATTTTTTGATACACGGTCATGAGCTTTCATCAGGCACATTCATCAGTTGCTTGTCTGTCACCTTCCATCTTGTCAGATACTGTCTGAATTTGTTGCATAACTTTTGTTACTGGAAACACTACCGGGCTACCGTGCAAAAAAAAAAAAAAAAAAACAAAATGCCAACCACAAAAACAACTGCAACAACAAAACATCAACATAAAAAACACACACACACACAGAGGAGAAAAAATGCACTAAAGTTTTTGCATGCATTGTAACCCTCTAGCCATCAAGGCAGATGCAGAAAAAAGTGTTGCATTTAATTAAAAGTGTTATTCTTTTAAAACATCCCCCCTCCCCCCAATGATCCACCACAATCAATCGACATATTCAATAAAAAAATGCACTCCAGCTCAAAGTAGAACTGAGTGTTGCATAATGCATGAGCATAGCTTGTGGCTGAAAAACTTTCCTCTTTTTTTTTTTTTGTCTTGCAGATAACAACTGAAAGTCTTTAAAAGTTACAAATAGGCAGGATTTTGAAGCACACTAAAAAATTCTTCTACGTATATGCCAAGCGTTAATTTGAAGTGTGAAAATAATCCCACTGAACCTCAAGTGAAGGTTTGGGGAAAAGTGAGAGTTTAACGTAAGTTTTCAAGTTGATATTTCTACTATTATAAATTTTTGCTTTTATAAAATTCTTGATATTTTATTTATTTGAGAGTATTATTTATAAATTGTTAAGTTTTGAATCAAAAATAAACTTTTCTGTCATAAACGAGCTTTGATAATACGAGTATTTTGTACAAAAAATGAGTCTATATCGCAAACTCGGGCAATATTCAGAAAATACTCATTTTTATGTTCGGAAAAGAAAATACTCATTTTTATGTTCGGGAAAGAATCATAAATGATACGATCTTTTTTATTTTTTTTTTAGTTTCTGGAGTTCGACAATATGTCATCTCATTTCAATATTTATTTGAACTTTAATAAGAAGTACCGCAAAATAATTTAAAAAATCAATGGATGACTTTCATCAGCAATAAACGTCCTCAATCCACAGCAATGAAACATTTCTTTAACAACACTGCACACATTCAATAAACTTTAAAGCTTCGTGCTCTTCACACCTTTTACAAGCCTCATCCAATCTTTCGGCTCGCTGAAAATTTGAGGTAAAACACTTGATCCTTAAATTCCTCACTTGAAAAAGAAAGCACAAAAATTCGCCAATTACAAGTTATTCCCGCAAACAATGCCAACAAAAAAAAAACACACACACACAAGTCATCAATAGAATACCTCCAGCGCATATTTATGTATAGCATGTCTGAACACACCTTAACACTCGAATGAACAAAATCATGTTGGTGGTTGCAAAATGGTTTATCATTCTATTCATTGACTTCGTCTGTCACCTGTACATTTTTATAGGCAACGCCAACTGTGCTTTTTATCTATTAGCACAGTTCTTAAGAAAGTCTTTCGCTCTAACATAGCTAGTCGATTATTACTAAGCCACACAAACGTCACACTTTCGCAACTTTATAAAAGTCATCATCACTGTCGTGGCGTGGTGTATCTATCAAGCTTCCAGCTCAAGCACAAAGCATAACAAAAAATGTCACACTTCGTTTAACTGTCAATTTGGACAGGCCTAGAATTCAATTGCTGTCAACATAAAACGAAAGCAGTAGCAAAAGCATTCTCACTTTTTTTTCTCTTTTTCTTTTTTGTTTTTGTTGTTTTGTTCTTTATTGAAGCAGAGTCCTATGTCGGGCTCGACTCGACTCCACCCAATGAGTAAAATTAACGTTTGGGTAGCAGTATCTAAGATAAGGTTATAAATTGTTTGTTTCTTCCTGTTTCGCGAACAAGGCCGCGTGACAATCGCGCGTCATGCAAAGGAAACATGCTTTTATGCTTTCGTTTTTGTGCGGTGTCATGTTTACGGTTGGCATCATTTATAGGTGACTGAATAAATACAGTTATAAAGAAGCTCTAGAGGCAGATGCAGGAATAGAAATATTTAGTTATAGCAGAGAGAAAAACTAATAGAGATGAGTTAGATATAGATATACACAGATACAGTTATAGATGCACATGCAGATACAAATACAGATATAGATACAGATGCAAATGGTATAAACAGATACAGATGCAGATACAGACACAGATACAGATATAGATACAGATGCAGATACAGATACAAATACAGATACAGATACAGATACAGATACAGATACAGATACAGATACAGATACAGATACAGATACAGATACAGATACAGATACAGATACAGATACAGATACAGATACAGATACAGATACAGATACAGATACAGATACAGATACAGATACAGATACAGATACAGATACAGATACAGATACAGATATAGATACAGATATATGTACATACAGATACAGATACAGACACAGATACAGATATAGATTCAGATGCAGATGCAGATACAGATACAGATACAGATACAGTACAAACACAGATACAGATACAGATACAGATAACGATACAGATACAGATACAGATACAGGTACAGACACAGATATAGATACAGATACAGATACAGATACAGATACAGATACAGATACAGATACAGATACAGATACAGGTACAGATATAGATACAGATACAGATACAGATACAGATACAGATACAGATACAGATACAGATACAGATACAGATACAGATACAGATATAGATACAGATACAGATACAGATACAAATACAGATACAGATTCCGATACAGATACAGATACAGATACAGGTACAGATACAAATACAGATACAGATACAGATTCCGATACAGATACAGATACAGATACAGATACAGATACAGATACAGATACAGATACAGATACAGATACAGATACAGATACAGATACAGATACAGATACAGATACAGATACAGATACAGATACAGATACAGATACAGATACAGATACAGATACAGATACAGATACAGATACAGATACAGATACAGATACAGATACAGATACAGATACAGATAGAGATGCAGATGCAGATGCAGATACAGATAAGGATACAGATGCATATACAGATACAGGTACAGATACAGATACAGATACAGATACAGATACAGATACAGATACAGATACAGATACAGATACTGATACAGATACAGTTATTTCATACATATGATATCATTATCATATCGCTATTTTATCGAGAAATGTATGTTGTTGATTCCAAGAGGTATTTCGCTTACAATTTTACGAATGCGTAGAATTTCGAAACTACTTTTATCGATTTTATTTAATATTTATAAATACCCAACAAAGCAACAACACCGAACCGATATCATATGCAAATTTTTCAACACGAACAGAGGTCTTATCATTATGATCAGCTATGGGCAGAGAGCGCTCTGGGAGCTCTGAGAGCAAGTATTGAGAGCAAAGGCTTATGTAGCAACACGAAATGCAACAACAAATCAAAAACAAAAGCCAAACACAGAAACAACACAGACGCTTTAAATGTAGTGGTGCCCATACCCGATTATGATACTCGTATCGAGAAACGACTATTCCCTAATAAAATGCTCTATAGCAGTGATGTTCACGCAGTACCATGCATGGTGAGACTCGAAAGCTTTATTCGAGAATCGAAACACGTACACGATCCAGTGTTGTCAGTATTTTTATAGATATTTTCCCACAAATACCTGAAAAAAACTCCTTTTCCCCATGTAAAATATTGAAAAGTCTCTTAAATTTCTTTCTAAAAAAAAATTTTAGGAACTTAAGTTCATTTTAGATACAAAGTATTAAAAGTCCAATAACTTGGTGTTAACCTTTCCAGTATCCGGGTGAACATACCTTACCAGGCAGCATAAGTTTTTATTGTTAGAAATATAAGTACTTTCATCAATTAAAATAGAAAACCTAGTTTTTTTGAGTACAGCAACAGTCTCGTCATCCTCCACAGTGGCAACAACTTTTAAAACTTGAGAACATTTCGTCCGCCCCAAGGATAAGTCTTCCAACGTTTTTGAATCAGGAAATATTTTCTTGAGTAATGGAACAAGTTTGTCAACTATAGGTCTGTTTCCGTACGCACACTGTGTAACTTGTGGGACACTATTTTCTGTTTCCGTACTTTCTGTGCTTAAAATGGGAGAAGAAGAACAAGCATAAAATCGCTCTCTCGAGCACACAAAGCGCACAGAGAGTGCTAGAACTCAAGACTTCGAGTAAAGTAAGAACAAGCATAAAGAAAAATAAGCATCAATAAGAAGAAGCAAATGTCAAATTACATTTCATAATTGTTTATATTTTGCGATAAATAAATTCACAAATTGCGTGCCTAAAAAGAAATTTACGCACAATAAATAAATAATAATAAATAAAAATTAAGTAATTGTTCAGTTTGCATTAAAAATGGCTTTTAATAATTTGAGGGAAAGTGTTTTAAATTTTTTGCTGCCGTCTGCAGTCAAAATCAGCTGTTTTGTGCTTGAAACTTACTAGAAGCTGTTTCCGTACTTTTGCAACTATTCTCACATTTCGTTTTTACTCTCTTGCACACATCTTACACAAATCTTACACAGTGAAGAGTACGGAAACAGACCTTATATCTATGGCGATATTATGCTCCGCAAAAAACGTGGCTAGTTTAATTTCAGGAACTTTTATGCTGTCTTGTGGTTGTCTGCTAAACATTTGTTCAATTCGAGGAGGGATTTTGAGTGCACTTTGTTTTTGCTTATGTTTTTGGGCAGAACTGTGACGACAAATTTCAGTTTTCCACATAAAATAGTGGTACCGCATGCCTTGTAAAAAGCCTTGTAATCGTCACTAGCCACTGGTTGAAGCCAAGCCTTGAAATCTTCCTCCTCTACCCATCCTGATTGGAATCCCTTCTTTTTTAATGCAACCTTGTCAGTTGGTCTGTTTGCTGCCATTTTTACTAATAGTGTTTGCTTTAGAACAATTATTTTTCAATTTATTTTACCAATATTTACTATTTCCATATGGTTTTGAACGCAACACAGTGAAAGAACAGATTTTGTTAAATTTTAACTATTACGATGGACACACAACAAAATACTAGTTGCGTTGTTAGAAAATTTAAGCGAAAATAAAATAGTTCGCGCTTTTAGTTTGACAGCTCTTTGGCAAGCATTTTAATGACGTTGACAATTGTATTATTTATTGTGAAATGAAAAGTATGATTGTAACATGGTTGCCATGATTTTCATTTGATACATATTTGACTTCATTGATTGAACATTTTTTTTTTCGATTTTTTAAATTTTACTATTCATGCTATTTTTTCAAAATTACCGATTAAGAAAATCCCCTTTTTTTGTTCTACGAAGCAAAAAGTTTCCCTTTAGAAAGATCTCACAAAAGGGAAATTTCCCTCGAACTGGCAACACTGACACGATTGAATGCACGAATTTCTCTCAATCAGTTGCCTCTGAAACTTCTAGCTGGAAAGTTCGCGCCGCTTGGTTGTGTGTTTTGCACTGCACAAAATGTTTGAGGCATATGAAAATGCGTTATTTGCAGAATTATAATAATAACAATGATAATAATAGTGACAATGATAATGATAGTGATAATGATAATGACACTGATAAAGATAATGATGATGACAATGATAATTATAACCAGAGAACGCAAATAAACAAAAACGAATCGTTCTGTTTTGTTACGTTCCGATCTTTCAAGCGAACGAAACAAAAACGATTCAAACAACAAAGGAACGATTGGGCGTCTGTTTTGTTTTTCGTTTCCTGTTACTAGCGAAACCATAAACAAAACAAAATGATTGAGCGACTAAGAGACACAAATAAAAACGAAACAACGATTCGTTAAACGATTTTTTTTATTGTTGTGTTTTAATTCCCTGCACCTGAACAGGGGAGCATTAAGGAAGGGCTGGAGAGGGTTAATGTGTATTATCAACCCCCATTACTTTTGCAAAAGGAAAATTTTTGCCTTTGACACCTATTCTCTCCGACCACTCTTTAGGGAGGCTCCCATACAAATTTTATGATTTTTGTAGATTTTTTCCATCCTGAATAGATGGCCTTTAAGGAAGGGCCAGAGAGGGTTAATATGTATGACCAACAGGTTTGAGTTCAACAGACGAAGTTTGAGTTCAATGCCTTTTGCATACCAGTGATCATTAATGAAACGTTTGCTTTGGTTTCGTTTTTTATACTGATACGTTAGCAGAAATTATAAAAATTGCGTTAGTTCTCTCTTCCACTGAAAAGTTTCGTGTTTCGTTAGCCCTCACGAACGAAACGAATGAAAAATAAAGTTTTCGTATCACCCTCTGAGGGATCGGTTCGGATATTGTTTCGTTTATTTGCGTTCTCTGATTATAACACAATACTTGCTTAATACCTGCACAATTTTTGTCAGTGCAGAGAGTGAGAGAGCTACAAACACAAGCACAAAAGTCGAAAATTGAAGTAGTATGCGTGTGAACATTACTGCTCTACAGTGCTGCCAGGTTTCAGAGAAAAAATCCCCATTTTTGCATACAAATGAATATTTTTCCCCGTTTTTAACTTCGAGTTCCCCCGTTTTTTCCCCGGTTTTTAAATTGTATAATGAATAGAAATTTAAAGTAATAAGTTTATTAATTCATTTTACTATAGCTAAAATAAATACAAACACGAAAACGAGAAAACTTTTAAGAGAAATAAAAATAAAAAATTAAAATTTTAAGCGATATTGTATTTTGAATCGAACGTTACGTTTTTGAGATTGTAAAAAATTGTTAGAAATTATTTGAAATATACATATTGTTATAAATATCAAACCAAGTATAGAAGAGTATGTGTATGATTTCTATTATAAAAACTCGAAAATTCTGAATTTATTTCAATTGCAAAGCAATTTCTATATTTCATTAAAGATTTACTGCGGAGAAAAAATATTTTTAAGCTTAAAGTTTTATTTTTCATTTTTACTATCTATGAATGGCCCTTATATAGCTCCTTATATAGCTCCTTAAAAAAATATCGAAATCGTTTAAGTTTACATCAAAAATACTATTCTGACTATTAATTTATTCGATTCGCATGAAACAATCAACAAAAGTCTTCAAAGTTAGTTCTATTTTTCCATATATGACACATTCAGCTTTGTAAAAAATGGCAAACAAAAAATTGATGTAATTAAAATAAGAAATTGTAGTTGGTTTTCCTAATAACCGATATATTTTTTCACTCGCTATTTTATTTTTAATTTTCCCCGTTTTTATCAATGTTTTCCCCGCCTCCCCGTTTTGTACGAAAAATCCCGAAAAAGGGGAAAAATCCCGCCACCTAGCAGCTCTACTGCTCTATAACAGCGAATTAAGCTTTTGAGTCTCACCACGCGTGGTACTACGTGAACATCACTGCTCTATAGCATATGGCAAACCAAAAAGAGCCACATTAACATTTTCAATACCTTTCGAAAAGCTACAACGTAAAATATTTAAAAAAAAAGTTATATAAATTATATTGTTATGTACATAACAAATGTCCAGACTAAAATAAAAAAAAAAAAAATTTTTAATTTTAAATTTTTCGTCAAATCGTTAGTCAAACAATAGAAAAACATAAAAATCCATGAAATTTATCGATATATCAAAATTTCTTCATATTTTTTGTTAAATAACATAGAATCTTGTGGGGTTTGACCAACAGTTTTGGCAAAAAATTTAATAATATGAACCCTACTTAAAAGAAAAAAAAAGAGCCGCACTTTACTTAAAAAAGGGATGCATGCGGTTCAATGTGCCGCATTTGCCCACCGTTGGTATATGGTATCGGGATTGAGTGCTATTTCGATATCGAAACTATTTCAAGGTTGAATAAAATCTTGATATTATAGGGATCTTTAATATTAACGAATCTTAAGCAAGGTTATTAGGATACAATTAAATATGATATCTCTTTAAATTGTTTAAAGGAAACAAAATATATAAAGTAGTTAAAATAGTTTCGATTATTCTCGAGTTTTTTTTTTCAAATTCTGTTCCGAAACGCAATCGATAGAATTTACCGTCAACTTGTGCCTATGGAGATAGGCACAAGTTGCCTATTTATACTTGTACAGGGTATAGAGCAGTGGTGCTCACTACATGGTTTCCCATAGCCCGCGGGCATCATGCGTTGTTGAGCTTTTGCACACGAAGTATCAATCGGCTTTCTGTGTTTGTACCACCGTTGCCAGATTGGGCGATTTATCGCGAATTGGGCGCTTTTTTTCTTGTTTCTGCGCTTAAATTTTTAGGAAATCACCCGGCGATTTTTTGGGCGATTTTTGTTAAAACAATCTTTTTTCATAAACTCATCTAATGTGTTTTAAATTTAAATTAAAGAAAATAACAATTGTTTTAAGTGTTTGGAACACTCTGTTAACAATGCGGCTGAACACAGCTCACAAGCCCTTATCGATAATTTATTTATATCGAAATACTTATGTTTTTGAAACCGTTTCTTTAAAACATCAACTCACTTAATTCATATTTTCAACGAGAAAAAGTTGACTTTTCTCAAGCTTACGTTGAAATCACAACATTTATTCAAAGACTTGTTTCAAAAATTATAAAAGAAGACATTGTCAAAAAATAAATGTAATAAATAAAATTTAAATAAAATTTTAGCGGATAAAAGCAATTATAAAAGAATTAATGACCTTACATTTCATTATCAGTTCCATGAAGAAATTCACAAATTAAGTGATGATTGTTATGACTGTTATGATAGACATACTATCAAAACGCCAGAATTTCATTATAGTTTTAATCAAGGAAATGTTAAAACGATTACCTAGTCCGTTAGAAAATTTTGAAAATGCTTTTAGTTTATGTCTTGAAAGATGTTTAAACTATATAAGACCTTCTTTCCGTGAACTCCCTCTTTGTTATCTATCTCCTGAAGAGCGACGTGCAGAAGAAATCGTATACGAATCTTTGTTGACATTTCCATGGAGCATTGTTTTCAAAAACAAAGTGCCATCTGAAAGTGAGCAATTTTGGTAATCGGCATACAAAATTAAGACAGCCGTAGGCGAAAAAATGTTTGACAATATTTATAAGTTGGCATTCATCTTGTATAAACTAAATCAATGCATGAACTAAACAATACTTTGTGAATTGACGAAACGGAGGAAGAGTCTAATATGGCTGAAGGAACTACGTTTTTTGCAAAAAGTTTTTTTTTAAAGTTGCATATTGAAAAATTCTAAAAAGTTATAGTCTCTAAAAAAATGTTCTTTAACGATCAAAATTCTCGTATAAAATGAAGTAGCTTTTTTATTATTTTTTATAGATCTCAAAAATATGAAAATAAGAATATCTAATACTATTAACAGATCTCAATAATATTTGAAAAAAATGTATATAATTTGTTTTGTTTTTTCTAATAAAATAAATTTCTTTGAAAAAATGGCGATTTTGGGCGGTATTTTTTTTAAATCTCGCGTTTTTCTCAAAAAAGTTCTGGCAACACTGGTTTGTACACTGCGTAAAAGTTTTTTTTTCTGCTGTGCTTTAAATTTCAAGTCAGTATGCTTTGAGCGTTCATGTGGTGTGGGAGTCACTCGCTGTTTTATTTATGAATATACGTAAGTATATTGCAATGTTTCAGGAAAAGCATTAATACATTTTTGCTTGATGTTTTCTATGTTAAAATAACGAAAAACGAACGCGAAAATAAAAAAAAATAATTATTATATTGAAAATCCAACACTCGACAAGAGTTCTCCTTGCACCAAATGTTGTTAGAGCTTTTAACAACTTCTTGTTTCAGTGTAAAGCTGTGCACTCGGAAAACTCTCTTTGTTATTGTTTGAACCATGCGTTGAGCACCACTGGTTTAGAGACAGAAATAAATGTCGGTAGATAAATTTTTGTGAATGTTTTAAGCAGAAAATTGTTTTAAGAAGTTCCATAAAGGTCAATTAAAGACATTTTTTCTCTTATTCAGTCAAATATTTATTATTAAGCAACATGCAACTCCACCCTTTGAGTTCCCATTTTGCTTACTTCTGAATTTCATATCAGTAAACGGAATTGAAGCTTCGAACTTTAACTTTTATATGGAAAATTATCTTGGTTTTTTTATATCACCTAATCACCCCTGTAAGCAATTAGTTAGAAAACAATTTTCCTAATTATCAACGCTTGACTTTTTCACACTACTAACGAGGGTGAAAAAGAAAAGAAAAAAACAAGCACAAAAACTTTACACAATTTCAAGGTATCTACTCCACCTGCCACTTGGATAAATTTTTTGGGTAGACAACAAAAAAGTGACAAATTATAGACAAACCAAAACAAAAAAAAAAATAGTCGAATCCGAAGTTCAATTGCTATACTTGTGATGCAGAGAATGTGCCAATGCCTCAACAGTCAAAGGGTCCTTGACATGTCCTTAAGCATCAATTTGCTTTCTCCACGCCTTGTCTTAAGACGGTGAGCTTGATTGCAACATGTTTGACAAGTTGTTTGACAAGTTCTATTGATTATCACTCTTATTTTTCTTTATTTGTGATTTTTTTTTATCTGATTTGACCCACCCACAAAAAAAACAAAAACAAAAAAAGAATGTTGCTCTGTTTGTAAGCATTTTTGGGGTAAAAAAGAAATGTTTTCATTGTTACTTGATTTGACAGCAACTTTTCTGTTGGTCTTCAGACACCTTTTATGTCAAATACAAATACCCCTAAGCTTAGCCACAAATACACACACACACATAAGCAAACACAAACACAAGCACACACACACACTTCAATAGTTGTCAGCATGTATTCAGCAAATTTTAAAAATGTTTCTACAAATTGCTGTCAATCAAACTACGTTTACATTTTGTTTAGCTAAATTCAATTAATAAGTTTGGTTTTTTGAACTGGCTTTAATTATTTTTTGACAGCATAAACTTTTCAAGGTTGACAGAGGGGGAGAGACTTAAACAAATATAGTATTAAAAACTAACATGTATTTGCATGACACAGGAATTTTAATTAGAAATTTTAATTGTGAATATATCAAAAATTTTACATAGTTCGTCTATTTAACTGTAACTGTTTTGATTGATTGCTTTTTTACAGAGTGCTTCACTGTTATCGGAGCAATTTTTGGATTCGAATATCAACTTTTTGGTTTCTCGACTTGTATAAAGCATTTGCTATTAAGTCATTCTTGCTTTTAAATTCAATCCTTGAACTCTACAAAACATAAAGAAATGAGAGATCAAGGCTTTTCCACAAAAGAAATAAACGGAAGAAAGGTCGATATTTTAAATATTTTCCTCTATAAAATTAGGCGACGTGGCAACGTTATTTTTTACCCCGCAGTTTTCCAAAAAAGTTAAAAAGGTTTTTTTCCCACAATGCATCGGCTTTGCATGGAATTATTACTCTACTAATTAAATAATTAAAATAAAAGTTAAATGACAGTAAAAGTTAATTCTCTGACTTTGTGAAAAAAAAATAATTTTTTTGCCCACGCAACGAAATTTCAATTTTGTTACATGACTTATAACGCGCTATAAAAGGTGCCACGGTTTAAAATACTATAATCCAGTTAAGATTCGTTCCAAGCCCTCATTTAGAATTAGATAAAAAATTAATGGGGCCACTGAGAGGGCCGCTACAATATTGAAAATGCATCAATCACGAAACGGCGTTGCAAGGAATTATTACTCGTAGAAATAAAGAAATTAGGAAAATAAAAATATATTAAGATGTCATCAGGTCGCAGTGGTGGCAGCTTATGCAACATAAATGCAATATTGTTGCATAGAATTATTACTCGCTCTGTAGAAGTGCTACGAAAAATTTTAGTTTATGACAGGAAAACAGGGTTCTTTGATCTCATAACGAAAATTATCCACAAAATGAAAATTTTAGAGCTACGACACCACAGAGGTAGGTAAGGTTTTTATGGCTGAGCCGGCAGACGACTCGTACACTTAGGCCAGTGCAGGCCCTTTGTGATACCACATAATCTCTTTTAACCTATGAGAGATATCCCTCCTCAACAAACCAGTTCGAACGGATTATGAATTTTATTATATGCCAGATTTCCAGGCATGAGACTTCGGTAAATCCATTTAATAACGGATGGCCCAGAGTTTCCAATCTCCTTTTACTTAGCGCCGGACATTCGCAGAGGAAATGCTGGACATTTTCTGCCTCTTCCTCGCATTTGCAGCTTCTGCAGAAATCATTTGATGTAAGTCCCAATCGAAGAGCATGTATTCCGATTAGACAGTGACCCGTGAGGATTCCTACTATTTTTGAAAGGTTTATCCTGCTTAATTTAAGAAGTGATTTAGTGCGTTTTAAGTCGTAGCGAGGCCACGTTAGCTTAGCTACCCTACATGTGTCAAGGTGTTCCCAACTTACTTGTGCAACAAAGAATTGTTCTTGCACTGGAGTTTATAGGAGGGCATGGGTATACCCATGAAATCCTCATTTAAGAGTGTGTTCGAGGTCGTACCCTTCCTTGCCAATTCGTCAGCCAGATTATTGCCCTCGATATCCCTGTGACCGGGTACCCATAGGAGATGGATCCTTAATAACATCTTAATGCCATCTCGTTAAGAGATCTGCGACACACAGTGAGAGTTTTAGAGTTATCAGTATGCGAGTTCAGCGCTTTGAGCGCAGCTTGACTATATGAGAATATGTAAATATTCTTTCCCCTAAGGTCCCTCTGACCTAAAATCTTAGCGGTTTCGTATATAGCCATCATCTCCGCTTGGTAGACACTACAATAGTTTGGGAGTCTAAAGGAAGCTTCTATTTCCTGATCTTGGGAGTAAATTCCTCCCCCTAACTGCTTTTGAAGCTTGGATCCGTCTGTAAAGATTTTAATTCCGGATATTTTAAGGGGGGTCTTGTTAGCCCAGTCTAACCGTGAAGGGATGAAAACTTCATAGTTCTTTTCAGGATTTAAACAAGGTACATAGTAAATTTCCAGATTAGACTTAGAGGGACGAGGGACTCGTCTTAGACTGAAGGCTGCTGAGTTAGCACACTCTTTGTCAAAGATATCTAGATGAGGAAGGTGAAATATGACATTAAGAGCATTAGTTGGGGTTGTGGATAATGCACCTGTAATACAGAGACATGCACTTTTTTGAACTTTTGCAAATTTCTGAAGTGCAGTTGCCTTCTCAAGGGCCCTCCACCATACCACTAAACCGTATACAAGTATGGGGTGGACAATTGCCGTATAAATTTAGCGTACTATTTTAGGGGAAAACCCACATTTTTTTCCTATAGATTTTTTACAGGCAACTAGAGCTATATTTGCCTTTTTAACGCGTACCTTTATGTTATCATTCCAGATAAGTTTCTTATCCAGAATAACTCCTAAGTACTTCGTGCTATCACTAAAGAGCAACCTCGTGCCATTCAGACGAGGTGGTACTAGGTTGGGGATTTTATATTTCCTAGTGAAAAGGAAATGCATTATATCTATTATAAATGCATAACACTTACCTCACATTCTAATTCACATGTTTCTACGGCTTCCCAACATGCTTATCCGTAAACATGCTTATCCCAACAAACAGGCTTCCCAACATGCTTATCCTGCACATGTTTCACTTGATTGCCCCTGCTATTCCACTTGGCCAAATAGGTATAATACCTGGAATCTTCGGTTCAAAGACAAAAAACAGAACTACCATTCGTTGATTCATTACCCAATTCATTCTTTTGCGGATATCAGCTGCATTTTCATTTATATTCGTTCAAAAAAACGCCCGAGCTCTTTGGAGATTGAGAGAAAGAGGTAAAATATGAATGACTCACTTCTTAACGACTTCGAGAAAAATCTCTGAGTGGGGTCATGCTAATTGAGTTGAGTTTAATGCTAGCATAACCGAGTGTTGGCTGTTAACTCACAAACGAATGAATTGCCCCATTGCTCCTTCCAATATGAACGGTGTGCATCTTGCGGAGTCAGACGCACTTGACGTTCTAGTCATTTCGATCAAATCTGATCTTCGTTGGAATGATCACATTTCCGATGTATCGAAAGACAAGCCCAAGTGCCTAGATTTTTAAAACGATGTAAGAAATAATTCACTCCAAGTGATCTACGCGTGATCTCTTTTTCACATATTAAGCCGAAAATGGAGTTCAATTCGCACATTCGGGCAGGGTCTTCAAGATCTTATTTGGAACTTCTGAACTGAATTCAACGAGGTGGGAATTCATTTTCTATTTCATCTTCTCTCAACTCTCTTGGGCATCGACGCGATGTTGGTTGCCTAAGTCTTTTGTACAGATACAACCATGGGAAGTGTTCAAGAGAAATATATGACCTGACGCCATCAGCTCGTGTGTTTTCCGGGTCCACTCGGTGAGCTCATCAAGCCCATCCCAATACCATTGCCTTGATATCCAATAGAACCTCGTATTACCGAGATAATTTGGTAATTTCAGTCGTACAGTAAAATTGTGATCTGTACCTCAATCTCCCTGCTTGTATAAACAAGCTCGTACTCGCCTTACAGAATATAGTTTTCGAAGTTTAATAAAAATTGGAGAAGCTTCTACAAAACAATACAAAGTTCAACTTTTTGTCCTAGAAAAGTTAATAGGAGTATTTTTTAGAAATAACATACATAGTTTCCATAATAAGCTGCTATAAAACTTGCGGCACTCTTTATAGAACCTTGTGTGTTAGTGGGACAAATGCTTGGCTGTGTAAAACGTGTTTTCTCTTAGCGTTTATTCCACAACGATGACAAATTAAATAATTGGTCAAGCATAATAATCGCTGACTTTGGCGATATTTCATCATCGTCATCATTGGCATTTTTTTTTTTTTTTTGAAATTGTTGCTTCTTTTCCTTCCTTTTAAGTACTCATTTTAGCCAATTAATAAAGTTAGCGCCGAGCATAAAAGCAATCGTCGAGATGAGTCTAAGTAAGTGGCTCCTGTTACGCTTTTTAAGTGACAAATTGTTGCTACTACAAGACTAGATGGAGGAACTCAAGCCAAATAAGTTGAAATAAAGTGGGGGAAAATAAAAGACGCTCATTCAGTTTAAATAACGGGAGCAAATAAAGCAAATATTTATAAAAAAAATTAGCTTCAAAATGGAAAAAAGCCCTTAAATAGCGTTAAAAATTGTTGTGCCCAAATTGTCCACGATTGCGCTGTTGTTGTGTCCTTATCAGCACAAAAGAACAAAAGAAGCATGGCGTAAAACAAATCACGTTAAATGTCAGCCGAAACAAAAAAGTAAATTAAATTGTCTTAAATCTTATGAAGCAGCAAGGTATGGGTAACAGTTTTAAAAAGTCCTGTCATCAGGCTCTGCCTATGAGAGGGCTTGGCAGCAGGTCAAAAGAGCGAGATGCCACTTTTTTTTTTTTGCTTTTTTTTTTTGTGACAAAATTTATTTGTGACATTTTCTTGGCGCTTTTAGCTGTAAGTTTCTTGGAAATATACAAAAATACCACCCACTCTACTCGCACTACGGACACCAACAACATGAAATGATAAAGGAAAAAAAATAGAGCGCATTTTATTCTTTTCCGCTCAACTCTGCCTGGTCTCGAATATTTCAAATTGTCCTGCTTAGAGCTGTACATACTTTTTTTAGCTGTTTTTTTTTTTGTCTCTAGTAAATCTCTTTGAAGCTTATCTCATGCTGTGAGCCGTTTAATTCGTACAAAGTGCCATATTTAAAAATGCATTTCGAGGCTTCCATTTCGAGGCTTCCAAGCAAAAAACTTTTCTCCGGAAAAGATCCAACCGTGCTCCGCTGTTGCTCTTGTTGTCTGCCTTATGCCCGTTGTATAGAGTTGCTTTCGTCTTGGATTTAGAAATTGATGTTTAAGCGGCTTTGGTGCGTGTGACTTGACGTCAACCCGATTTTTCTTTGCAAGACAACGAATTTACACTCAGCGAAAAATAATTTTAAAATTCGCCTTGAATCCTTTCTACGTCAAAAGCCAAGTTACATTCGCTGTTTGATTTTTGGTTACAGCTCATTCACCATTTGTTTCCTTTAAAGTTATTTTTAGAAGTGTAAATTGGGACTTATACCATTTCTTTGCAAAAGCATGAGACTGAGAAATGTTGCTTTTATTCTAACAAAAGATAACGAAATCTTTACTTTGCAAGTGAAGCCTTTAAGTTTTAAGCGTCAGTCATTTTTGTCATTTCAACACTGATAACTTCGAGGGTTAAGTGAATACAATTTTTTTTACTTCAGACTTTATTATTGACTGTTGTGTAACTTCTTTGCTTTCATTTCTTTCATTTGAGTCGATTATCCTTAGCATTAAGTGGGTAAAATTGTGACACATTTTAACATTAGAGGACAGTTTGATAGCATTGATTAACACTACTTGAACCATGTTCTATATTTTATTTATATTTAATATTTTCGTGAGTGAAGATAGCAATGTTGTCGGAAATAACTACGACAGAAGACCCAATATCTTTTCCCTAATAAACTGTTGTTTTATGAATCGAAATATTATAAAAGGTGACTTGATGAGACAGCAATGATAGCTTTTCCACTTGTTACCGAATTTTCCAATCTTACCAAAAAAGAATATTTAGTAAGATTTTCCATTTCATCATGCATTGTGTCACGTTTGCCAAATATGTGGAAATTATTAAAAAATATTATCGAAATTCTGGCTTCAGTGCACAATGGAAAAGTTTGAACGTAAGTACTCTCTTTTGGACCTTAAACCACCAACCAGATAGATACACTATGGTGCAGAACTATAACCAGGCCCTTATTTTAGAGAGTTCTACATTTTCAAGAAGAAGAACAATTCTTTAAATGATCTCAAACGATAAGAGAAAAGAAATTAAGCAAGACAAATAAACAATACAAAAAAAAATCGAGCGGAAATACCGTTAGAACTGTTAGAAGAGTAAGTAATCATAATCTGCATTGGTGCATAACTATAGCCGTTTGACTTTTAAATTCATTTGATTTAAAGTTGTCTTTGATTTAAGTTGGTTTTTTTTTGTGCGCTAAAGAATTGTACTTTTAAAACACTAAAATGCCACGCGGTAGTTTGTTAACTGATTTAGAGAAAGGAAAAATGTCTGCATTCAAAGAAGCTGGTCTCAGTTTTTGCGAAATCGCAAGAAAAATAAATCGATCGGACAGAGTCGTTCGAAACTTTTTAGCGGATATAGACGGTTATGAAAAAAATCGGCAAGGTGGACCAAAACCAAAACCTTCGGAGCGGGAAACCAGCTCTTTGAAATCAGCGCCACAAATCGCGAGAGAATGTGGCTTCAACGTATCACAGTGGACCATAAATCGTACTTTAAAAAGCTCCCCTAATCTTATAAGACAAAAACTCAAGTCTGCGCTCAAGTTGTCCAAGACCACGACCAAGACCGTCTTGAATTTGCCTGGGAAAATATGGGACGGAATTGGAAAAAGATATCTTTTTTAAGTAAAATCATCTAAACAAAAAAATAAGTAAAAATTTTATATCGAGGGTTATTTTTTCTGACGAGAAAAAATTCAACTTGGATGGGCCTGATGGTTTTAATTCATATTGGAGAGATATACGGAAGGAACCCCTTTATTTTTCCAAACGAAACTTTGGTGGCGGAACAGTGATGGTTTGGGGAGCATTTACGGTAGATGCCATGCTGGAAATAGCATTTATCAGCCCACGGATGAACTCTGCCGAATACACACTAAGATTGCAGATGAATTTGCTTCCATTTCTAAAACAAAATCGTGGTGTTGAATGGGTATTCCAACATGATAATGCTATTGTGCACAGCAGCAGAGAGACGAAGTAATGGCTTGAGTCCCCCAACATCGACGTTTTGAAATGGCCAGCATGCTCCCCAGACCTAAATCCCGTAGAAAATATTTGGGGAATTATAATACGCAAAATGTATGCTGAAAATAAACAATTTGACAACATCAGTGAATTAAAAACCACCATTATTACAGCATGGGAATCAATCAACCAGGAGACTCGAAAAAACTTTGTAGAGAGTATGTCAGATTGACTTTTTGAACTAATTCAAAACAAAGGAGGTCCTTCACATTATTAGTCATTTGAATTTGAAATAATTTTGTGAAATTCTTATATTTTATTAAAGTTTTTAATTAATTTGTTATATTCGGTTATAGTTATGCATCAAATAAAAACCAACTTTGAGGTATAGCTGCACAAATCTGCGTGTTATTTAAACTTTTTTACCAGAAAATTAAAGCTTTTTATACTTTTATATTGTAAACATTCAACTTTGTTCTATATGACCATACAAGAAAAACAAAAGGCTTAAACAAAACCCAGTTATAGCTCTGCACCATAGTGTATTAGTGCAAAGTTAAAAAAACATAGCACATTGGTTCCAAATCAAAAAAAAGATAGACAAAACCTCAAGGATTTGCCTAATCTGCATAAAAATATAGAAACATAGGTTTTTGGCGTTTGGCCATTCTCTGGTCACGAATCTGAAGTAAAATATTCAAAATTCAAAATGGTTGTTTTAAAATGGCGGCCATGAACATGCTAACTTTTCTAATAACTACATTATGCATTTCGAATTTGGTGCCCCGAAAGTCTTCGCAGTCACTGATCTCGAAACTGAAGTAAAAAATTCGAAATTCAACATGGCGGCTATGAACTAACTTTTGAGCTAACCTTCCTAAAACCTTAGTTTTTATGACTAATAATAATGCGACAAGTGGGGTATATATGTACATTAGAGTACCCAAATGAGCAAAAATGTTTTTTTCTTCGCTCCCCGCGCATTTTTATAAAGAATGAGGGAAAAAAATAAGATCTGCAAAAAAAAATTTGTACCGCTAGTGGTAATTAGCCAGTCGGTTTTGAATTGAAGCCTCAAAATTGGGCTTAAAAACGGTTCCAAAATGCATTGTTCTATAAATTTTATAAAAAATATTAAAAGTGGTAAGTCTTTATAACGTAGAACAAAGAATAAATATGCAAATATTTTAGGCATAGTTTTTTTTTATGTAAGCGCCATATTTCGCGGTGTTTTAATTGCTTAAAGTTCAATTTTTCAAAAAATTTTTGGTGCAATTTTTGCTTAAATAATTTTCATAAATTTTAAAAGGATGATAAAATTGATTGGTTTAAAGCATCGTAAAGAAAATAAAATGGAGCTTAAATACCTTTTTTTTATTTTAAATATATGTTTTAATAACCATAAAGAAAAAAATTTCAAAGTAAAAAATTATAGTGTTTTTTTTTATTTCAATGATGTCTTCAATTTTCATAACAAAGTGAAAGTGGAATTCTAAGTCATGTTATTGCTAATACGTTACTTTTATAACTTTTATATTCTCTATTTAAGGGTCATGGTTATTTTAGTTTAATTCAATTTATTTGTAGTTATTACGAAAATCGAAGTATGATGTAATTTTCTTCAGTAATACTAATGGTATTCCCATTTACTATTTCCCATTCTTCCTATAAGAATGAAGTATTCCCATTTTACTAAGTTTTCGCTCTCATTCCTCCTGTCATCTAAATTATTTATATATTGGTTGTGTTTTTGGTTGTATAATAAATATTAAAAAATATGAAAAGCAACGTTACATCTAGAAGTGTTTATTTAATTGGTAAGTATATGAAAAGGCGTCCGTGGCGCAGTTGGTTAAAGTGCGTGGCCGCTATGTCAAAGAACCTGTGGAGACCCAGGTTCGAACTCCAGCAGCGACAGAAAATTATTTTAATTAAAATAATTTTTCTGTACGGCCGCCACCTCTCTGCAGACAGTGGCAAACCTCAGAGAGTAATCAAAATGCCATGTAAAGCTTCTTGAGAACAAGAACATTACGTTCATCGCCGTTCGGAGTCGGCGTTAAACATGTAGGTCCGGTTCTCGGTCAATTGTGTACAAACTTAATAACACGCACAACACAATTGATCATAAGAAGCTAGGTCAAAGTCCTTTCAAGGGCTGAAATGGCCAGTTATTTATTTTTTTATTTTTTTTAAGTATATGAAAATGTTGTTTTTTTGTGAGTTGAGTCGATATTAAATTGCAGATAAAAACAATTTCAGTCTCAGAATGCGTCCCAGTAAAAAATATGTTTTGGGAGGAATATTCTTTTTAGTTCAAGACGAAAACAAAATTTTAAAAGAAAGTGCTTCTGTTGTTAGAAATGAACTAATAAAAATTTATAATTCTTTCGAAATTCCAACCAAAAGAAAGAACGGTATAGAAAAAATAATCCTACGAAATTATTATAATTATAACAATATTCGGAAAAGCATAAACAATGATCGTGTTGGTGTGGTAATTAATGAAAAAATAAATGATAAAATCATTAAATGTATTATTTGATACTTCACATGTTAAAATGATGCTATGGAAACTTGAAAAAAAAACAAAAACAGAAAACGATCGATTTGTTAAATCAGCATCACCGATCGATGGCGGCTGTACGTGTAGAGTTGAAGAAAGCGCTGGTACTACTGAGACAGAATCAGACTCAGATGGATCCGTTTACGCACCTCAAAAAAAAATTAAAAGAGAACAAGTAGAAGAACCATTCTCAAATTTGATAAATTAAGGTATGACCCAAGCTTTTGATAGATTTCAAATAAGTAACACCGGAGCTGCAATAGTTATTGGTCAAGCTGCATATAATTTAGGCCACGATGTAAGAACATTGCACATATCTCCAGAGCACATTAGAATGCAACGTTTGAAACGTAGGCAAAATATTTTCCAAAATATAAAAAAACAAAAACAAAAGTCATACCTTAATTTACCAAATTTGAGACTGGTTCTTCTACTTGTTCTCTTTTAATTTTTTTTTCTAGCACTTCTAGATGTAACGTTGCTTTTCATATTTTTTAATATTTATTATAAAGGGTGATTTTTTTGAGGTTATGATTTTCATGCATTAGTATTTGACAGATCACGTGGGATTTCAGACATGGTGTCAAAGAGAAAGATGCTCAGTATGCTTTGACATTTCATCATGAATAGACTTACTAACGAGCAACGCTTGCAAATCATTGAATTTTATTACCAAAATCAGTGTTCGGTTCGAAATGTGTTTTATCGACAAATTTTGTTCAGCGATGAGGCTCATTTCTGGTTGAATGGCTACGTAAATAAGCAAAATTGCCGCATTTGGAGTGAAGAGCAACCAGAAGCCGTTCAAGAACTGGCCATGCATCCCGAAAAATGCACTGTTTGGTGTGGTTTGTACGCTGGTGGAATCATTGGACCGTATTTTTTCAAAGATGCTGTTGGACGCAACGTTACGGTGAATGGTGATCGCTATCGTTCGATGCTAACAAACTTTTTGTTGCCAAAAATGGAAGAACTGAACTTGGTTGACATGTGGTTTCAACAAGATGGTGCTACATGCCACACATCTCGCGATTCTATGGCCATTTTGAGGGAAAACTTCGGAGAACAATTAATCTCAAGAAATGGACCGGTAAGTTGGCCACCAAGATCATGCGATTTGACGCCTTTAGACTATTTTTTGTGGGGCTACGTCAAGTCTAAAGTCTACAGAAATAAGCCAGCAACTATTCCAGCTTTGGAAGACAACATTTCCGAAGAAATTCGGGCTATTCCGGCCGAAATGCTCGAAAAAGTTGCCCAAAATTGGACTTTCCGAATGGACCACATAAGACGCAGCCGCGGTCAACATTTAAATGAAATTATCTTCAAAAAGTAAATGTCATGGACCAATCTAACGTTTCAAATAAAGAACCGATGAGATTTTGCAAATTTTATGCGTTTTTTTTAAAAAAAAAGTTATCAGGCACTTAAAAAATCACTCTTTACAACCAATATATAAATTATTTAGATGACAGGAGAAATGAGAGCGAAAACTTAGTAAAATGGGAATACTTCATTCTTATGGGAATAATGGGAAATAGTAAATGGGAATACCATTAGTATTACTGAAGAAAATTACATCATACTTCTATTTTCGTAATAACTACAAATAAATTGAATTAAACTAAAATAACCATGACCCTTAAATAGAGAATATAAAAGTAATGTATTAGCAATAACATGACTTAGAATTCCACTTTCACTTTGTTATGAAAATTGAAGACATCATTGAAATAAAAAAAAAACACTATAATTTTTTTACTTTGAAATTTTTTTTTTATGGTTATTAAAACATATATTTAAAATAAAAAAAAAGGTATTTAAGCTCTATTTTATTTTCTTTACGATGCTTTAAACCAATCAATTTTATCATCCTTTTAAAATTTATGAAAATTATTTAAGCAAAAATTGCACCAAAAATTTTTTGAAAAATTGAACTTTAAGCAATTAAAACACCGCGAAATATGGCGCTTACATAAAAAAAAACTATGCCTAAAATATTTGCATATTTATTCTTTGTTCTACGTTATAAAGACTTACCACTTTTAATATTTTTTATAAAATTTATAGAACAATGCATTTTGGAACCGTTTTTAAGCCCAATTTTGAGGCTTCAATTCAAAACCGACTGGCTAATTACCACTAGCGGTACAAATTTTTTTTTGCAGATCTTATGTTTTTCCCTCATTCTTTATGAAAATGCGCGGGGAGCGAAGAAAAAAACATTTGTGCAAATTTCATATATTTCATGGGTGCTCTAATGTACATGGTGCTGCGCACAAAACAAAAAACAACTGTATATTTATTTCGTTTGACATGTATTGTCTTTAGGGGTATTCACTGACCACAAGGCCAACGCCAGTGCAACAGCAGGTAAATAATAATTTGTATTTTTTGTTGATCAAATCGTTTTCCTAGCTTAAAATGGCTACAATTTTTGACTGTGTAACGATAAGGTACACCCCTATTCTTAAAAAGTTTTGATAATGGTCCCAAAAACTAGATTATAGTTCATTTCCTCTATCCTATGCACGAGAAAGTTAATTAGGTAAATTTTAATGTTTTTAATGAAATATACAAACAAATTTACACTCATTTAGTATGTTTAATAATAATACAAATAAATAAAAATAAAAATAAATGGTTTTAAGAGAGAAAAAAATGTTTGGTTTCTGTAACCATTTTAGGTTTTCTCAAAATTTTCGAGTTGGGACACATTGGGGCAAAATAATTTTTTTAAGTAGAAAACTAAGATATCCCAGAAGGGGATCCCCTTTTAAACCTTTCTAAAGGGGATTAACGGGGATAATACTTTAGTTTTTTTCATTTTCATTGAGTCAAATTTCTGAGTCATGTACAGTTTCAATGATTTTTTTAAAATTAAAGATGATTATTATTTAAAGTTTTTAATTTCTCTGATCACTTAAGCTTTGATATGATCCCTAGATATATATCGTCAGGCAATGAAATTAATAAATCTTCACCTATGTATATATCGTCTTCCAGAAGTTTCTTGATTTAACTAAAAAATACATATAAAGTTATATGGTTGCTATTGCATATATTAGTGCCAGTTAGTGTCCACAAAATTCTTTGCCATGGCTCAGAAATTATAAAACAATGTGTTGTGCCTATTGGTCAATTATCAGAGGAGGCTCAGAAAGCCTGTAAAAAAGATTGCAGAGTATTCGTATGTGCAATACGCGCAAGTCATTATGGGTTTTTACAAACAGAGATCTTTTAAATATATTGTTAATTTGATCAGATCCTGTAATAAACTCACACCACAAAAATCCTTTAAGAAAACATAAATCTATAACTCCAGAGATGCAAGCATTTCTTATACAGCAGGAAGATACACTTGAAGAAAACAGTTCATCTACTGATGTATCTCCACATAACGATTCAGAATCATCAGACAAATTTGATATAAAACAAAGCCCAAAAATCAAATTATCAAAGTTCTTTTGTATTTGCTTAAAATCTAGGTTAAGTTAAAATGTACATTTATATTTTGCTTTTTTTTTTAATAAAGAATTAGAGTAAAGTAAAGAAGAAAAATATATAAATAAATAAATAGACTGGCCATTTCAGCCATTTAAAGAACTATGACCAAACTTCTTATGATCGAATTGTGTTGTGGGTGTTATTAAATATTTGCACACAATTGATCGAGAACTGGACCCACTAGTTTTATGCCGACTCCGAAGGATTAATGTGCATGTTCTCAAGAAGCTTTACATGGCATTATTTATTCTCTGAAGTTTGTCATTGTCTGCAGAGAAGTTACGACCGAACAGAAAAATAAATTCAATTGAAAAAAACTTTCTGTGTCAAATAGAAATTGAACCAGTGTTGTCTGGCGTATGGGTCACGCAATCTGCCCACTGCCCAATTTTAAGAGGAGTCATAATTTTAAATAAAAAAATACAGGTTTTCAAAGTATTTTTTGACAAAATTCACTTAAAACTTAAAAATCGTATTTTCTCCAAAATGTTCTGGTTTGACCACCAAAACATTCTATTTGAAACATGAAACCGCCTTTGCAAAAAGTTCCACATCAAAAATTTTCACAGCAAGAGCGTTTTTAGTTAAACAACTTTCCGAAAATTTGGAATAGCCCATAGCTCCCTAGGGGGTCACAATAGACCTTGACTCCACATCAGTGGTCCTCACTACATGGTTTCCCATAGCCCGCGGGCATCGTGTGTTGTTGAGCTTTTGCACACGAAGTAGCAATCGGCTCGCTGTATTTTACACTACGTAAAAGTTTGTTTTTTCTGTTGTGCTTTAAATTTCAAGTCAGTATGCTTTGAGCGTTCATTTGGTGTGGCAGTTGCTCGCTGTTTTATTCATATATACGTAAATATTTTGCAATGTTTTAGGAAAATTATTCTATTCTTCACATTTACCTTTCTTTTATGTTTTCTATGTTAAAATAGCGAAAAACAAACACAAAAATAAAAAAAATGTGATTATATTGAAATCCAACACTCGACAAGATTTCCTTGCACCAAATGTTGTGAGAGCTTTTAACAACTTCTTGTTTCAGTGTAAAGCTGTAAAGCACTCGGAAAGCTCTATTTGTTGTTGTTCGAACCGTTGATCACCACTGCTCTACATACGTTTCTTACTTGTCTTTGCAAGTCCTATCGTTTTAAATCATAAAATAATATTTTCCGTCTAACTTGTAGGGGATGTCCCACTGTGCGGTGCTACATGCCATAAAAGCAACGCAACGCAACGCTCGAAGTACTAAAGAAGATATTGACTAGCGACTAGGTCATCTCACTGCGATCAATAGGCCGCCGCGATCATGTAACTTGACAACCCTTGACTATTTTCTCTGGGGCTACGTCAAGTCCTTACTCTACACTAACAAGCCAACCATTTTGAACAGTCATACTTTTTCATGGGATGACTCAACAAACTGAGTAGTATGACTTAAAAAACCATAATTTACCCATTATAGTGGACATATCACACTTACTTATCAAAACGTTCTTTCTCTAAAAACAAGGTGAAGAATAACAAATTGCAAGTCTTTTCATTTCACTTCCCCTAATTTGCCATGTCCAATTTCTTTTTTCCGCTCTTTCGCATTTATAATTTATTGACAAACTCTCCAGCAGTAAGTAATTTTACTTTAGCCATATTTCTAGTAACCTACAAATTTGCTGTCCAAAGTAAGTCATTATATGCTTGATATAATCCATAAAATAAACTATATGAATAGACAAATGCTTTGAAAGCATAGCTAATATTTGAAATATTTTGTAAGCATAGCCAATCCAATTGCACCCACAAACATTCTGTCTATTATTTCTATTACTTGAAATATAAATTAAACTAAAATTTACATTTTCAAGGAATTGCCAGACATAAAAATTTAAATTGCCAATTTGGCAACACTTTGTTTGATCTTTGATTAAATAAAATAAATAAAAAAAAAGAAAAAGAAATGATAAAACACACTCAGATGCATACAGAACACAAATACATAGCTACACATAGCACAAACAACAACTACAACAGCAATAATAAATGTAACAGCAACAACGTTTGTCGGTTGTATCTCATTCATCATGTGAAAAAGTTATCACTGTGACGCATCAGAGTCGCAAAACACATTAATAATAAAATATTTCTTGTGGTTGTTGTTGTTGTTGTTGTAGCTCTTTTTTATTGCTGAGCCCTGGTATATGTATGTTGCTAATAATATTAATAATAATATTAATAATTATATTATCATTATCATTATCATCATTAACGCATCAGTGTCTGGCCTCAAAACATTATGCCCATCACCAATGGATTCAACACCATCACCATCATCATCATCATCATCACCATCATTATCATCACCAGCAGTATCATCAGCATCACCAGCAATATCATCAGCATCAACAACATAATCATCGTCAGCGTTCGTTTTATCATTTGCTGTCGCCTAGTTTGTTTCGTCATTTAATTTATTGCTCTTCTTTTTTGTGTGCCGACTGCCATCGCAGTCATGCGTACATTTTTCTTACGCATTCATTGTGCTTTAAGTTTTTGGACAATTTTTTTATTTTCTGTATATTTTACATAAATTTTTTCTGCAGTATCACCAAAAGTTATTTTATCATCACGCTGTTTGTATTTTAATTTTTTTTTTTTATTTTTTGTGTTTTGTTTTTTTTTTTTTTTGTGCTATTCACAGATAAGGTTTTGAGAAATATTCAAAACTCCCTGTGCTGTGTCACCGCTGTGCACAAGAAAAAAAAACAAAAAAACGTTAAAAGCTGCCTACATTTAGGCGCGATAAGCTATGTTTCAACGTGAATTTGTCAAAAGACACACGTTGATGCTTATTGGAGCGTGTTAATAAATGATTTACACGATTGTAAATATTTAGATATTTGCGTCGATTGAAAAAGAAATCTCGTAGATAAGAAAAAAATTTTTGAAATTTCTTTGCAGCTGTTATAAGCAGAGGGGATTTTTTGCAAGTTGTCCTTGAAATTGGTTTAAGGAAAGTTAAATTTAAACAGTTTCAATTTCAAATTGTTTTCTTCATATCTGTGTAGAAATATGTGAGCATTTTAGTAAAATATTTTGCGGATATCAAAGTTTAAAAATTTATTACCAGTTATTATAGTATCTTTCATAAAATCTTTCTTAAAGTACGCTTTGAAAATAATACGATATAATTTAAAATTATCCTCGCTTAACTCTAAAAATATGCAGCCTTTAGTTTTCTTTTCGGCATAAAAACTTATATTTTACCTATACATATGTATGTATGTATGTATGTATATGTGTATGGTTAATGCTATCTCTACACAGAGTTAATTAAGTTTTAAGCAGAAAGTAGCCAAAGTTCTTCACATCGAGATACGTTGGTAGAATTGAGTTAATTTGACATCATGTGCTGAAATTCTACATTTCCATGGTGGTGTATTTTATTTTTTTTTTTTTTTGTTTTTTTTTAGAGTTCCCATCTTGCAGTTGATAGTGCTGATTTTTCAAACGTGCCGTTTTTATTTAAATTTATAGAAATTCTATTCGAAATTTTCTAGTCCTTCCACTCAGTTTTGAAATTTCTAAAATTTTTCTCACTAAGTCAATATTTTTGTCTAAATTGAACTTAACACAAGTTCTTAAATTTTCTTTAATTTTCACCCGTGTCGGCCGGCCCTGAATGAGTGCGTTAAAAAGTTCGTAGACCACTCGAATTCGAGACCAGGTTCGAACCCCAGCTAACACAGAAAATTTTTCAATTGAAATAAATTTTTCTGATCGGCCGTCAACTCTGTGCAGAAAATTGATCTGTTCGCGTACTTCTCCAGTAAAAAATTTTAAATAGCAACTTGCAAGAGAGTAACGCACAATTCTCTCTTACATAGAAAAATATCCAAAAAAAGTACGCAAACGAAAAATTTGCAAAAACTCACAGCGTCGATAACAGCTGATTAACGTCTTGATTGCATTTCAAGTGGAATGGAAAACAAATGGAAATTTAACGTGAAGTGTTCTCCTGGAACTGTTCTCTCAATTTCTCTTATTCTGCAAGTTTTTTTGCGTACGCGAACGCCAAAAGCTGATAGTTTGTGATAATTATCACAAAATTTAAAAATAACATACATTATAAAACTTATTTACATTCATAAATATAGTAGGTACGTATTAAATATTAATATCAAGGATTTCAAATTTAATTTATAAGAATTAAAACAATTAGCTAGGAGTAGTGCTCACATATATGAGGCTGATAATCAAGTTCTATTTTAATATGTTCGTCTTTGGTCGAAATTCGACCATTTAAAAATTGAGTTTTTTTGTTTTTGTATTTTTATTGAAAATATTTTTTTCTTTCTGCACTCATGTGCAAACGTAACCTAATTCATACCGCACCATACGCACCACCAGCAGGAAATTACAAAATAGTAATTCCATTCTAAATTTTCCATGTTCTGTGACTTATACTTTCAAAGCTTTTCGATATCAAAAATTTGGCTTAAATATGTGGAGCCACAACCTCTTTTCCAATGTCTGTCCCAGTGCCCTTCTTCCCATATTCTACTTTCTAGTAGAAGGAATCTCCAAGTGGGAACTCCATATTGAGTTTCGTTGGTATACGGCATTTACTTCCAAAGCTATTCGATATAAAAACTTTGAATTGTATGGGTAGTGCCAAATTTGGGTTGAATGGGATTTGCCACGCCCACCTTAGATATTTGGTCCTCCTCTCCCTACTCTTATTGATTTAAAAAAAAAATTATCAAAATCGGTTGAGAAACACGGGAGAAAATGGTTCTTAACTGTTCTACCCACGCCTATTTATATATAGATAAGGATTAGTGCAAAGCTCACATATGCAAGGTTAGACGGAAGGGGTCTAGCTCAGACATATGCCAGGTGAGACGGACAAGGTCTCGATCTGGATAATCATGTTTAAATTAAGTCAGCTTGATAATATGATGTATTGCCCAAACAAAGCCCAGAAAATATCGGGATTGCATCTGAAAGTGGCCTTTTATAAGAACATTAGCATACTTTTAGGGATTTCTAAAATTGAGTTTTAATAAACACAGAAACAAAGTTGAGTTTAGTTGAGTTTCATCCTGTAAAATAGTACTGGAGAACTCAAGAGTTTATTTTGCGTTCAATGGCATAACTCAACTTTGTACTGGAAACTTTAACTAGACTCTCTATGTAGACATGGCATAACTTTGGCTTTATTAAATCGTACATTTTTACACTTGCAAGAGTTTATTTCTCTTTAAATGTATAGTTTGAGTTTCCAGTACAAAGTTGAGTTTTGCCATTGAACGCAAAATTAACTCTTGAGTTCTCCATTACAATTTTGCAGGAAGGTATAATTTTGCAGGATGAAACTCAAATGAACTCAATTTGTTTTCAGAGTTTAACAAAACTCAATTTAAGAAATGCCTTAAACATTGCTAGTGTTCAGATGAAAAGATACGTTCAGAAGCAACTTTTTAGATTTTGTGCTGAGGAATGTAAAAATTCCGATTTGCGTAGCTCAAGTAAGAGCTCGTATGTGTATGCAGAGATGTCTGTAGCATCCCTATAGGAACAAACTAACTTAATTTTTCAAACAAGTAATTGAAAAACTAATTTAAAATCAACTAGTTAATGAACTATTTTGAATTATATTAAGACGGCAACTACTCTGATTTTGACATATTATATATCACAAATTTCATCAGATGAATCAGTCAACTATGCAATAAATGATCCCTTTGACATACCGGAATTTTAAATTTTTATGCTTTTAAAATAATTTTCAGTAAGCGAAGGTAAATAGTTGAAAATATATGCAGACGAAGGTCTTATTATTACTTATTTAGCGGACATCGCCATACAAAATATGTGAGTTCGTTCTATGGAAAAAGAATTTCAACCAGTTGTGTTTGAACTTTTTCACTTCTTTAAAATTAGTTGATTTTCCTACAAAGCTTGTCCTCAAGAGAAATTGATGTCACGGCACACAGTGTGTCTTCTTAAATTTTAGGATGCCAAAACTTATATCTCAAAAAGTATTATACCTAGAGTCAAAAAATTTTGCAAATAGGTTTTAAAGACGAAAATAAATATTTTCAGAAAAAATGGGTGTGATCGGTCAACTGCACGCCTACCTCCCATACAACCGGAATAGTATTATAAGCATAATTTTGGTTGTATGTATACTAAATATAATAAAAAACTGCCACACCCTCCTCCCATACAACCGGAGTAGTACTATTAGCATAAGTTTGGTTGTATATATGCATAAAACTCGGTTTCTTAAATAAAGGGATGACATTTTTATTAATATAAATAAAAAATTATGAGTTCTGCAGTAAACTTTATTATTCTGAGTCCGAATCGGAATATTCTGTAAGGAATTCTGGGTTCTTAAGTAGTTTTAATAGATTAACTGTTAAATTAGATCGCTTATATTTGGGTAGTTGTCGCATCTATATACGGATCTGAAGAAATAAACAGTCCGTGAAACAAATATTCATTTGTGTCCAAATAAATTTTTTGGGGATTTCGATAGGAACAAATGTTTTTATTTTTAAGTTGACACTACTATCAGTGACATCTGTGCTAAATATCACGTCAAAATATTCATTATTTTTTGAGATACGCGTTCTTTTTTAAATAGCGAAAAGTGAATTTTTCGTTTTTTTTAAAATGTCTGAAAGTATTCAACAACGCAGTTCCATTAAATTTTGTTTGCTGAATTATTTGTAAATTTATTTTTGGGGATTCCGGTATTTTTTGTACTCAGTTATTTAAACTACTGGAAAGTTTATTATATATGCTGATGTTGTTGGAGTAAGTTAAGACCGAGTGCCTTAATATAATAAACATTTTCGATGAATGGCTCGTGTCGATGGGTACAAGGAAATGCTAAAAAATACCTCGGTGGTTCGAAACACATCAACGACATCATCACAGGTGGCGACTCATAGATCCACGTTTGTGAATCCGAAACAAAGTAGCAATCCACTCATTCGGTCTTTTAAAGTGAGCAAAACCGTTAGAACAGTTAGAAACTGTAGGACAAAAGAGAATTTTTTAACTTCATTTATTTGTTGTTTTTTTTACCAAAATAAAAGGCCCATTTTATGAAATTCGCAAACTTAAGGGCATTCGCATGCCCAGCTGTGAATAAAACCCATCAGATACTCAAATAAACTGTTTCAATTTTTAGGTGCCGCTCTTTTTTATGACTTACTCATTTTTTTATTGTTCTTTTTTTCGCTACTAAATAAAACACAGTTCAGACCACTCATCAATGAAATCCTGACAGTTAAACGCGAAAAAAAAAAACAACAAATACAACGACCATGCAAATTGACTCCATGTTTACTCATGTAATTGAAGTAAATTTACGATTCATTTACTCGGCGGTTGCTTCAAAAACAAGCATTGAATTTTTTGCGCGCCAATGAACAAGAGACACTTGGTCTTCGGTGCTGGGGAGCAATGAGGATGGGTGAATGGGTGGCTGGTTGGTTAGGGGTCCAGTTCAGAAAAAGGACAACAAGCAGACATTGCTTTGGGGCTGCATGGGACAAACTGATTTATCCCCTGCGGCACGAACTTTATTATTTTGTCGTTTTCAAAAACATTTCCAGTTAAGCCAGACATAAACCGGAGTGGCTTATAATTTGCGCACAGTCAACGCATCTCATTGTGCGATATGGGGTGGGTTTGGTTTGGTTTGGTATGGTGCGAAGCCGGGCAATGTTGTCAGGCTGGAATGTGAAAAATTTTAATTTGCAAATCACTTTTTAATCGTTTGATGACGATGTTGATCCAAGTTTTAAGTGAGTTGACCTTTTTTATTAGATGGGATTAGATGGGTCTGGCCTGGTCTGGGCTGGTCTGCCCTTCGCTGTCCCACCACAGTCAACAGAACATAATTTTTTTTTTTTTGTTATTTTTTTCTTAATTTAATTCGCACGCTGCGCTTGTGGTCCACAGAATCGCCAACATGGCAATATTTGCTGATTGGACTTTAAAGTTGCGTGCCACAGCACGGAATTTTTTTTTTTTTTATATGGTTATAATTTTTTAGGGATTTGTAAATATTAATATAATTTTTTATAACCTAGTCGGTTTATTTTTTTCATTATTTTCTTCACTTAGATATGGCGAGATGATTGTAGACTTGTTGTTTTTGTTGTTATTTTATGTGCCGCGACCAACACATTGAGAGCTCCAACAGGCGCTCAATTGCATTTTCATTATTGTGTGCATCCCTTTTTGTTTTTTTTTCTCCTTTTTTGCTGGCCCATTTTGCGGACAATGTAATTAATTTAGCATTGAATTTGAAGCACGTCTGTCCACCGGTTTGTGCAATCATCCCATCCGTTCGTGCGCTCATCGTTCGCCGTTGAAATTAAAAATTAAATTAAAATCAAGAAATTAAAATCAAATCGGATTTTTTTTTTCTTTTTAATGCTCTACACTTTGGCTTAATTGTAGAATAATAATTAATCTTGAAACCTTTTGAGTTTTAATCTCTATGTTGCCGGATGTGCTCGAAAAGAGCTGCTCGCAATGAATCATCAGAAAATTATCGATTTTTATAAAGCTGGTGAAGTGAATCAGGCGACATCAATTGATATGATGTGGATGAATAGAAAGATGAATAGATAGATACATGCATTGGCCAATTAAACTTTTGCTGATTATGGGGATGACCAAAAAGTTTTTCTGATGGAAAAATTGATTTTCTTTTAATTATAAAAAATTTGATGTGGATAATATTAATTGGTATCGGTTGCAAAAAATCAGAATTTTCAAATTTAAAAACGATCTGACTTTAACGACCAAGTTTTGAAAAATCTTTAATAGAAATACATTTACTCACAGTGGTTTAAAAGTGGATTTAAATACGAAAATTTATGGCTTCCTATGGCCGATATTAAATTTTTTATTTTTTAGGAATTGTCCAATTAGCATGTTTCCAAAAGGTCTTGGTGAAATGTTTACGGGATTATTGTACAAAAGTCATCAAAGTTGATATATAATAAAGAGTTCAACAAATTCTATGTAACAAGAGGCATATTTTAAATTAAATAACATGTGAACCACTGACAAAAAAATATGGTTTGATTTTTTTTAGTCTTAAAGAAATAATATGAAATGACAAACTTGCATAGTTAGACTTAGAATTCATTGTATTTTTTTTTTAAGCCAAATAACTTTTTATATTTCAAACTCTACAAACAGTTTAAAGTCATTTTTGGCAGAGAATAACTATCTTCCGGCGTTGACCGGTGTGCGTTTAGATTTACATCATTATTGGACTTATACTAAAACTTATACTTTTATGAATGAAAAACTAAATGCGTTTTGTGTAAAAAAATCGAGTTTTATTGATTTAAATTGCAATTTTTTACAGCATGCTTTTAGGCTTACTTTGAAAGGGCGAGCTAAGCAGAGCAAATGCAACTGCTTTTGTTTATTTTTTGGTCACAACAACAAACACAACAAGTTTTTTGTTTTGTTAACACCCTACCCTGTGGCGTCCGTGGCGTAGTTGGTTAAAGTGCGTGGCCGCTATGTCAAAGAACTTTGGAGACCCAGGTTCGAACCCCAGCAGCGACAGAAAATTATTTGAATTAAAAATAATTTTTCTGTACGGCCGCCACCTCTCTGCAGACAATGGCAAACCTCAGAGAGTAATCAAAATGCCATGTAAAGCTTCTTGAGAACGAGAACATTCCGTTCATCGCCGTAAGCATGTAGGTCCGGTTCTCGGTCAATTGTGTACAAACTTAATAACACGCACAACACAATTGATCATAAGAAGCTAGGTCAAAGTCCTTTCAAGGGCTGAAATGGCCAGTTATTTACTATTTACTAACACCCTACCCTACAAGAATTTATTTATTTCAAACAAAATATTAAATAATTTAATTTAAATTTTCAACAAGAAACAATTAATTCCGCATCATTAAAACCACCGGCATAAAACCAATACAAAGTATGCAACATAAAAAATACGAGATCTGAAAAGTAAAATCTATGCCCAAGACTATGCACCAAAAAATTGCAAAAAGTATATGCAAATTGATTCGAAACAGTTTAGGTTCACTTAGTTGTTATTTAATTAAAAGAAAACGATTAGGTATTTTGACATAATTTTTTTTTTATTTTTTTATAAGAGTCGAATAAATATTTTACTAGAAAAACGTTAACCTCTATTTCATATCGTTAAGATGCAATGTCACGATAAAGCTGCAATTTATAAAAAGTACGCGTGAGCAAAATTTTATGTGGGAGGTGGGCGTGACCGAAAATACTTTTTTCAATTCTGCGGAAAAATATATATCTCCTTACCGAGTTATTTTGAAATTGGGTCAATATGAAAGAAAATATGACGTCTTAAATTTTCTTATAGTATGGAAGGTGGGCGTGGTTGTAAACGGTCTTACATTTTTTTTTTTGCTTTATGGTTTTATATTTTAAAATCTAACTTCCATGCAAAATTTTATGACTCTACGACTATTATTTCTATTTATTGAGATCTTTTGTATGGAGCTAAACCACTGTGTTACGGACAAAACAATAGAATCACCTTAAGCTTATTTATTTAAAGCTAAAAATCTTCAAAAAAGAACCAAAATTTTAAATCAATGTTTGTTTGTATTGAACCCTTTTTTCCATATATTTATCACATTTAAAAACAAAAGAAGAAACATTTCAACCACTTATAAAAACTTAATATACTCGTTAAATTCAATGAACAAAACAATAGAATCAGTAAGAAATATTTTGGTAAGAAATTAAAATAAATTAAAATAAATATAGTTATGCATTACCTTCAACAAGTTAAATCTTCTTTTACGACTGGTCCTGACGAAATCCCGAGCTGCATTTTAAAACATTGTTCTAATAGTTTGTGTTCTCCCCTATCAAAAATTTTTAACTTATTCTTGCACAGTGGTCATTTTCCCTATATATGGAGAAAATCTTATATAATACCTCTTCATAAATCCGGTTCAAAAATTGATGTTTCCAATTACCGAGGTATTATCGCAAAACTAAGCGCAATCCCTAAGTTATTTGAGAAAATTATAACTGATCAAATAACTCACGTCGTATCTTCCTCCATTTCCACCTCTCAACATGGTTTCTTAAAGGGAAAATCTACGATAACTAACCTCTTGGAGTTTACTACGCGTGTCATTAAAGTTTTTACTTTAGGACGACAGACTGACGTTATTTATACAGACTTTAGCAAAGCTTTCGATAGTGTTAAACATTATCTTCTTCTGAAAAAGCTTCATCTAATTGGGTTTCCCGTCAAACTATTACACTGGATTAAATCGTACTTGTCGAATCGTTCGCAAAAAGTTTTATATAAGAATTCTATGTCAAAAAATATTTTGGTCACATTAGGTGTTCCTCAGGGAAGTCATCTTGGTCCGGTTTTATTTTTACTGTTTATAAATTACCTCCCTTCTGTAATAAAACACTGTAACGTCTTAATGTACGCCGATGACGTAAAACTTTTTCTAACTTACAAATCGCCTGAAGAACAACATCTCTTACAATCCGATTTAAATAGTCTAGTGGAGTGGTGTAATTTAAACCTTATAAAATTAAACTTAAAAAAATGTAAGCAAATGACATTCTCACGTCGAATTGCTAATAGTATAAATTACACTATAAATAATACTAACTTAGATAATACTAACACAGTTTTCTTGATTTAGGTGTAATTATGGATCCTAAACTTCGTTTCAATCTTCAAGTTAATTTGGTGGTAAATAAGGCTAGAGGTGTCTTTGGTTTCATTAAAAGATTGGCTAAAGAATTCAACGATCCTTTCACTACTAAAATACTTTATACCTCTCTCGTTAGACCAATTCTTGAATATGCATCCGTAATATGGAACCCTCAATACAATGTCCACATCGATGCATTAGAATCGGTTCAAAAACAATTCTTACTTTTTGCTTTACATTATCGTTGGAACCGCAATATTATTCTTCCCCCTTATGAAAGCCGCCTTAAAATTATTTCCCTGCCTTCCTTAAGAAGCAGAAGAATAATGCTAAATGTCTCCTTTTTATACAAATTACTCAGTGGTGATATAGACTCACATTACCTCCTTTCTTCATTAAACTTCAACATCCCTAGGAACGGAGCCAGACATTTCCAGCTTTTTAAGTTGAATCAGTGCACTTCTAATTATGCCCTTCACGACCCTTTGCGATGTATGTGTAGTGATTTCAATGGCAACTTGAACTTGATAAATTTTTCTGACTCGGTGGATGTCTTAAAACGTAAAATGATATTACATTTGAATACTAAACGCATTCATTGCGATAACAAACATAACTCGCGATATATAGAAAAAATAAATAAAATAAATAAAATTTGATAAATACTTTAAGTTTCGTTTTATTTAGTTTCGTTGCTTAATTTTTTCATGAAATTCTTTTAGATCTTTAGTTCTATAGCTTGTTTGAAATGGGACCATGTATACCGTATCCCTCGGCTCGGTGTGTCAGAGTGTATCTCTTTTCCATACAAGTTTTTACCTGCGTTGGCCCAAATGCATGTCCGAATAATAACTTTAGCTCGGTGTTCCCTTATTTTAGTGACCCGAATATATAAATATATTGTGCCTGCATAATATATACTTGTATATCTGTGCTATGTTTGGTATTGGTTTGGTGTTTGAGAGTTGCATCTCTTTTCCACGTAGGATCTTGGGTTGGACAGTGGCCCCAAGCCAAATGACAACAATTACAAATGCGGTTACATATGGTCTAATAAATTACTTTGGATGTTGTCTTGTATTGCTTCGTGTTATGAAGAATGTGCTTTTATTCGATGATGCTTATTATGTTTACACTAGCATACCCGTACCCAGCGTTGCTTGGGAGTATAAATATGATATGAAAATATATTTCAAATGAAGACCCAAGACTGAAGTATCAGATGCAATCGACATAATTCTCTCGAAATCCTGTATAAATTTGATTTTTTTGTTTTTGACATTTTTGGTGTAGTTTATATTATTTTTTTAACACTTAAATAAATTTTTGCTTAGATAAACTAAAGTGTTCTCTTTATATCACTTTCACTTTTTATCAATTGCAATTGCAGTGATTATTTATGAATTCAACTAACCTCACAATTGAAGAACGAAATTGACTGATATCAAAAATAAATACGATTGTCAGATTCACCAAAGAGACAGAATTCTATTTCTAGAAATATCCATGGTAGAATTATAAGGTAGGGCCGAGTAGCTCAGTGCCCTCACGCGTCAACGAAGAGTGGATAATAAAAAGGTTGGCTAATTGTCAAAATGGCGAAGTTCGTAGAAACCTCAAATGAAATAAAAATATTATGTTTTCAAGTTGTAAATAGTGCGTGTTAAGTTTGTGTTAATTTGAGTGGAAATATTGTAAAAACATTGTAAATAAATTTATAAAATGCCGCAGAAGTGTTAAATTTGAAAAAAAGCTTGTACAAAATTTAACCTAAAATCAACTGCGAAAGATGAATATAAAGAAACTCGAGATTAACAGCTGATTTTGACAACTCCCCTTTTTCTGCTTTCTACTCCATTCGTCTCCGAGTCGGCCCTACCTTATAATTCTACCATGGAAATATGTATGTTTATTAATTTCTATGCTCTTAAATTTCTCCAGAATTGAAAGCAATTTTCGAGTTAAAAAAACTGGGCAGTACGAATCAAGTGTATCGTCAATTTTTTTCCCTTTCTCTTCGTCGCTTTTTGGTCAAGAACTGTAGAAATTGCTTTAAATTTTTGACGGATGTAAAAGTGATAAAGGGAAAAGCTTTTGAGCATAAATTTTTGAGAAACATTTCTCTGATATAAAAAGCTTTCTTAAATTCGCAGGTGGCAAACGTGCGTTAAGAGAAATATTTCTCTTCGCATTTACTTTTAGACGCTCTTGTTATTTATTATCAGCTGGCGAACATGCGCTGTAAGAAATTCTATAGAAAATGTTTTAACAGTGCATAACAAAATGAATTAATTAAAATTAATGGCTTTTATTGGCAATCTCATTTTTTTGTATTCAGCTTTATTCTAAAATTCTGTAATATTTATCCCAATCTATTTATTGGATTATTTAACTCAGTTGATATTGAAACAAAAATAGTGGCACTTAAATAAATACGATATATTGAGCTCATGGCTACACTGTAGCAGGAATAAACTGAGTGCAACTATCCACTCAAGAGACCACCGCGGTGAGTTGTAGAATCTCACATCTCTCTCTCTCAACAAAGAGCTTAAGCTGTTGTTTGCTGTTATTTCGTGCTGCTTATACAATGGCAGCATGAATTAAAATGCATGAATTCTTAAATAATTAAATAAAAAGATTTACCAAAAACGTAGTACCCAGTAGCAGGGTCGCTTATTATAGCAATTGAATAGTGAAAGAATTATTAAAATCGGTTCAGCATTTACCCCTTGATTGAACGATGAAAATTCGAGAGAACCCTTTTATAAAGGGTGATTTTTTTGAGGTTATGATTTTCATGCATTAGTATTTGACAGATCACGTGGGATTTCAGACATGGTGTCAAAGAGAAAGATGCTCAGTATGCTTTGACATTTCATCATGAATAGACTTACTAACGAGCAACGCTTGCAAATCATTGAATTTTATTACCAAAATCAGTGTTCGGTTCGAAATTTTTTTATCGACAAATTTTGTTCAGCGATGAGGCTCATTTCTGGTTGAATGGCTACGTAAATAAGCAAAATTGCCGCATTTGGAGTGAAGAGCAACCAGAAGCCGTTCAAGAACTGGCCATGCATCCCGAAAAATGCACTGTTTGGTGTGGTTTGTACGCTGGTGGAATCATTGGACCGTATTTTTTCAAAGATGCTGTTGGACGCAACGTTACGGTGAATGGTGATCGCTATCGTTCGATGCTAACAAACTTTTTGTTGCCAAGAATGGAAGAACTGAACTTGGTTGACATGTGGTTTCAACAAGATGGCGCTACATGCCACACATCTCGCGATTCTATGGCCATTTTGAGGGAAAACTTCGGAGAACAATTAATCTCAAGAAATGGACCGGTAAGTTGGCCACCAAGATCATGCGATTTGACGCCTTTAGACTATTTTTTGTGGGGCTACGTCAAGTCTAAAGTCTACAGAAATAAGCCAGCAACTATTCCAGCTTTGGAAGACAACATTTCCGAAGAAATTCGGGCTATTCCGGCCGAAATGCTCGAAAAAGTTGCCCAAAATTGGACTTTCCGAATGGACCACCTAAGACGCAGCCGCGGTCAACATTTAAATGAAATTATCTTCAAAAAGTAAATGTCATGGACCAATCTAACGTTTCAAATAAAGAACCGATGAGATTTTGCAAATTTTATGCGTTTTTTTTAAAAAAAAAGTTATCAGGCACTTAAAAAATCACTCTTTATAATAGTATGGATATAGATAAGCACAAAAATTCTCAAATTTCAAATGTTTCTTTATAAAAATTTTAATTTCCGCTGAAAGGCCAAGCAATTGTGCTTAGTGGAGGCTTTTATTTGCCAACAGGTGGTAGGTTTTAGCACGTAGGTGCATTCTATTCAGTCCGGCTGATCCGGGAACTTCTTAGAGTGTAAATCGTGCATGCGTATGGCGCGGGTCATACGTATCTATGAAGATTTTCAACTTCCGGGCGAATCCAAAAAAAAAAAAATTACTAACTACTATTAGTAATTAATTGTAAATCCCTAATTATCTAAAATAGATCGACATCTTTTTGGCATTGACTCCACTAATACTTTACAAGTACTATTCGGTATAGAACACCAAGTGGACTTAATTTTTTCCCATAACTCTTCCAATTTTTCCCAATTTTGTCCTTGATAATTTTCCATAAGTTTTCTATTAGATTTAAGTCGGGTGATTGCGAAGGTCACAGCATAATATCAACATGGTTGTCCGGAAACCACTTTTTAATAAGATTCGCTGTCTGCATAGAGCAGCATAACCTCTTCAAGAATCCGTATATACAAATTTTTATCCATGTTGGTTTTTATCCAAAATAAGGGTCCGACACCATACCATGAGAAGCATCCCCAAACCCAAGTATTAGTTTTTCGGATCTTATTAAAGGTTTTATGAAAATGAAAATAAAAAATACCTTTCGCCATAGCATAAACTCAAATCCGTTTTTAAGCAGCTAAAGGCTAGAATATCTGTCAAACCAGCGCCAACAGACGAATTCTAACATCAGATTTGAATTAAGCGCGTCATAAACCTTCACACATGTACATTCTGTTTTTTTGGGATTTAAAATTTGTTGGCCTGTGTTATGAGAAATCAAAAAATTTTAATATATTTATAATTAACGCAAGCAAATATTTGCATTCGCACTAACTAAGTAAGTTAATAAAAGTTTATTAACCAAAGCAGACAAATCAAGAATTAATTAACACTTCACGCTGCGCACGTGACGAAAAATTGCTAATAAAGCACAAGAACAATAACAATACCAGGCAATGTAAGAACCAGTTTGTACACGGTGCTTAAAATTTGTGAATTTACTAGTGGTTGTTGTTGTTGTTTTTGTTATTGTTGTTGTTGACGTTGTTGCTCTTGGCACACTCAATTAACTGAGCTCGCGTCAATATTGCGTCACAATTCTATGCAAACAAGCGCCGCGGCGTACAGTGATGCGATTAATACAAGTTAAACGGAAAAATTTTTTTTTAGTTTTCGATGTTTAAGGAAAGTACAAAAAAAAGTATTTATATTTTTTATAAATAAAAGTATAAGTGGGCGTGGCAGCTGCCTTACACCTTAAATACATTTTGAGCTTTATCTAAGAAATGAAATAAGCTCTGATAACAAAATCGAACGTAGACGTCTAGTATGTAATTTCCAAAAAATGTTAAAAATTTCGGCGCAATTGGACAAGTGGGCGTGGCATATAACATGCACATTATACACATTATGCTCTATATCTAAGAAATAAGATGAAGAATAGTAACAAAATCAAACGTAGACGTCTACTATATGATTTCCAAAAAGCATAGATGGGAATAATGCATTGAATTATTAGTGCATTAAAAATATCATTAGTATTATCCACCTAGTGCGAATGCAAATTAAATTTGGATTACCATTATTACGTAATCAAAATTCAGGTCAGAAAAGAAAACGCCATTAGATAATGCGCAAAATGTATTTAAGGTGTATACCAGCTGTCACGACCACTTATCCAATCGCGACGAAATTTTTTATACTTTTTGGCATAGATGGGCATTTTCCATTACCATTAAATTTCCATTACCATTATCCACCTAGTGGTAATGCAAATTAAATTTATTAAATTTTAATTAATTTAATTTAAAATATAATTTCAATTTAATTTGCATTACCATTAACATATAATGGTAATGGAGAAAAAAATTGTATTACCATTAACACGTAATGGTAATGGAAAAAAATGTGCATTACCATTAACATGTAATGGTAATGGGAAAAAACTTGAATTACCATTAATACGTAATGGTAATGGGAAAAAATTTGCATTAACATTAACATGTAATGGTAATGGAAGAAAAAATTGCATTACCACTTAAATTAAAGTTAATGGTAATGTAAAAACTCGGTCAATTGTGTACAAACTTAATAACACGCACAACACAATTGATCCTCAGAAGCTAGGTCAAAGTCCTTTCAAGGGCTGAAATGGCCAGTTATTTATTTTTTTTTTTTAATGGAAAAACTCTGCAGTACCACTAAGTTTTTAATGGTAATGAAAGAAATTAACATTGCCATTAACATTTTCCATTACCACTTAAATTTTAGTGGTAATACAATTTTTTCTTCCATTACCATTACATGTTAATGGTAATGCAAATTTTTTTCTCATTACCATTACGTGTTAATGGTAATGCAATTTTTTTTCTCCATTACCATTATATGTTAATGTTAATGCACATTTTTTTCCCATTACCATTACGTGTTAATGGTAATACAATTTTTTTCTCCATTACCATTATATGTTAATGGTAATGCAAATTTAATTGAAATTAAATTTATTATTATTTATTATTTAATTTATTATTAAATTAATTAAAATTTAATAAATTTAATTTGCATTACCACTAGGTGGATAATGGTAATGGAAATTTAATGGTAATGGAAAATGCCCATCTATGCCAAAAAGTATAAAAAATTTCGTCGCGATTGGATAAGTGGTCGTGACAGCTGGCATACACCTTAAATACATTTTGCGCATTATCTAATGGCGTTTTCTTTTCTGACCTGAATTTTGACCTGAACTCAAAAAATGTTGACCTGTTCTTAGTCGAGAAAAGATCAGATAAAATTAAACATTTTTTCAATGATGTTGTGTTGTCTGTACTGTTGCTTACTTTTGAGAACAATTTAATAATATTTTTTTTTGTCATCCGTAAAAAAATTTCAAACTTGAATGAAATGTCAATGATAACGGCCCTTTGCGGCATAGTGGGATTGTGGGTTCCCACCTCATTCCAATTAGTTTTTCATATTTTTCGGGAACCTTCAAGTCTTTTCCATTCAGTTTTTTATGCCTTAAGATTATCAGGATGGTGGAGAGTGTAGAAAAGTTGTCAATTATGAGAAGTTGTTAATAAATTATTGTTAATTAATACACAATTTACAAAAAATATCAACTTCTGGCGAAAAAAATCATTATTGGCTGTTAGACTCGCTGTCAAAAAAAAACAAAAAAAACAAAAAAAAAACCAAAAAAACAAAAAAAAACAAACAAATGGAGACTGTAACCGCCACGTCCTTGTTCGTGTCTCCGGGTTCGGCTGAGAGCGGATTGAGACGAAACTTATATCTTGATTACTTTCGAAACTGAGTTTTTCAAGGAAATTCAAGTGCAAACGTATTTTTAATCACTGATTACGATTAATCACTGATTACGATTAAACACTGATACGATACTTGGCACCCTCTGCGAAGTCAACAAATCTGACCTCAGATTCGTGATCAGCGACCCCCTAAACCCCCGGGTACCAGGTTTCGGGACCATGCGTCGATTTCTCAAGGACATTCACTACGCGCATGCGCTTTACGGTGGCGCCCTCTGCGAAGTCAACAAATCTCTCCTCAGATTCGTGATCAGTGACTCCGAAAACTATAAGATCAGCTACGATTTTCCGAATTTATCCCGGAGAAAAATGTATGCCACAAAGGGTTAATATTTTTCTAACACGTCACTTTTTTTGTTCATTCAGTTGGTAGAATTTGAGGGCAGAATTTAAAACCGTCGATCTTGAGAGTGTAAAAATTCTGCATTTTTTCTCCTTTCGAGGTCAACATTTTCGAGAAAAGAACACGATTTAATTTACAGGTCGGAATTTTTTTGAGAAAAGAAAACGCCATAAGAAATGACATAAACTACGATGACAAAATTAAACGTAGACGTCTACTTTATGATTTCCAAAACATATGAAAAATTTCATAGCACTCCCATATATGTGAAATACATTTAGGCCCATAACTCAGAAATGATAAAAGCTAGATCGGATGAAAACCAAGACTACCTCTAATACGAAGTGACTTTATCAAAACGGTAAAATCTCTAAGAATTCCACAAAAATTTATATATGGACTTGAAATTTTGCATATCGCCCATTTCAGATTGAGGTGACCTATCAGTCGCACAGACCATCTCCGATTTGGCTCAAAATTTGTTTTTAGGTTGGTTTTTGTTAAGAAAACCAATTCCGGGGTTTAAAGTTTAAACAAATTTTTTTTGTGAAGCCACAGCCATTCGAATGTCAAAATAGGGCCTATTTTTAGACAACGTAACTCAGACAATATAAATCACATTTTATTAACTAAGTTATCATTGGATATTTAAGGATAAAATATAAAACTTTTAAAAAAATTGCAGTAACAAATTTCACGCACTTCACGTCCGCTGACCCTCCCTTGCCATAGAAACCCGGTTTCACGCAGACTGAGCACTACAGTGTATTTTGGGCCATTGACCTCAAATTCAATACATTTGATACAAAACGGTCAGAGCCTGATTTATGCAGGCATTTTAGGGACCATCATATAGATTAGAAAAAAAAAACTGAAAAAAGCTTGCGCACCTTGGCACTCCCAGAGCTTAAAGTGGACATAATAGTTATTAAATAAAAAATAAAAAAATGTTGCAAATATGATGTGGCCCTTTTTTTATTTTCCAAAATATTTTTCTAAATTTTCCGTTCTTTTGCATTTATATCGTTAAATACAGTTTTATGGCGTCAACATTTCAATTTAGATTTATAATTTTTTCCTTCTAGCATGCCCTTTCAAATCACTGTGCGATGGCGGCGTTACTCGGTCATGAACCTGCTTAGCATGAGTCAAAGTCAAGGTTGTTTAAAAACAAGACGTTATTTTTATATTTTTTGTATATTGTTTTAGTTATAGTTTTATTGGTGTGACACCTGTCATGTACAGTTATGGAGAAATAAGAACCTCACATTTTATACAAAGCATATGTGCTCATTTTATGGCATGTGTAACAATAAATTTAGAGAGACTTGAAACAGTTAGTCAGATAAAGCTGGGAAGCACAACACAAAAAATAACCCGTTAAATTGTTTACACTCGAACAATTTTGTGAAATATTGAAACATATCAGTTTAATTTGATGTCTGCTCGGTTCTGCCTCCTTCACTGCCTTTTTAAGTGGGAGGGAGCTTGATGTTATATGATGGCTTCGTATTTTTTCCCCAATTCGTGTCTTGCGACTGTGGAGATGTTTTTAATTGTTTGCAATGGTAAATAAGCCATAAGCCACAAGATACGATGCATGTTTTGGTTATAATCTTGTTGGAATAAAAACGGCTTCCACTTCAAGTTCAACTTTCCAACAATGGAAAACAAATATCCTTAAAAGTATTCAAACTAGAATACTTATTAATTTTCTCATCTATAAAGACCACTCCATTTGTATTTCCCACTCCAAATGCAGCCAGACATATCCACTCCATGACATTACCGCCGCCGTAATGGAACATTTTTTGTGTTTCCATTTGACACAGAAAAAGTTTCAACTAAAATTATTTTTTTCATATCGGCCGTCACCTCTCTTCAAGCAATAGCAAACCTCAGAGAGTAAATAACAACATGTGCAGCTTCTTGAGAATATGCACATTAGCCGTTCGGAGTCGGCATAAGACTAGTAGCTCCAGTTCTCGATTAGACTTGCTTGTGTAGAGCATTTAAGAATACGCTCTACACAATTTTATCAACAGAATTTCGGTTAAAGTCCTTTCAAGGACTGAAATGATTTATCCTTTATTTTATTTTTTTGTTTTTTTTTTTCCAAGAATCTGAGTAAATATCAATTATTTTCGGTTGGAAACCAAGCATTAAAAGTGTTGTTATAAATATCAAAGTCGGAGACTACGGATTATCATTATTTTTTTATGATGACGAGGTTACTGAGTTATATGATTCATTCAATTATTTTGGCACCACCGCACTATATAAACCACCGCACTATTTAAATTATTTAGTTTTTTTTTATATTTTATTGTCTTGTACGGGTATTAAACACCACATTTTATTGCTGTTTGTGTGAATCTTGACCACACTTCTACCCATTTTTGGCATTGTTTGGATCATGCTAGAAACTTTAGGTGAAACCATGATACAATTACAAGTTATGCTATGTTCACACAGAGAGTTTAGTTTGAGTTTCCAGTACAAAGTAAACTCAACTTGTACTGGAAACTCAAACCAAACTCTCTGTGTGAACATAGCATTAAGCTCATATTGGAGAGCAGGGAGAATCCAGCAGGGAGCTACATCCCATTACCAACTAATCATTATGTAACTAGCTCTGTAATGAATACTTCCCCTACTGGGCAGCTATATCAATACCTCAGTCTTGTTTTAAGTGGATTTAATCGATTATTGTTTCATCTCTTACACAAAATCTTCTATACATCTTTTACAAAAAACCGTTTTTTTATGCTTTATTATAATAACGGAGGAACTTTGAAGCACGTGTCCACAGTCCAGTGTTTTGACATTTTGACATTTAAATCGTTCTCATCCTAATGCAAAGAATTGAATTGCTTCAACTTTGTGCTTCGATCGAACAGCATCAGCTCGGACACTCATGCTTGTCCATTCATTTCAAGACAAACACTTGTCGATGACAACATAAACATGGTTAATCCAAAGACCAGCGCGTATACAAAACAGCTTATAACCAACAGTACCATCCACAACTTTCCGCCCTCCTCCCTCACCATCACCATCACTACGCTACCAGCACCAACACTCAAATTGACAGTCAAAACAATGCATTCAATTACATTTTATACTGAAATTTATGCTAAAGTCGCTTCGATAAACATTTGCGATGCATTAACTTGTCCATCGTTTCCTCTGCGTTACTCTCTGTTGTGCTTCTTTTCTGCTGCTGCTTTTCAGCTGTTGTTGTTGTTGTTTTTGTCTGCTATTTTGTTTCCGCCGTTGTCATTATTGATTGAATGTTACATGCATTTAATTGACGCCGTGTAATGAAATTCAATTTACACACTACATTAATAATAAACGCGAGCTCACGTTAAATGTCATTCATTGATTTTTCTCATTTTTCTTTTATAACGTTTAAACGCATTTTAAGCGTAAAACTTAGCAATTTTTACATGAGTGGCTATAAACTGCAGGTGTAGCTGTGCTTATTGGCGGATGTGTGTGCGTGTGTGTGTGTTTTTGTGCCTTCATAGTCAATTTGACACGGGCATGATTTTTATACATACATTATATGTATGTATGCATGTTTGCATAAATGAACATAATTAACTTTTATTGAATGCACGTACGTGAATGAATGGCGAAATCATGGGGACTTCTTTTTAAAGTTTTTCTGCAAAGCTTTTTAACAGTAGAAAAAGCGCTAGAAGCTATATTCATAAAAAATCATTTCAAATATTTACAAAACTACACGGAGAGAAATACTGTTCTTATATTTATTAAGCAAATATATTGCTTGATCTATTTTCAATTCGAAATTAAAATTCCATGCAACGCATTAGGAGTTTTGTTGCATTTTCGGAAATAACGAAGTAACGATTACATAATTTATTTAGTTTGTTTTCGTTACAAGGTCAGAGAAATAAAATTAACATTAGCACCTATACGAAGCGAATATTAATTTTATGCAACATAATTGCATTTTTTGTTGCATATGCTGCTACCTCCACGACCTGATAATATCATAATTAATGTTTTAGTGTTATTGTAAGGCTAAGCACAAATCCTTTATTTTCATTTCATTGAATTTACATTTACGAATATCTCATCGAGTAATTGCCGAGCAACGCCGTTGCATGAATGTTGCGTGTTCGATCTTGGATCGGATCTCTCGCTGCATTGGTTGCAGTTTCAGCACGGTTTTGTTTGCCACGAAGGCATTGCGTAATTAAATTATTTATTGCATCATCTTTTTATTATATGTATGATTCATGGAAGCGTACATGTTTCATTAGACAAAAAGACTTCACAGCATCAACATCTCCGCGAGCGTATTGTAAATTTTTATCAGCAGCATTTAGAGAAGGGAAAAAAGTCACATGCGGACATTTTATGGCAGAGGGCATGTCAAAAAGGGCGTTATATTCTATCCCGAGTTCCTTAAAAATTGATAAGCAACCTCTTTCCGAAAGGAAACCGATTATTATGACTAAAAAAACATGAAAGAGCTTATAACTGCTTTTAACAACAAAAATGGCATAAATCGAAATGAAACCGTTCGAAAATTAAAATACTCCAGCAATGTATTTGTAAAACATTAAAATCACTCAATATTAAAGTCAGAAAAAACCAACGGTTTCTAGATTACACTGAAGAGCAAATTCAATAAGTTAGATTTCAATTTCGGTGCATGGTCAAAAATTACAATGGAAAATCGATCATTTGGGATAATGACAGTAATTTCATACTAAGTTTACTACAAATGCAAGGAAACTGTATATTTTAAACAAATTACATATCTTCAAGCTCTCCTGATGTAAAATATAAATACAAGAAAAAGTTGGAACAAAAAGTTATGATTTATATGGCTGTCTCTGACAAAGGAATTACGGAGCCATACTTCAAGACAACTGGACTGATAATAAATATAGTGATCTATCAAAATTATTCGTAAGTTCCGGACAAAGCCTCATCGAATTATGCAAATACGACATGTGAGTTGTTGGTCAGCAAAAATATAAATTTTGTACCTAAAGATAGGAACCCCACTAAATTACCACAATGCCGACCAATTGAAAAACTTAAAAGTTAAGTCTACAACAATGGCTGAAAGACCAAAAATGTGAAGCAGTTGATACGTTGTATCCGAAAATACCTTAAGAAAATCATTACAAATGACATAGAACGTGCTTTCTTACAAACTACGACGGGTGGCTTGAAGTTCATTAATTAAAATGTATTTATTATATGATAATTTAACTAGAAATTATTGTTGCAGCATATGTTAGTACTATATTTTGAATTTCCGACGTGAATAAACTCAGTGCAGATTTTTAGTTACAACCCGTTAGTATAACCGGCGTTTAATATATTTTACCGTAAAACCTATACTTAGCGAGTAATATTTCCATGCAACAAATTTATAGTTTCGTTTTTTACATCGTATAAATTTGTATACCCCACGTTTAAAAAACGTAAAAGGGTATGTTAATTTTGTCTTTCCGTTTTTAACGCCCATAAGTAGGCGTGGTAGGTATAAAAAGTATCTATATTCTTGATCAGCATCACTGAATTCGATATTTAACTTTGTATCTAAAAAATAAAGATCAAGTTCGAAAATGAGCCAAATCGGATGAAAACCACGCCTACCTCAAATACAAAGTGACTTTATCAAAACGTTAAAATCTCTTATAATTCCACAAAAATTAAAATATATGAACTTGAAATTTTGCGTATGAGCTTTGATATCTAATATGCTATGTAGTTACTCTGAGTATGAAATTCAACAAAATCGGGTGAAAACCATTAAGAATTTCCATTCCAGGTAAGCATTAACAATTCATTATTCGAAAAACAACTTTTGTTTCGTTACCTTACAGAAACAGATGGCCGAATTTCGGTCACAGGCGATACTAGTGACTGATTAATTTACAACAAATTTGAAGGATGTTGTTTTAACGGCGTGACCGCTAAAGCCTTAAATATCTTGAGCTTTCAGTATAGACCCTTTAATTGCTGAATTTTAAGTAAAAGACTATGACTATATCCTACCTAGACTATGTGTGCGGATCAGGGTAATACTTTCTGAAATAAGTCCCTTAAGACCCTGTCCTTTGATTAGTATTGGACTCCCAACCAATTGATAATGTTTCAATTGACAGAATACACAGAATACGCAATACAGTAAGAGATTCAGTCTCAGACTCATTCAGAAGACAAAAGTACACGAACGCACGATCCGTGGGGCCAATATAAACATTATCTTGTCGTACCCAAGATCCACACACGCAACCAACAGTGCGTACAACTCCTGTTCGCGTACAACAGTTAAAGCTAGACGTCAAAAAGCTGCAATCAAAACGGATTACCGTATCCTTCACTACTCCATTTTTACTCCTACTTCAATAAAGTATGTACTCCTCCGATTGGCATTAACAACTGAAGTATGTAATTGTGGATCAGTGCTTGAAGATTGGTAACATGTCTTGTACGATTGTCTTCTTCGTGAAGAAATTCGAGATTTGAGTGCCATGGGCAGTGGCGGATCTAGGTTTTGCCTAGAGGGGGGAGGGATGAAACTACACTTTTGTATGCCAAGGGGGGCTGAAACGTCTTTTTGGACTTTTTTTAATTTTTTTCCCATACAAAAAATTCTTCAAGGGGGGAGGGTTCAGGGGGGGCTAAAGCCCTTTCAGCCCGTATGTAGATCCACCGTTGGCCATGGATATAATTGAAGACTTCTCGTGAGTTTAACGTAGACACCTGCCTTTGTCGGCTTAATTCTACGGCGCCTATTGGCAAGGAATCGAGGTTCATTGGCCGTCGCTTCCATGATTCCAAATGCAACCAACCCCCTCTCATAGTAATTTCAACACCGGATAGACACCACAATTAAGTTTAATATTTTATTCAATAAGCATACTGTATGAATAGTAACCAATATTGGAACGCAACAGTACCAATTTATGAATGATTAGTTGGGTCATTATCCACATTTATTGATAGAAATCGAGACCCATCTTAAATTTCAGACAATAATTGGGCATTGCCACCTAGTTGTACAATTGTGTCACTCCACGCCGACAAACGCTCGTGACATTGAGCTACCACAGCCAGCACGATACTCCCCGAAGGCCCAGCCCTGCAAAAGTCTCCCTGGAAAAAGTGTTCTTACCTCGACATAGAACTCACACACACTGACACTTAAGTAACCAGTATTACACCAAATCAATTCTGAACCACCCATCAACATATAACAGCCACAAAACATTTTATTGGCTGCGTAAGACTTTGAATATACTTTGGTTCGGCCGTGGGGGTATTTTAACTTCGGCCCAGTCGAAGATCATTTCTTACTAGTAAAAAATAAATAAATAACTGGCCATTTCAGCCCTTGAAAGGACTTTGATCAATTGTGTTGTGCGTATTATTAAGTTTGTACACAATTGACCGAAAACCGGACCTACATGTCTTACGCCGACTCCGAACGGCGATGAATAGAATCATGGTATAATAATACAAGGTAGCATTGACAACTGCTTATTTTCTCTTCTACAAGAAAACATCTCCTGTCAAAAACAGCTTTTTGTGTAAATGCATCTGCAGCTGCTGTGGTTGTTGTTTTTTTTCACTTCAACGTTTTCAACATTATTTGTGTTTTCAATGGCGGATTCTGAGCGCTCTTTTTTTGAGTATATTTTTTGACAGGAGATGTTTTCCCAAGCAACTGTCAATGCTACCTTGTATTATTATACCATGAATAGAATGTTCTTGTTCTCAAGAAGCTTTACATGGCATTTTGATTACTCTCTGAGGTTTGCCATTGTCTGCAGAGAGGTGGCGGCCGTACAGAAAAATTATTTTAATTCAAATAATTGTCTGTCGCTGCTGGGGTACGAACCCGGGTATGCAGGTTCGTTGACATAGCGGCCACGCACTTTAACCAACTACGCCACGGACGCCATTTCTTACTAGTATTTTTTTTTTATTTTTATCATGAGGTCAAAAATGACTCCTTACTGACCTTGTCTCCTTCCGTAACTTTTTGTTTAGCACCTATACTAAGCGATTAAGTTCTTAATGCAACGCCGATGCATTTTGAAAAAATGCCTTTTTCAACTTTTTTGGAATCCTGCAAGGTAGACATAGCGTTGTCACGTTAAAAATGGAGTTATATTATAGAAATAACTATTCTTTGAGTTTGTTTAAAATGTTTCTTGAATTTCATCGTCGGTACTAGTCCTGTAGGTTCTCAATTTCATCTTTACCAAATAAGTAAAGTACAACGTTTTAAAAACATGAGTGAACGATAAACTCATTTCATTAAATTCATTCCTAGCACGGCTTCTCCAACTGTTTTATTGTTTGCCTTTTTTCCTTTGGTACTTTTATTATTGCTATGTCTGTCAAACTTCTGTGGCTTGACATGGAAACTTTTCTTAGAAGTCATTTGTACTATATAAGTTAAAAAAAGTTTTCTGTATTTAATTTTTTTTTTTTTTTTTTTTTGCTAGTTGTTTTGTGCTCATAGAACGAGCTGGCTGTAAGTGGTTATTAAAATATTAAAATAAATAGTTTTACATCAGAAAAAACTAGAATCTTTACGCATGGCAAAATAAAATGACTTTTGTCTGCGCCTTCCTTTCGACTGGGGTTTTTTTTTTCTCTAATTTTTTTCCTTCCCTTCTTACTATTTCTATAATTATTGTTTTTGTTAACATTTTTTTTTTTATTTCTTACGCTACACTCCGGCAGTTCTTTTTAAGCTTCGCATCGACAGTTCACTTGGTGTCGACAGAGCAGTGCATTTGTCGGTATTTCCCATTTAGAACTTTCTTGCCATGGGGAATATAAGTTAAGTTTTCTTTTCACTTTTAATTCCGTGAATCTTAATTACTTCTTGTAATAACTTCTCATTTGTCGCAGTTTTATAAGTTGATAGACTTAGTAATTTCCTAACTCAAGAAGGGTTGTCACAGTGGCGTCAAGTGGCAATTATGTGGGTGAAAAACAAAATAGGAAAAAGGATAGGATAGGATAGAAAAATACATAGGAATTGATTTAAATTATTTGTTAGTAAGTACTAACTTCCGGGTTTGTTATGATTTGTGCCGAGCGAAAGAAACTCAGTTGATTTAAAATAAGATTCCTGAATTCCTTTGTTATACATTTATAAAAAAAAAAAATAAATAACTGGCCAATTCAGCCCTTTGACCTAGCTTCTTATGATCAATTGTGTTGTGCGTGTTATTAAGGCCCCTATTAGGTACGACAACTCAACTTAAGTTGAGTGTGTAATTTGTAAATTTGTATTGTCTATTACACATTTGAGGTACATACGTGTCTGTCGTCTGACAAGTATGTGTCCCAGAGATGTGTATGTATTTTTTGTGGTATTACGTTTAACAATGCAACTCTGTGTCGAGTGTAAAAATTATCAAAAACTTACATCTGCTTTGAGCTAGTTGTATAGCGCCTTTTTCATACGAACTTTTTATTTGTTTATTGTTTTTTGTTAATCGAGTGAAAATGGATAAAAATACGTAAGTATAAATAAAGTATAAATACATATGTTATGTATATGCATATATTATTATCCATATCATGTATATATTATTTTATTACCCAGCGGGAAAATAAAAAGCGCTCATAGAAATAGCGCATTTTATGCGCTTACTTTGAGGATGCGTATTTCAGAGTTCAGAGTTGTGGAGCTCATATTTTTATATACATTTTTTTATGCGCTTCTTAAATGCAGCTAAAAAATCGTTTAAAAAGTGCTTCAACAAATAGTTAAAAAAGCTCTTTTATGTGTTAGCCCAAGGAGCGCTGTGTTAAAAAAAAAAAAAAATAGATAAAAGCAAAGCGAGAAAATTTTATTTTTTGTCACATGCGAGGATTGAACTCAACTGCTGGCATTCCAGCAAAATTTCTTTCCACTCTGCTTTTTCCTTGCTTTACTACTTGTGAATAAAATACATATACACAAAAATTGAAATTAATGCGAACATCTGACTCATTTCAATGAAAGTGTCAAAATTTCGGTGTAGTCATGCTCCAATAGAAGAAGCAATTTTACACCACAGCTCAACTGAAAATGTATGTTATACATAATATGGCAAAAAAGTTCAGTTGAGGTGTCTTAAGTCACGTCAACTTAAGTTGAGTTGTCGTACCTAATAGGGGCCTAAGTTTGTACACAATTGACCGAGAAATGGACCTACAGGCTTAACGCCGACTCCGAACGGCGATGAACGGAATGTTCTTATTCTCAAGAAGCTTTACATGGCATTTTGATTACTCTCTGAGGTTTGCCATTGTCTGCAGAGAGGTGGCGGCCGCAAAGAAAAATTATTTTAATTCAAATAATTTTCTGTCGCTGGCTGGGGTTCGAACCTGGGTCTCCAAGGTTCTTTGACATAGCGGCCACGCACTTTAACCAACTACGCCACGGACGCCACTTAATACATTATAATACATTATACATTAATACATTATACATTGTTATACATTTATACAAATTTTAATTTAAGGCATTACCATGATCAATTTAGTTCTAAGAATCTCCAAGTCGTGGCTTGTATGGTCACACTAACCAGTGCTATATGAGGATTATTCTTGAAATGATTTGAAGATGTAAGCTTAGCACAAATTTTTACCACAACCATCCTTGTCATAAGTTATCTCACAAAATATACAAAATTTGTATATTTCTTACAGAAAACACAAATTCATGGGCGATTATGCCCAAATTTTACAGAATAGATAACTCTACATAATATACTAAATAATAAAAAAAATTAAATTCTAACCAATACCTGTGTTTCCAGCGAGTTAAGGTTGATTTTTCCAGCTGTATGGAATTTTAACAAAATATATTCTACATTTGTCCACTGTGCTTACATTGACACATCTTAAGCTTCCTTTACAAAATTATAATTAGAAAGTTCAAAAGTGCAATAAGAGAGAAAAACTGAACACATCTCGGCAGTTGTTGAATCGTCGCTTACATCCGTGAAAAATCCATAAAGCGGAGTTTTCAACTTCTTTCATGGTTTTTGTGTGCGGTAGGAAGTGCAGCCTCGCTGCAAAAAATAAATGTTGGAGAATTGAAAGAGAAACCGACCACTTAACCAGAGTAAAGAGAATATTAAAAGATATAAAAAAAATGTCATAACTTTGTGAGTGGGAAACACAGTGGACAGCTTAGGAGAATTATGTACGGGATTAATGGTGTCAATGGGTGTACAAACTTCATTAAATTTTTCGAAGCAACATTTTAATGAAACACCGTTATTGTTGATTTTTTAAGCTTTGATGCAAAGTACCTGCATGAAATGGATGAACATCTAGGAGGATGGTCTATGTGATCAAAATTACACAAGTACAAAATACAGGGTTTTCCAATATTGACTTCACTAATCATCGAACTGTCACTGTCAACTTATTCAGTAAACTGCCCTGATTACCAATTATTTTTGGTCCGAATTGGAAGATATGGACTTCGACGACATTTGGTTCCAACAGGACGATGCCATAAGCCACACATCAAACGTTACAATCGATTTATTGAAGAGTAACTTTGATGAGCGTGTTATCCAAGAAATGGGCCAGTCGATTGGCCGCCTCGTTCGTGCGATTTAACGCCTCTAGACTATTTTCTTCGGGGCTACGTCAAGTCATTGGTATATGCCAACAAGCTGACAACGTTGGAAGAGCTCAGAGCTAACATTGAACGCGAAATAGCGGCCGCGAACGCGGAAATGTTTGGCCGAGAAAATTGGGTCCAACTAATCGACCGCTGCATACGTGCCCGCAGTGGCCATATGAACGAAGTCGAGTTCCATTCATAAATGTTTTGATTGTACTTCAAGTCGATATTGAAGTTCTTGAAATATCTCAAATGGTGTGCGTTTTGTTAAAAAAAAAGTTGTCAAGCCCTTAATGGAAAACCCTTTACTTTTGAAAAACTTCCACTGTTTTCAATTCTCCTTTACAATATTACCCCTTCACAAAAATCCTCCTTTACAAAAATCCTCCTCAACAAAAATCCTCCTCTTTACAAAATTTGCCATTGGAAAATTCTAAAAAAAAAAAAACAAATTAAAAAATAATATAGTTGAACATGTGACCGACCCTCAGACGGCGACCGAAGCTTTCAAAAGAATTTTGAAAAAGGGGAATTGTATAAGGATTAATTTTGGAAAGAGGAGTTTTTGAAGGTGAATTTCGCCGTATTTAGATTTAGATTTAGATTTCGATTTCGATTTCGATTTAGATTTAGATTTAGATTTAGACAAAAAAACTATTTAATAATTTTTTAAAACATTCTTAAAAGATACAGAAAAATCAGAAAGCACCCGAGATAAAAAATTATTATGTAAAGATAGAGCTCTTTGAATTAGAAAGGTTTTAAAACCCCGCAACTGTCTTGAAGAAATATTGAAATTTATTTATCCCAAAAGAGAAGAACTGTCAATATTACCAGGAATTATGTCATAAATAATATTAATAGAGACTGAACTTTTCTCCGTGTATCTAACGTTTTTATGCCAAGAAGCAAGCATCTTACATTATACATATAAGGGCAAGTCTACATGACAATATAGTGAACAAAGTGCAAATCTAGTGAATCTTTTTTGAATTTGTTCCAATCTTAACGTATGAACGGCATAAAGAGGATCCTAAATGAAAGATGCATATTCCAGTTTAGATCTCACAAAGGCATTAAACAGAGACTTTAAAGTATGAGGGTCGGAAAATTCAGAGCTATTTCTACGAATAAAAGCAAGAAAAGAGAGTATGCTTTAGGGACCAGGAAATTTACGTGTTCAATAACAGTGAACTTAGTGTCAAATATAACACCAAAATCTTTGATAGATTGCACACGTTTGAGAGTGATTCCAGAAATAGAGTAAGAGTTACCAAGGCCACTATTACATTTAGAAAAAATAATGTGAAAGTATTTAGATATATTTAAAGGTAGAGCATTTAAGTAACTCCATTGTCACAATTTATTTAAGTCAGCTTGTAAGGAAACAATATCAGAGCTGCTGTTTACCCTAGTAAATAACTTCAGGTCGTCAGCATAAAATTAAAATTTTGAATTTGCAAGAAATTTTATTTATATAATTAATAGGGTGGTTAAATTTTAAGAGCCGATGTTGAATGTGAACCACACCTAAACGTCAAGTTGTTTTCTGCATTTCATTTTACATTTCTCAATTTCAGACTAACTCAATTTGAACCATGGAGAGATACACAATCGAGCAAAGCGTTAAAGTTATTCAGGCTTATTATGAAAATGGGCTTTCAATTTAAAATGCATACCATGCACCTCGTGATTTTTTCGGTAAATTTAATCGTCCAAATGTGCGTACAGTCGGAAAAATCGTGCAAAAATTTGAGCTGCAGAAAATATTGCTGCTGTTCGCGATAGTGTGGCTGAAGAGCCGTCCACCTCAACTCGTCGTCGTGCCCAACAAGTGCACCTCTCACGCTCGTCGTTGATGAACATTATGCATAAAGACTTGCATTTACACGCTTACAAGGTGCAATTGACTCAAGAACTAAAGCCTCTTGAACATTTCAAGCGGCGTCAATGGTCAGAATGGTGGCAAGAAATGGCAACAGTGGATGATAAATTTTCGAAAAAATCATCTTCAGTGATGAGGCACATTTTCACCTCAGTGGATTCGTCAATAAGCAGAATTGCTGCATTTGGGCGAATGATAATCCAAGAGTGATTGTCGAAAAACCAATTCACCCACAAAGAGTGACTGTTTGGTGCGGTTTATGGGCTGGCGGCATCATCGGGCTGTATTTTTTCCAAAATTAGGCTGCCGGTCAGGCAGTTACTGTGAATGGTGTTCACTATCGTGAGATGATAACAAACTTTTTATGGCCCGAATTTTAAGATATGGATGTAGACGATATTTGGTTTCAACAGGACGGTGCCATTTGCCACACAGCTAACAAACCAATGGCTCTTTTGCGCGACAAATTCAATGGCCATGTTATCTCACGTGGTGGCGATGTCAATTGACCGCCAAGATCATGTGATTTGACACCGTTGGACTTCTTTCTTTGGGGTTATTTGAAAGAAAAGTTGTACGTCGATAAGCCAGCAACAATTCAAGAGCTAAAGGATGAGATAATTCGACACATTAACGGCATAGAACCTCATTTATGCCTCAGTGTCATCAAAAATTTGGACCATCGGATGGAGGTGTGCCGCCGAAGTCGCGGCAGCCATTAGGCCGATATTCTGTGCCAAACATACTTGAACTATACCAACATTATCATAATAAAACGAAGTGACAATAATTTCCTAAATAATTTGTGTTTTATTCAAAATCAACATCGGCCCTTAAAATTTAACCTCCTTTCTATTTACAATTTTTTTTTTTTTTTGTTTTTTTTCAGTGATGAATTTCTTCAAACAGTTTTAGGGGAATACTTCTGTGAGGTAAAGGACCACAGCTACGAAAATATCATGTTGTTTTTTAATTTCTTAAAGCAAATGCTCCTTAACAACTCAATTCTGAATATTTTATTAATAGAAAAATCAACTTTCCGCAGGTGTATCATTAAGAGGTGTAGGGTTGCAAAGGCGTATTATTTAACAGCTGGTCGCTTGTCATTCTTGATATAAATTGTAATTTATATGTAATATCTATGTGTATACTTTATAATTCAATAAAAATTTAAAAGACATACAAACAATTTTTTTATTTTATTTAATGCATCATCATAAGGAATAGTCATAAGAATTTGATCATAAGAAGTTCGGTGAAAGTCCTTTCAAGGGCTCAAGTGGCCAGTTCATATTTATGTATTTTATTACTGAAGACACTTCAGTTGAAGGAACTAATTGTGACGAAAGAAGAAAAAAAAATTCCACAGGATTTGTAAAATCATCTTAACAAAAGCACTTAGCAGGGTAAAGGAAAGAAAAAACTTGAAAAATATCTGAGAAGAAAATTATCTGTGTCTGTAAAGCGCAAAACAGTTATTTCATAATTCAGTTAATTCAGTTTTATCAAAAAAAAAAAAAAAAAAAAAAGCTGCAGTAGTAGTTGTAACAGAAAAAAGACAGGCAAAAAGTAAGAAAATAAATAGCATGAACTTGTCCCCGAGCCTTGGGGTAGAAATTATGCGCATTTTTCTCCAGTTTTCTATAAGTTTTTTTTTTTGTTTTTATTTTTGCGCTATTTTCTATCTTTGAAATAGCCGCCAGCAGAGTGCGCTCTCGTCGCTAATTAGTGAAATTGATTTGAAATTTATTGCCAAGAAAATTAAGCCACTTACTTCCAGTGTTGCTGCTGCCTCTGCTGCTGTTGCTGCTGTTCGCTGTCTCTCCAAAACAAGTGTTGGTAATTGGAAAATAATTTCCTTTGGAAAATAATCCATTTGGATCCATCTGCATTTTGCCATAGCTAATTTTTGCCATAGCTCGACTTAACTGAAGATTTATTTCTCAGCATTAATATTACGCAGTAGTTTTCTTAAAAAAAAAAAAAAAACACTCAAAAAAAAAATACATACACACATATTTTTAACATTGTCCTTTTTTCCATTTATTTATTGCAGATAATTTTGCATTTTTGCTGATTTTTTCTACTTCTTCTGCTTCTTTGTCTATCTGGTAACGAAGTGCAGTGAACGGATTTATTTGACTGCAAACTTTTCACTCTACTGTACATCGACGCATATATTCATTCGTGTGCGCTTGAAATGGCGCCAAACACGACGCCATACTTTTTTTCATCGCTGCACATCATAATGGCGCATAAAGTAAAATGTCGCCAGCTACTCTTGCTGCTGTCAACGTGCTACTTATTTACAACACAACTGGCGACGATAGAAGCACAAGGTAAGTTTTTCCTCTACCTCTATAAGTAAGAAAAAAAATGCGAGTAACATGAAAATACGAAGTTTTCCTTAGTTCACGACAGTGATAAAATCTTGTTGAAATGTGACATTTTTGCGTTATTGATGAATAATTTGTAGCTGCTAACATAAAATTCAAGTAATATTTACTAGAAAAGGATTTTGGGAAAAAATTAAATTGAAGTTGCAGTTGCCGTGAGTTCGACAGAACTACTTCTATATTAATATTAAGGTGGGCCTTATTCATGAAATTGCCAATATTATTCGGGATAAACCTTAAAAAGAAAGCGTTTCTCGAAAAAGATATAAATCTTAGAAAGGATTTCGATCGAAGGAGCTTTAGGGGTACCGCAACAAGCTTTTTTTGGTCAAAGGGGATTTATATAGAAAATAAAGTTTTTTAAAAAAAAACCCCAATTACTATTTTTAAGGCGTAAATTTGCTCAAAAAATGGTATGCACCCAAGAATGATAGAAACAAGATTACGTGTTCCGCATATGAGAGAGATAGCGACGTCATACAGAGCTATTGTTTACATTTACTGCTTGCATTTATATACTACAGCGAGAAAAAAAACAATATTGAAATTACCTAAGCCGGAAAGGCTCGGTGGAAAGGATTTGTATGGAAATTAAGAACTTATGCTTATTCACCAAATTTTTTATTTTATTTATTTTTTTTAATTACATTTAATTATAATTAAAATTATAACTAAGGAAGCACTAGCTACCAGGGCTATCGGCTCTAACATCTAAATTTTTAGATCAAATTATGTATTTGGATATTACTTAAAAAATTATAAAAGGTTCTTATGTTTTTATCACTAGATTCACATAGTAGATCTACAGGATTTGAATTTTGAAAGAAATTTTGTCTTTTAGAGTTGAGGAGTGGGCATTCTGAGAGGATGTGGGGAATTGTGAGGGGAGACGAATGACAAAAATGACATACGGGCTGTGTTTCTTTTCGCAGAATATAATCGTGAGATATAATCGTAATCTTGTATGGCCGAGTCGAAGTCTTGTATAGCATTTGTTCATTATATTTGTTGTAGAGGTGGGAAGTTTGTTGACTTGTCTATGAGGGTTTACCATCTTATAGTTGTGGGTGTAATTCTGCCAGTTATTAATTATTTTTTTATTAAAATGTTTTATAGCAAATTGTCCGATGGATTGTTTTGAAAATGGCATAAAAGTGAATAGGGGTAATTTCACAGCAGATTTGGCAGCAAGGTCTGCGAGTTTATTTCCAATTATCCCAACGTGACTAGGAATCCACATAATTTTGACTCTTTGTTGCATTTCTATAAGTAATTGTCTTATTGCATTGATTGGATCAGAGATGTTGGTTTGATTTCTTGCAGCATTAAAGACCGATAGACTATCGGTACATATGATGAATTTGCCTTTTGCAGTTTTGGCAATGATAAGACTAGAAAGTTTTACTTGCAATTCACAGTCAAAGGAACTTGCAATTAATGGGAGTAGTCCGTGCGCTTGTATGGACCCATTAATGTCAACTACTACAGCTTCATTAACATACTTTGATCCATCTGTAAAAAGCTGAATCCAGTTCTGAGTTAAAAATGGATTGATGTTCTCTGTGTATAATTTTCGGTACATTTCTGGTGAGGTTTGTTCCTTCTTGTAGGTTGTTTGGTTGCTTACAAAGGAGCAGTTTGAAATAGACCATGGTGGATGTTTTATTTAAGTTGGGTGTATAGGATTCAAATCTTGAAGCCACTGTCTTGCTACGCTTAGTATATGATAAAGGCCAGATTCTTCTTTAAGCTTCCGTTTCGTAATTTTCAATGTATGAATTTCATTTTGAAGAATTGAGTTGTTAGTTCAATACGATCTTCTATTGTAGTGAAACCTCCTTCTGGTAATAAATTTGCTATCGGTGTGGTTCGAAATGCTCTCAGGCTGCATCTTATAGCTGCATGATATAGCGATTCAATTTTTTGCAGGTTAGTTTTAGCAGATTTCCCATAAATGCTTAATCTATAGTCAATCTTAGAAAGGATGGTTAATTTGGCAGCGGTAAGAAGGGATTGGGTGTGCACATGGCTTTTTTGGGATGAAAGATATTTGATTATATTTAACCTGGTGGCTAGGCTTTTTCTTAAATTAATACAGTGTTCCTTAAAAGTATTTCTTTTATCAAAAATCAATCCTAGTATATTTAAATAATTAACATTTTCTATAGCGTTTAAGTTTTGATGAATAACAATAGAGTTGCAATTGTGTTTTCGGCATATATGTAGATGTTTGCATTTTGTATCCGAAATTTTAGCTCCAGATTGCTGTGACCAGTAATTGATCATTCTTATGGCTTCCTTGTACTCTGCAGAAATCTGATTGGTATCCTTTTTATTGCATAGAACGTACAAATCGTCAGCATATAGGATGTGTTCAATATTTTTATTTCGCAGGATTAGTTGGATCAAGTCTTCAAATGCTATTAAGAATAAAGTAGTGGAAAGGGGAGATCCTTGTGGGATACCGTTAAAGAGAGGATAGATCTGAGAAGTAGCGTTGTTAGTTCTACAGCGAATTTTCCTATTTGTTGAAAAAATTCACCAAAGTAATATATTGTTGCTTAAAAGCACATACTTCGATACCCTGAAAAAAAAATGTTTGATTCACCCAAGGCAAGTATATAACATATTAACGAATTGTGTAGGTAAACTATCGAAAACTTTGACACTTTATCAAAATGGTGATCACTTTATCAAAATGAACACTTTATTCGTCAGATTAAGCAAGCACGCTAATATAAACTGTAGAAGCCATAATGTAGAAATTAGAAAATACTTGGTTAATTTATCCATATTAATATCGGTAACTTAAACGATAAGATGTTTTGACGGAGAACTTAGGTGGGTCAAAACTGCCAAAGACATCTTATAAATTATACTAGGTTTTTTGTTAATTTTGCATAAGTTTTTTTCTCAGGGTATGTCAGACTGGAATAATTTTACTTTAAGGCCCATGCCTAAATATTTTTCTTTTCTTCGTTTTATAATATGTATATGGATCTCATAAACCTATTGGAACAATAAAACTTTGTCGGTATCTAGTGGTTAAGGAGATAAAAATCGTGAAAGTTGGAAAATTTATATTTTTACATATAAGAAAATATTAATTTTTTTATACAGAAGAGAAGTTCTTTTTACTTTACTTTTCTGCAAGAATTTATTTTCAATTTCGTCAATTTTCCTTAGCGATAGCACAGTTCCATTCGTGTTTTTATGCAGAAAACCTGCGTGACGTCATGCAGGCAATTTTGAAAGAGAATATTATATAACGGGACTGCGGAACGCGTAATCTTGTTTCTCATCCCCAGGTGTATCATTCTTGGTATGCACCTAGTAATTCTACTAAATTTTCGTTAAAATGAGCACCACATAATAGCAAAAGAAAAAGAAAAAGAAAAAGAAAAAGAAAAAGAAAAAGAAAAAGAAAAAGAAAAAGAAAAAAAAATTAAAATAAAAATAGAAATGGAAATTGAAATAGAAATTGAAATAGAAATAAAATAGAAATAGAAATAGAAATAGAAATAGAAATAGAAATAGAAATAGAAATAGAAATAGAAATAGAAATAGAAATAGAAATAGAAATACAAATAGAAATAGAAATAGAAATAGAAATAGAAATAGAAATAGAAATAGAAATAGAAATAGAAATAGAAATAGAAATAGAAATAGAAATAGAAATAGAAATAGAAATAGAAATAGAAATAGAAATAGAAATAGAAATAGAAATAGAAATAGAAATAGAAATAGAAATAGAAATAGAAATAGAAATAGAAATAGAAATAGAAATAGAAATAGAAATAGAAATAGAAATAGAAATAGAAATAGAAATAGAAATAGAAATAGAAATAGAAATAGAAATAGAAATAGAAATAGAAATAGAAATAGAAATAGAAATAGAAATAGAAATACAAATAGAAATAGAAATAGAAATAGAAATAGAAATAGAAATAGAAATAGAAATAGAAATAGAAATAGAAATAGAAATAGAAATAGAAATAGAAAAAGAAATAGAAATAGAAATAGAAATAGAAATAGAAATAGAAATAGAAATAGAAATAGAAATAGAAATATAAATAGAAAGAAAAAGAAAAAGAAAAAGAAAAAGAAAAAGAAGAAGAAGAAAAATAAAAATAAAATGAAAATTAAAATTAAAAAGCCAAAAGAAAATCAAAAGCAAAACTTAAAGCAAAAGCATAAATTTAGATAAGAATTTTGAAAAAGACTTTGTCAAGGACTTAGACAAGGATTAGGATAAAGATTAGGAAAACAACAAAAGGAAAGGGCTTTAAGAAAAGTTTTTGGAAGAACGATTTATAAAAGGTTAGGAGCAAGGATTGAGATCAAGATTTGGACAAAGATTCGAATAAAAGACTTCGGCAAAGATTTAGATAGAGACTATGGAAAGGATTAGGACACAAGATGGATCAAGCATAAGGACAAAGTCTGGGATTAGGTTTAAATCAAAGAATATGTTTGGATTGAGAATCAAGGAGACATCTCTTACATTTAATAGCATCGTTGACTTGTTTTAGGCCACAAAAATATTGCTTTAATTTATTTTATTTTTTAATTATTATTCATAACCCAGCAAACATGATTCTCAAATCATTTTCAAATCGAGAATTAATGTTTGAACTAACATTTGAGTTCGATTTTGTTGATTTGAGAATAAATACTATTCTGAACAGTTTGAAAATCACATTTGAAACAGGTTTGAGATCAACGTTTAATATCAATTTGAGAATAAACCTATTTCTCAATTTGAGAAGAAAGTCCTTTTTGTTGAGAACGCTATCATTCTCAAATCAATCTCAAATCGATATCAAACGTTTGACATTTGAGAAATACATTTGATATCAAATCATTCTCAAATCATTCTCAAACCCCAGTGTTTTCTGTGTATATTATTAATATTTATTTTATTTATCTACTGAACAGTCGATATTTGTACATTCTTACTACCTCCCATAGATATTGTCATGTCAATTACTTCCAGCTGTGTAGACCAACTCCGCTTTTTAAACAAACAGTTTTAAGCGGAACAAATATACCGCAAAGTTAAAGCATTTCAAGCATTATGAGTTATACACCAAAGATTCAATGCTTGGATTCCAATCAAGAAAACTAAGTATTCCTTTTTGTAGAAATGCAATAAAATGGCAAAGTTTATTTATGTCACAGCAAATGCAATTTAAATCCAAATTTAATTAATTTTCAATTAAATGCAAAATTAAGCATTTATAATTGAATTTCGAAAACCGAAAATCGAATAAATATGCCAATTTAGGAAAACGTATCGATTTACCTAAAGCCACAATAAAAACAACACAAACAACATCAACAACAACAAATATAGTGCCTGCAGAACTAATTACTTAAATGCAAAATTAAAATGCATATTTTTTGTATTAATGTAGAATGCAAAAACATAAATAACGGCAACAACAACAAGTATAGACAATAATTTAAATAACGTTTTTATCTAAAAGAATGCCGAAAAAACATAAATAAAGCATGTACAAGGTACAAACAACATTTAAAAATACATAAATTTTGGTTGAATATAACAACACACCGACAAGCATTACACACACACACACTCGAACATGAAAAAAACCCGAAAACCTTTTAATAGTTAAACTATTGGGGTGGCAACGCTGGCGCACTGAAAGGAATAGAAAAAATGTATGTGAAAAAAAATAAGCAATTGAAATGCAATCAATCCCGGTTTCATGCGAATGTCCAAAAATAACATAGAAAAAACAACAACATACAAAACAGCGGATTTTAAATGCATGCATCAATGACGCCATCGCCATCGCCATCGACCAACGCCAAAGCCATAAAAATAAAAATGACGCTGAGAATTAAAAGTTATTGAAAACGGTAACAGGCGAGCTGTGAGCTAGATTTTCTTGCCACGCTTTTTCATGTTTTTTTTTATATACATTTTATTTTTTGCTTTTGTGTCTGCTCATGTGTGTGTAGATGTTTGTGTAGGTGAATTTCTATTTCTTTTTAAACGTATCCAAATGCAATTTATTTAACCTGCAATTTTAGCAAAAATTTTAATTTTTTTTTTTTGCTATTTATTACACCAAAGCGTCAGTACGGCAACACTTTGTTGTTGCTTGGCGCTGTTGTGGGAAATTGTTGCTCACAGCATACAAAAAAATATGCCAGCAAATAAAAAAAAAAACAATAAAATTCAATTTTGTTAAAACATTTTGGCAACACCTTTAACGCCGGATGCATCGATGGCACAAAAATTAATTGTAGCGTCAAGAATGAAATTTTATTTGACGCTTTCATTTTTCTAATATGTTGCTGCATACCTTTTGGCGCAACGCATTCCCTTGTCATAAACAGCTTTCGAAATTGTTGTCCTGCGCGAATTTTAAGTCACAATAAGTCGGGTATATTTTACTTTGTCAATCAAAATGAAATTTTACTAGAAAATTACAAAAATTCTCTCAAAATTACAAAAAAAAAATAAAAGCATTACGAAAAAGGATGCAGTTGCCTGTGTCATGGGCACACCCGTAGGTTTTGTATCTTTATTCTCGTCCTTATTCTAAACCATATCCTTTCCCTTATCCTTAAACTTACCCCAATCCGTATCTTTCATCGTATGTTTGACCTTATACTTGTCTAACGCCTGGTCCTAATCCTTGTCCTAGTTCAAATTTTTATTTAAATATTCCGTTGTCCAAATTCTTATCCCAATCCCTGATCCATATTCTAATACTTGACCGAATCCTTGTTTTCTTTTTTTGCTAATTATTGTCGTAGTCCTTGTCCGAACCCATTAATTAATCTTTTTGACGTGACGAAGTTACGTTTTACCGCGCAGGTTTCCAAAAAAGTTTAAAAATCCTTTTTTTCAAAATTCATCGGCATCGTCATTTTCAAATCTCATACAAAGTTTAGAAAAAAATAGAAGGAGTCGTCGTAGAGCCGTCGTAGAGTCGTCGTAGAACAAAATTTGGTATATAAGCTAGAATTACCTCTATTAGACGTTTTTAAAAAAATTTCTAGATTCGCCCACAAACACGCCTACCTCTCATATAACACAAAATTTTAAAAAGCTGTAGTCCTTTTTCGTATTTAAGTTATATCAAAACAAATCACTCAAGGATCAGAAATATATGTATATGCAGATTAAAAAAAAATTGCCACGCCCACCTCCCATACTTTTTATACGATATTTGCATAGCATTAAGATGGAGTAGTCGTATACCAATAAAATTTGGCATATACGTACATAAGTTGAAATGAACTATATAAGACACTTAAAAAAATGTTTGCAAATCCGCCTACAAACACGCCTACCTCTCATATGACACAAAAATTTAAAACGATATTTTTCTTTTTATTGAAGCTATATCAAAAATTTAGAAGAATCCGGAATCCGGCTTAAAATCATGGCTGTTTTTGAGAAGAAAAATTTTGCCGACATTCACTGCTCGTCTACAGAAATTAAGAAGACTAATCTTAGATTTTTTTTTTAAATATATTATTGAAACATTTCTAAACTTAAATTAAAAAAAAAACGAACAAAAATTACAACATGAAAAAAATGATTTAATTCCACTGCATTGAATTGTTACTCGCGGAGTATAAGAGCTATGAATAAAAAAATGGTACGACCGTAAAAATTCTGCAACCAGGAAAAAACGTTGCACGGAATTTTAATTCTGTGACTACTGACAACGGTAAATTTTAAAGAACGAAAATGAAGATGAGGACATGATAAAAATATCAAAAAAATTGAAGACGTCATGAGGCTCCTCAGGGAACCGCCTAATGTGACGCATATGCATCACTTTTGCTGGGTTAATTGCATGCAACTAAGGAAAAGTTAACGCACCAAGGAAAAGCACAAGCAATGAAGAAGCAAATAAAAAAACCAAACGCAAAAGCAACACCAACAACAACACGAACACTAACACCAACACCAACACCAACACCAACACCAACACCGACTCTATGTATGAAATTCAACCAAATCGGATGAAAACCACGCCTACCTGATTTTCAAAACAAAAGGGAATATTTTCTGTTAAAACTATGACGAAAATTTTTTTTCATATAAACATGACTGCTTAAAACTTTGAATAAATTTTGGTTCGGCCGTGGGGGTTACTAGTTTCATTTATTTCCACCACGCCAAGAACTGTGCTACGCTACCTGACGTAATAATAGGTGTGTTCCCGTACTTTTTAGGCTCAAAAATTTTAGCAGAAATTCGCAAGTAGCAAAATTTGCAGAGAGTCTGCGAAAAATGAGCTCATTGTGTGAAAAATTTCAAAAAGTACCGGAACAGGTTTTCGCAAGGAGTAGCAACTTTTTTAACGTTAGGAACGTTAAAAATGTCTACAAAAGAAAATAAGTTGTTTTCACTGGTATGGTTACTTTATTGTACTTAAAAACTGCTAAAAAAACTTTTCACACTTTCAATGTGTCTGGCAATGAATTTGTACTTTATTTATTTAATTTTTTTATCAGCTGGCGTTGGCTGACGCAACATGAACTGTCAAAATATGGCGCTTGCTAATTGTTGTGAATTTTGCTTCGCAAAATTTGTGTAGCAGATAATTGCAACTATTGGCAGGGATGGCAAATTCTTTTTCGCTCTCTTTTGTAAATTTTTTTGGGTACGGGAGCAGAAAATGGCAAAAATCGTAGGAATTCGCACAAATTTTCAAGTACGGGAACAGACCTGATTTTTTTTTTTTTTTTTTTTGGTGAGGACATTTACATTTTCATTTCCGTATTATATTTAGAGCTGCTTTATTCAGCGAGTAACAATTCCATGCAACTCCGAACTCCGCGTTTTGGAGAAATACCTTTTTCAACTTTTTTGGTATACTCTACGGTACAGAGGATATACATTCCATGCATCTGATCGCGACTTTCTTCTAACATGCCAAACATTTTTCCAAATACCACAAGTCCTTATTTTGCTGAACATATACTTATGTCTGGATATTTTTATTTTTTTTTTAAATCACAGGACTTTTATGGTCATGAAAAAGAATTGAAGTTGCAACCAATATCTTGTACATAAATGACAAAACCAAAATGGTCAATAAATCCAGTGTGTATTCATATTAATTACAACTTACACAGTATTATTTCTTTTCATGCACTCACTTCATCATGCACTAAAGTAAGCAAGTAACCGAGTGATCAACCGACAACAGATCATCTTACATTCAGGTTAGACATAATATGTTGCCCACTCTGCATGACATTGGTTGCATTGGAGCGACATGCTGTGATAATAACTTCAGCGTCATCAATTGCTGCAACGTGCACTTGACAATGTTGGTAACGGATATCATAGCAATAATGCCTGCACCACGGCACGAATACAAGCACAGCTGTTAATTGCCTTGAACAAACTGTCGGAATATTTGCACTAGCGTTATTATTAGCAATGTTGTTAATTTAATTTTAAATGGTTCAAGCGAATAAGTGACTTGGTAAATTGATACACTGAGTAGAAAAAAGGATGACACATAATTTGTTGGTGCAACGATGAGAAGCCTCGCCCATAGTGAATTCAGTGCAAGCATTTTTTTCCTCTACAAGTTTTCCACTAATTGCCACTTAATAAATAAAGGGCTCAAGCCACTGAGAAAAAAATGCTTCAGCAACAGGGCCAAACTATTGGAAATTTCTTAAAAATACAACAACAATTTCTTAAAATGTCGATACAGATTAAAAAAAAAAGTCACTATTCCCGGAATATATAGCAAAAAATGACATTTCAAGGGAAATTGAAGCTGTCTTAAACATGATATTTTTTCGTCTCAAACTATATAATGTTTAAACCTCTAACCCGTCAATAGGAATAGAAACCTTTAATCTTTAAATTCCTTGATACCTTAACAAAATAACAAACTTGCAACAAAAGTGAGTTCCTCTTTTAAGATCAGCAAATAAGTTGATTTTTAGTGTTTTTAATGAAAAGAAAATATTCCGCAAGAATTTTTTTAAATAAATAAATTGAAAATATATATCTTGAAGTGTTGAATATGGGTAAAGATTTTTTGTTTTTTTTTTTTAATTTATAGATCAAACGATACAGCATATTTTTTGACTAGCAAATAAAATGACCAACAACTATCAGATATACTTGTTCTTGATGTCAAATTTCACCAAAAATAAATATTTTGGTTCATTATTTGAAATTATTTCAACACTGCGAATTAGGCGGCTCATACAATTTATATAAAAATTGCAAACTAAGTTTAGTCCAACTGAACATTCTTCAAAAATTGAAACGAAAGTTTCTACAAGAGCAACGATATATACGGAATTGTTCATAGCATTGCACAAAAATAAAAATAATACAGTTGGTTGTGTTGTCGACACACACGTAGAAGTTTTGATATCTAAACGTTTGTCTTACCTTGTTCTTATTCTTATCTGTATATACTCCCTAGTCCCTTAACTTGTCCTTATCCTTAACTTTATTCTTATATTTCTCCTAAAAAGATGTCAAAATCCTTGTCCAAATTCTTGTTTTAATCCATGTCAAATTTCATAATTCATGTGTCCCTATCCTTGTCCCACATCAAGTCTAAATACTTGTTTCAATATTTCTTTGAATAATGTCCTAAGGACAGCGGCTTATCGTTAATCCATGTTCTATCAAATCCCTGTCTTATCTTTCTCGATATCTTTGTTTGAATCATTGTAATCTTTATCCATATATTTGGTCTTATTATTGATTTATTCGTAATTCCTATCCAAATCTGTTTTTCTTGTCCTTTGCTTAACCCTTCTTCGAATTCTTTATTTGTTATTTTTATTTAAATTTATATTTTTGTTTGTATTTATATTTTGATTTTTGCCTGAATCTTTTCATTTGTATTATTATTTGGACTAGTATCGCCTGTGGTCGAAATTCAACCATACCAATTCATATCGATTGATACCAATTGATACCAATTGATTTCGATTTTTCTGTTGTTTTTTTATTTTTATTGAAAGACGCTTGGTAAAATTAAAAAGAAGTTTTCTGTATCGTGGACACATCGGTAGGTTTTGAAGTGACAGTGTATCTTTATTCTTGTTTTTATTCTTGTCCCTATCCCTTCATTAGTTCCAAAACTTGTGTTCATTCATATTCTTATTCTTATATTAGTTCTAATAATTAACCTACTTCCATGTCCATGTCCATATTCCTGGCCTTATCATTATCCCATTTTTTTTCTATAGCTTTGTTCTTATTGCAATTTACGAAGAAATTCACGAGCGAAGAAAACTCACCCTCCCGCATCATCATCGACACAAAAACTCTTTTAAAATTGCTCAGTATACAAACATATTAGCGAGAAAATCAATTAAGGATCTCAAAAGAGAGCGAATATTTTATTCACATTCGCTCTTGAATGTTTGGAAGTGATCAAGAATGATAGAAACAAGATTACGCGTTCCGCAGTCCCGTTATCTAATGCTTTCTTTCTCAACTGAGTGCATGACGTCACATGTACTTTTGCTTGACAAAAACGTATGCAAATGTGCGATCTCTTAGACGAATTGACGAATTTGAAAATAAATTCTTTCGAAAAAGTAAAGTAAAAATATTTACTCTTCTGTATAAAAATATGAATATTTTCGTACACGAAATATATAAATTTTTTAAACTTTCAAGATTTTTATCTCCTAAGCCATTCGAGACCGACAAAATTTTATTTCACCAATAGGTTAAGGAGGTCCATATACATATTATAAAAAAAAGAAAGAAAAATACTTAGGCGTGGGCCCCAGACCTTTCAAATGATATAAATTTCATTAAAATGTGTTGTCTATAATTTGAGAAAAAGGGGGTTCAAGTTTTGTGTTAGCGTATTAATATATAAGATTGTTATTGTGGTGTTTTTTTTTATTATTATTTTTTTATCTCAATTTTTATTTTTATATTTAATGTTTTACTAGTTTCTAATTTTATTTTGTTTTTGCTTTTGCTTTTTCTATTGTTTTTGCTTTTGCTTTTGCTTTTGCTTTTGCTTTTGCTTTTGCTTTTGCTTTTGCTTTTGCTTTTGCTTTTCCTTTTGTTTTTGTTTTTGTTTTTGGTTTTGCTTCTGCTTTTGCTTTGCTTTTGCTTTTGCTTTTGCTTTTGCTTTTGCTTTTGCTTTGGCTTTTGCTTTTGCTTTTGCTTTTGCTTTTGCTTTTGCTTTTGCTTTTGCTTTTGCTTTTGCTTTTGCTTTTGCTTTTGCTTTTGCTTTTCCTTTTGTTTTTGTTTTTGTTTTTGGTTTTGCTTCTGCTTTTGCTTTGCTTTTGCTTTTGCTTTTGCTTTTGCTTTTGCTTTTGCTTTTGCTTTTGCTTTTGCTTTTGCTATTACTTTTGCTTTTGCTTTTGCTTTTGCTTTTGCTTCTGCTTCTGCTTCTGCTTTTGCTTTTGCTTTTGCTTTTGCTTTTGCTTTTGCTTTTGCTTTTGCTTTTGCTTTTGCTTTTGCTTTTGCTTTTGCTTTTACTTTTGCCTTTGCTTTTGCTTTTGCTTTTGCTTTTGCTTTTGCTTTTGCTTTTGCTTTTGCTATTGCTTTTGCTTTTGCTTTTGCTTTTGCTTTTGCTTTTGCTTTTGCTTTTGCTTTTGCTTTTGCTTTTGCTTTTGCTTTTGCTTTTGCTTTTGCTTTTGCTTTTGCTTTTGCTTTTGCTTTTGCTTTTGCTTTTGCTTTTGCTTTTGCTTTTGCTTTTGCTTTGCTTTTGCTTTTGCTTTGCTTTGCTTTTGCTTTTGCCATTGGCGATGCTTTTAGATGGGTCATTCAAATTTTCCTTAACCCTTAAATGCGTATTGTGCCATATATGGCACAACCAAAGAATTTGTTGCCAATTCGGATCGAGAGTAATTTTCGGAAAAATAATAAACCTTTTAGGTCACACCGATTTAAAGCTTTCGTTCTCTTCAAACGGTTATACCAACAGAATTCAGCTGACTGAATTATTTGAAGGAAAATTGAATTGAAAATGTTGAATTGAAAAAAAGGCCATGCATTTAAGGATTAACGCCTTGCAATAAATCCATGTAACCATTGTGCGTTTGCATTATCTTGAGCGGCTTGTGTATAGGCCTCATGACGCCATTAATTTTTGTTTTATTTTTTCCATAAAGTTTCCCATAGCGCCAAAGGTAACGGAATAACAATGCCATGCAACGCTTTTTCATTGGTGTTGACTTTACGAATAATAATTCCATGCAACAATATTTAATTTTTGTTGCATTAGCTACTATGTACTTCCAAAATGAGATGGCGCTATAATTTTTTTTTTTATTTTTGTCATTAAGCCAAGTAAAATTCTTTATTTTCGTTTTGTAAGATATACCGTAGCGCATAAAAGCACCAAGTAATAATTAAATGCAACGTCGTTGCATAATTGTTGCGTTATTAATTTTGAAGCAGTAAGAAATTGCAAAGTAATCACAGAATTGTTTTTTATACAACACTATCGAAAAAGGTCTTCTTGAAGAGTTGCCTTTTTTATTGAACGATATATCATGAAATATTTATCGATGCTTTAAGTTCATTGAAACAAAACCCGCCAAGGATACGCATTCAATTCTCCTGACCAACATAAAAAGCTCAGACACAGCGAATACAATCAGAACGGCAGATGCAAGCAAGTCAAAGAAGCCAGATGCATCAACGAAGTACATTCCAAGCATATCTAACCGGGATGGAGAAGAAATTCCTGCAAAGTTTTTGTTTTTTTATCCACTTTTTTTCATGGTTTTTTATGAGCTTGTCCTCTTGTCTAGCTAAATTGGCCAAATTATTATTTGCCTTATTATTATTGTTGTTGTTGTTGTTGCTACGTTCTGCTTAAAACTATCATTTAACTGAATCAACTTATTTCAAGTATCCACAACGACTGCTTCCAGGACAGAATTATTCTGCTATTTATAACCTGCACGCATGTGCAACACTTTGGACAGAAGATCACAATAACAAAAAAAACCTGCCAACTTGCCACCTCCATTAATTGGCCCCAAGCACAAAGCTAAGCAATACTACTCATGCTTGCTTATCTATGGGGCAGACAAATTTAGCTCGCCTCTGCGCACGCGCAGCTGTCGCTTTAAATGTCCGTTGCTGGCATGCGCTGTCGTCTTTAAGTCTTTATTCCGTAGCCAACTTGGCTTGAAGCCACCATTCAGCATCCAGCCCAGAGCGGCAGATCGTGCACGGTGCCCATGTCGAGTGGGGTGTGTCTCAATGTTAACAAAGTGTCTACTTAAGTTAACAACATAGGCAAACAATATGTTTAAGTGTTGCTTATGTCTATGTTGTTTTTATTTTTATTTTATTGTTGCTGAGCTGTTGTTGTTGTAAGCAGCCTAGAACTAAAAATTTTATTTTAATACCTTCCAATCGTGTTGAATGTCTGTTGATATCAACAGCAGCCTAACTAGCTAAACAACCAATTTGTTACTTGTTATGTTGTTGTATTCTGTGTTGTTTTTGTTTTTGTTGTTTCTGTGGGCATGTTCAATTATGTATCAAGTCATAGGCTTGCATGTCAGAAATTCTTTTGATTTCATCGAACGTGACGTGTTGACATTCAGCTGTTGTTGGCTGTAAATAAATGACTACCGGTGGAGGGCATAAAGAAGCTATTCCTTTGGAATGTTTAGATCAGTGTCGGCCAAAAAAATACATACACAGTTCTTTCATTTTCGTAGTAGTGTGCGCCTAAGTGAGAGCAAAGAATCTCTCATTGGCTTACACTGTGAAAATTTTACTTCGCAGGAGGGTTAAAGCAGTTTTTTATTATTTACATTAAGCGGTATTCTAAATGAATGCAGGTATATGAAAGTGAATTGAACTAAATGAAATTTCTTGCTAGGTAAATAATGTGCAATATTATTTATTGTCTAGGGGCCGTGCTATTAATAATAACATTAATTTTAATATTTAATTAATAATATCAATATGCATATATTTATTATTAATATCAATATTACATATTTATTTTGAAAGTAATCTTTTGCTAATAATATTTTACCCATTCCTAAAAGTACTAATATTATTTATATTGCGTATTACTTCAAAATAAAAAAACCACTGGTAGCGGACCCTACTTTCTTCTGACAAATTAAGTTCTCGCTTCCCCAAAACAATTTAAAAAATTTGCTGATTCCCACATTTGGTTGAACATTTTTTTACGTGTAAGCATTTAAAATTACGTAATAAATTGCGCACATGGAAGCGTGGTGTTGACTAGCCAAAAGCGAAACATCGACTGACCGCTCTTGCTACGAATAATCGGCAGCGTTGGTGTAAAAGCACGACAGCCAGTTTTATGTCGATGTAAAAATACGAAGTTTCACGAAGCACGCGTGCATAGGCGTCGGCCGACACTGGTTTAGATTAAAACAAAAATAATTTCCACATCGCCCTAGTTTGGCTGCTCAATGTTGTGCAAGCCAACAGAAAATTCATCATTTCAATTTGTTGCTCAGTAAATAACAGCCTTTATTTATATGCCTCAAATAAACATTTTACTACTTCTTCGATACGGCAACATCATCTATATGAGTAGCTTTAGTTGTTGTCCCTTCCATGCTGCTGCTAGCTAGTTACTTTGAAATTGTTCCCTGCTGTAACACGGGCACCCGTGGTTTTCATTTAACCACGCTCAACATCATTTAAAATTTTTAACAAACGACAGCAAGAGTAAAAAACAAGAAAAACGGAGAAAAAAATTTGTAACGCTGTTGGCAACATTCTGCTGCATGCTACTAAAATCAAACTCAACTCGGTTCTGGGTTAATTTTATTTGTCCAGAGCTTGTTTAACTTTAGTTTTTGAACCTTTTGTTGGATACACTTTCTTAAGACATCATAATTAAATTCTGACAGAATGGAAAATTCTAACTTCCGCTATATGAAGTTGTTGTAATGCTCTGCCTGGCAGGTCGGTCTTCACAGAAAGTACAGCTGTGAAGAGCAACTGCCATGGATTGCAGTGGTTCTCAACGACAATGGGGCTATATAATGATATTTGAGTGATTTGCTGCAAAGAGTGATGGGAGTATTTTTCGGATTGTTCCTTACCAATATATTGAAATTTTTAACTGAGAAAACTTTTGAGAAAAGCTTGTTTAAAAGCTTTTGCCAATTTTATGTAGACTATCTCCTTCTTCTCAATATGTATGGGTAGTTCTACAAACGAGGGAATTTTGGACTGCCCGGCTTTGTTCGTTTATAAATATTTTGAAAAACTAAAGAAAAATCGCAAAAGATTATTTTTTAAACTTCTTAATTTGAGTTGTATCAGTTCATTAGAAAAATGGCAGCCGATTTATACGATTTTTTTAAATGCTAATTCAACGCCTTCTAGAAGAAAGACAACTACCGATTATGACAAAAGGTAATTTTTGATTTAAACTTGACAATATTCACTTTATATGCGTACAAGAATAAGAACTAATATAAAAATATGTTTCTTTATAGTAGTGTCGGCCGACGCCTATGCACGCGTGCTTCGTGAAACTTCGTATTTTTACACCGACATAAAACTTGCTGTCGTGCTTTTACACCGACGCTGCCGATTATTCGTAGCAAGAGCGTTCAGTTGATGTTTCGCTTTTGGCTAGTTAACACTATGCTTCTATGCGCACAATGTATTACGTAATTTTAAATACTTACACGTAAAAAAAATGTTCAACTAAATGTGGGAATTAGCATATTTTTTCTTTAAAATTGTTTTGGGGAAGCAAAAACTTAATTTTTCAGAAGAAAGTAGGGAGCGCTGCCAGTGCTTTTTTTATTTTGAAGTAATATGCAATATAAATAATATTAGTACTATTAGGAGTCGGTATAATGTTATTAGTAAAAGATTACTTTCCAAATAAATATGTAATATTGAAATTAATAATAAATATATGCATATTGAAATTTTTTATAAAATATTAATATTAATGTTATTATTATTATTAATAACGTTATTATTAATAACGCTGCCCCTATACAATAAATAATATTGCAAATTATTTAATTAGTAAGAAATTTCATTAATTTCAATTCACTTTCACATACCTGCATTCATTTAGAATGCCGCCTAATGTTAATAATAAAAAATTTCTTTAAGCCTCCTGCGAAGTAAAATTTTCACAGTGTAAGCCAAAGAGAGATTCTTTGCTCTCACTTGGGCACACACTACTACAAAACTGAAAGAACTGTATATAAATTTTTTGGCCGACACTGCTTTATAGCATCACATTGCAATAGTACCTTAAGCATCGTTGTTGTTGTAGTTGTCCGGTGTGTTGAGAATAGTTCGTTGGTTCTTTATGCTGTTGTTGTTGCTTTACGCGTTCATATACGCTTTTCGTTTTTGCCGACAAAGTGCTCATATGTACTGAAATTTAAAACCAACATAACTTCTTTGTTTTTTAATAAAACTTGGATTTTTTTTTGCAAAAGTTAAATAATTTCTTAAGAGCTTTAATTCTACATCACTAAAATTTGTGACTAGAGGGGTTTTTCAGAAAGTGATGTTGGATATAAGAAGATGACGCTGGATAGATTTTTCATAGATTTTTAATTATAAACATAGTCCCTTCTATGACCTTTTCAACGATATATAAAATTTTAAAACCGAACAATAAACAACCGAGCTATAGACAAAAAACCGATTCCGCTGTTTATGCCAAGGCCACAAAAAAAAATTTTGTACTCCCGTAATTTTCTCGACATTACAGTTGATATAAAGTGGTAACATTGAAAACTTTTTATTCGATACGGCTTAATGAACACGTCACCGAAATCAATTCGCTGGTCGACAATCGCGACGAACACTCGCCAGATTAGAATGTATTCTATTTTTTCATTAGCGACCTGGCGATCCTCTCTTTGAGGACTACGTTCAGTGGTATTTTCTTAAGTTTTATTATCTTCTGACATTTGTTGTCTGTGTTTATGTTTTCTGTAACCCACAATCTCCTTCTTGAACTATCAAGCAACTTGTACATTTCATAAACCAAATATGTTATGTACATTATTTTTAATACTATCAAAATTGGCTCCAAATTTTTTAATATATTTACTTTCACTTCAATATTATTTTCGATAAAAGAAACTGGAGCAAAACATTTTAACAGTTCACTTTGAATAGTTCGCCAGTCGCTAATCGCTTTGATTCTGTGCGGGCTCTTACGTCGTTTCTGCACTGAAATTGTTGTCTCTCGCTCTCTCTGAGTTCAATGCGCAACTGACTTTTGTGTCGTTGTTCTTTTGAGATCCCGAACAGAATCAAATATCGTTGCGACCGACGATCCTCTCAGGTCGTCAATCGCAGAGAACACGTCCAGAATGAAACGATTGCGACTGACGATTCAAAGTTGCTTTTATTTAGTTTTTTTTTTATTTATTTTTTCCATTTCATTGGTCTCTTCAGTTGTGTGAATACAACACACAAAGAAGAAACGTCAAGACATAATAAAAACTAAGGAAATGGCTTTGAACATATCCCATTTCTAGCAAAAAAATAGCAACATTAATAGCACTCAGAGAGAAAATCGTCGGTCTCAAGAGAAAAAAATAGAATAGATTCTAACTGTGCGATATATTGTTACGGCTGCCGACCTGCGATTTCATTCTGAACGTGTTCATACATTTTTATGCATTCTATTGCTTTGCGATGTCGTAAATCGCCACGATTTTGTATTCTGTTCGCGCTCTGAAGCAAGTCATCAAACAGCTGATATTTCAATAGCGTCAAAACTGCGCTCTGGCGGCTATGAATAAATTACAGTTCTGTGGTTTTTCTCCCATCTTCCAGTGATATTGGAGATATTTATTAACCCAATAAACCGAAATTGACAAAATTAGCATTTACGTCTATACTTTTCTATACCTATCACGCCTCTTTATAGGCGCTACAAAATGTTTGACAAACTTAATATAGGTACCTCTTCCCCTCGCAGAAAGCGTGGGGATATAAAAATACAATTTCGGCACTTTTTTGAGTGAGTCAAAAAACACATTTACATAGGTCAACCTATAAAAACATTTAACTTTTTATAGAGAACTTTGAACTTTTTTTTATGAATGAAGACCGACCCAGCCTAACTTCCATAGTATCCATAGAAAGTACTCAATTTATTTTTTGTCAATTCAACGACTTGGATTGTTGGATCAAATTCCCCGAAAACCGTTGAACAACTAATGTGTCTATGATAGTCATTTTTTCTTCTCAATTTGTAAATGTTCTCAAAAATCTTTTCATCGCATTACGAGAATTACTAATAATATTTCTGACCTTGGCAACTTAAGGTGGCAGCACTTATCATCTGACGTTTCCATTGGAAACTTGACATTGTTGAACATACATTGTTGTCAGAACATTTTGCCATTTGAACGTGATTTCTATTGTTTGAAGTAACTTGAAAAATTCACCTCGGCCCTTAAATGGGATTAGTTCGTGAACATTTTCGTGTGATTATTTTTCATAACTTTTGACGTGGATTATCAAGACAAGAATGCATCGATGGACTTAACTCTTTATACGACGATAAAGCACCATCCTACAGCACTGGAAAAAACTGATATAACGAATTTAATCATGGTCGACGTTCGCCCCAGGGCGAATTCCGTGGCCAGAAAACATCTATGCTGTGTGTGAACTGCTAAAACATAATCGTCATGTGACCGTGATATGGCCGCATACCGTGAGATTGAGGCATTTTTGCCTGCTAATATGCCAAGCATCACTAATATATTGCATGATTATTTTACCGTAAAAAAGATTTGTTCGCGTTATATCCAACTTAATCAGACAAACAATAAAAAAAGGATCGCGTATATGTTGGTTGATTGCGCGTGCAAGAAAATGTTGGAAAAATACGATCAAGGAGCATCAAAGGCCGTCTATAACATCTACTTAGGTGACGAAGTATGGATTCATGCCAAGAATGATAGAAACAAGGTTCCGCGTTCCGCAGTGCCGTTATTTAAAGCTCTCTGACGTCACACATCACTTCTGCTTGACAAAAACTTATGCAAATAAGCTTCGCTTAGGCAAATTGACGAAATTGAAAATAAATTCTTTCAACCCAATTGATTTTTTTATTTCCGAAAATAAAAATAAAAAATACTTCGTAAACGATTTTTGACACCCGAAGAAGCGATTGTTTCTTATTTTCGAGTTACCTCAATCGGAGTGGAGAAAGTACTTCTAGTAAGTAGTGTATTGATCATCAGTGGCGGATCTACATACGGGCTGAAAGGGCTTTAGCCCCCCTCACCCCTCCTTAGATAATTTTTTGTATGGGAAAAAAATTAAAAAATTCCAAAAAGACGTTTCAGCCCCCACTTTGGCATACAAAAGTATAGTTTCAGCGTCCCCCTTTGGCGAATCCTAGATCCGCCACTGATCATCGTGACGAATATTAAAACCAAAACATTAAAACCAATTTCGATTTGTTATTCCAATGTTAGGCCAGAAATATAAATAGCAACCCTAGTAAATATTTACTCTCTGAGGCTTATCAGTGTCTACAAAGAGGTGAAAGTCGACCATAAAAATGAATTTCAATCGTAAAAATTTTCTGTGTCAGGTAGGACTCGAATCTCGGATATCACGGCTCAAATAAATTGGCATCGAACGATCCACACATTTTAACTCTATCAGCAACGGCCGCCATTTTACAGAAACCCACTTACACTGGAATGACGAGAAAGCCAGTCTTATTAATTTAACTAGCAGCGCCGATTTTTCAACATTATAGTAGAAACTTAGCATTGGAAATTTTTTTTCCAGCTTATTTATTTACCGGAAAGAGCGAAAAACCAATTTGAGCCTATGAACAATCGTTATAACCTCAATTTCTCTTTTTCATTATGCGAGCGCGTAACATTAACTAATTCGTCAAACCCTGGCAAATTTTGCTTAAAATTATTCCAAAGTCTTAGCAGTAAGCAAACCAGTAGAGAAGAATGTTTATTTTGGCTCGAACACGCTCTACATTTATTCGTACATACATATATATTTATATAAAACTGGCCTAGAGCATAACTATCACGAACACTTTTATGAAAATAGCACCGTCTTTCTTTATTTCGCCTTTTCGCTCTCTCCTCTTCCTCTAGAGTTTAGTAAGGACTTCATTCCTTACAACATTGTATCCTTCAGATTTCTCAGCTTCTTGACAACTTTCATAACGTTGTAGAGTTTTTACGTACAGGATGGCAAGAGTTGTTGGCATACTCAGCAGCAAGTATGGGAAACATTTTATTGAATACTTTAGACACTCGACCTTCACCTACAACTTTCTTATGGCGACACGGAGTATTGATGATATTGATGGTTTTTTTTTTTTTGTTTGGTTCTATGGCGCAAGTTTGCAAAATTATGTTATCTAGTATGTTCATAATTTTTGTTACTTCTTTTTTTTTTTTGTGTACCCTGGAACCTGGATGCTTTCATTATAGTTTCTCAATTAAATTATGTCCTTAACTTAATTGCTTGCAACAACATCAGTCTATGAATTTTCAGCTTTCTTAGGAAATGTGGCAGAGTGTGAAGCATAACCTTAGGCAGCGCCAAGGAGAGCCTTTGCCAAATACATGGCAAGGAAGGCCTGTGTGCGACATTGTCGAAGTCTCTAGTCGAAGGTTATTTAATTAAATAAATTGTAATTATTACAGTAACAAAGGCTTGTTTATCTTCGTCAAACACTGTCGTAATTGAAAGGATGCAGTTGTTGAGCTTTTGTTTTCCTATTAAATAAGAATTCTTAATCTCTATTCTAAGTGTGTGTCGGATAGTTTGATGCATTGAAAAGTTATTCAAAAAATTTGTTGAACAATTAAAGTTTAAGCTGGTGATCGATTAGGATGGACACAAGAACCAAATTAAATTGAAATAAAGCTGTTGTTGGATTTAAGTTTATTATTTCATTAAAAGTTTGGAACTTTGTAGATTATTGGTGAGTTAGGGTTAGTTTGGTAATTTAAAGTTGGTTAAAAAATTAGATGCATATGTTTTTGAAATCGTGATCAGAATGTCAAAAATTTTAATGAAAGCATGTCACAGTCCAACAAACACGTTACGAAAAAAACAATAGAATCACAAATTTGTTTAAAATAATCAATTGCTATTACGACCTCTTGCGGTAAAAGTTTATAGTTATGCCTTATGCAAAAAAATACAAAAAAAAAAAACAAAATATGTCTTTATCCTTATACTCATTCTAAAATTTGTCCTAATAATTACCCTAGTTCTTGTCCAAACTCTTGTTTTAATCTATGTCCAAATTACTGATCTTATCCTTGTTCGAATCCAATTCCTAAACCTTGTCTCACTACTTCTCCCAATCTTTTTCCTAAGTCTTCTCCTAAGCATGTTCAAATCCGTGATCTATTCTTTATACATTTTTGTTCTTATCCGTTTCTAATCTCAATCTGTCCTAAATGTTGTTTTAAATGTGTCTTAACCTTTATCCTAGTCCTTGTCATGGTCATTTTTCCTGAATTCTTCCAAGTCTGAATTCTTGTGCTAGTCCTTGTTTAAACATTAATCATACTCTTTATCTTATTCCTAGTCCTTATATTTATCTTAATTCATGCCCTCAACCTTTTTCTAATTCTTGCCCTTATCCTTATCCAGTGGCGGGTCTAGGATTCGCCAAAGGGGGGTCTGAAACTAGACTTTTGTATGGCAATGGGGGGAGGGGGCTGAAACGTCTTTTTGGACTTTTTTTCGATTATTCCCATACTAAAAATTCTCCAAGGGGGGGGGGCTAAAGCCCTTTCAGCCCGTATGTAGATCCGCCACTGTCCTTATCCAATATTTGTCCTTGTTTAAATATTAATTTTTACTTTTGGTGTATTTAGGTAACAATAAGGGGGTTCCCTGAGACATCATTATTTGTTTTTTTATCATGTGATTGAAAACCTCAGAATAACTGTCATTCCATAAAATTTACCGAAGTACCAACAGTCATGGAGCTATAATTTCATGCAATGTTTTTTCAATTTTGTTGCATTTTTACGTTTGCCTCCGTGGTCTAGCGATTTAAAAATTTTTATTTTTATTTTTGGTATGAGATCAAAAACTCATTTATTGCTGACGTAGAACTAATTTTTTTGTGGCACTTCAGCGAGTAAAAATTCCATGCAACAAAATTGCATTTAGTTTTTTTATTTTTATTGTAAAGTCTTTCTAAATTTCTAAATTCTAAATTCTTCGTTTCTATTTTATAACATTTACCGTGCCGCATATACTCACCGAGTAATAATTCCATACAACGCCGTTGCATGATTGATGCATTTTTTGTTCTATTTTTGTCTTCAGTGTCAATAACCAATCTTTTTTAACATTATACGTTTACACCGCAACAGCTCCTTCTAAGTCCCGATGACGTATTTAATTATTTATTTTTTTTTTATTTTTTACTGAATTGAATGAAGAATTTACTGTCATACTAGAGAAATAATTTCATGCAACACCGATGCATTTTGAAAAAATGCCTTTTTCAACTTTTTAGAAATCTGCGCGGTAAATCGTAACGTTGTCACATCAAAACTCCGAGAGAAAGGACAATACCAACACCAGATTTGCCGGAATAATTTAATTAACCCAACATTTTCGTTTTAAGGTCCTGCGTCCTCAAAAACAAAGCTTACAAGCACAAAGCTTGTTTTATTGGGTTCGTTTCATACAAAACATTTTGATTAGCTATTAGGGCTACACTGAAGTAGACTGCACCAAGTTACTGTACAGCAGTGAAGTATTATGGATAGAAGGTTTTTTGCAGCTCTTTAGTGTAGATGGAGCTCGTACATATACAGACATGCATACACTCAAAAAGTTAACGCCAGCTTTTTATATTAGATTCTTTCTCATATTGGTCGGCGGCCGTGGCGCAGTGGGTAGAATGCGTGACCCATATGCCAGAGAACCCTGGTTCAATTCTGACGCCATCTGACACAGAAAGTTGTTTCAATTAAATTAATTTTTTTTTTCGGCCGTCACCTCTCTGCAGACAATGGCAAACCTCAGAGAGTAAATAATGCCATGTAAAGCTTCTTGAGAACATGCAAATTAACCGTTCAAAGTCGGCATAAAACTAGTAGGTCCAGTTCTCGATCAATTGTGTTCAAACATTTAATTACACACAAAACACAATTTGATCATAAAAAGTTTGGACAAAGTCCTTTCAAGGGCTGAAATGAGCAGTTTATTTATTTTTTGAAGCGAATCTTTTTACGCCTCGTTCTGCGATTTGCTAGAGTGAAATCAGAAAAAACAACACTTTTTTCCGACACCTTTTTTCTTAGAATTGATATTGTTTTTTGCTTGCATCAATTGAGCCAGAAAATGTTAAATTAAAAATAATTTCTTGCCCGCTGCAGGAATTAAACCCTCAACTCACAATTCTATCGTTTATTGGTACTTTCCTCTAACCATTACGCTAAAACACTTTCATTCATAATTTTGTTGATTCAGTGATAAACATTGGCTAAAGCTATGTTTCAGCAGATCACTATAATCTATTACTTTAAGAAAGGATTGTGTGTTGGCTATTCTAGGACTGTGTATTGGCTAGCCAACCGACAAAGGTAGCAAACAAAACGAACTAGAGCAAAGATAACTAAATTTACCGAGCTATGGTTTGAATCTTCGGTTTGTCCATGCGAACTAAAAGACCTAACGAACTAAAAGAACGAACGAACTAAAAGAAATATTCACTAAGGATTGTGTATTAGATGTTGTTTCTACTTCCTACTAAAGGTCGTTATAAATATCGTTAAAAATAAACAACCTGTAAGTTGATTAAATTGTAACAAAATTAATGATTTTTGTATATTTATTCCCTACAACTGAACAGTGGGCTTTAAGGGAGGACCGAAGAGGGTTTATATATATGATATGTTTATCATTGTTATTTTAAAGTTTTGAATTTAAAAATTATTTTAATCGAAAAAACGCTATTAAATGATCAAATCTATGAATTTGCGAAAATGCTTCGCTTCTCTCGTGTGTCCTGTGACGCACCTGTGTTTTTTTTTTCTTTCTCATATTGCTTGACTTTTCACAAATATTTTCTCATCACATTTTGATTCCCACAATATGCGGCTCAAGATTATAAGAATTAATTGTGTTTACAGTAGAGCTTCCAGATTTGCCCTATTCTGAATAAATGAAAGGGACTACTCAGATCCTGGAGTTAGTCATCCAATCTGGGAAGCAGGTGGAACCGTTGACATACAATGGTAGCCTTTTGTCTGCAAATCAGTAACAAAGATGCGAGAAAAATTTGTTACCACGGAAAAAGTCTTTACCTCGACTAACGAGAACTCAATACCAGTGACATAATATCATGTCGATTGGTTGTATAAATTGTTGATTTGAAAATGGGTTATACTGCAAAACTCTTGGAATTACTTGAGTGCATTATATGATGAGCTACTAGCTACGGCCCAATTTTATAAAGATACGGCTTTTATAGTGAAGATTGTCGTCACGGAAGTCATTATAATGATGCGTTGAAAACAAATGGCTGTTATAGTGACGATTGCCCCGTCGCACAGTGGTTTCAAAGTAGAATTAAATCATTTTTTTCATGTTGTAATTTTTGTTCGTTTTTTTTTTATTTAAGTTTAGAAATGTTTCAATTACATATTTTAAAAAAAATCTAAATGTATTCACTTAAATCTTTTTATATACAATATTGTGATGTATCTAAAATACATTTTTTTTAATGTATGTATATTTATATTTTTTTTTATTACTGTTTTTTTTTAATAATTTTATTAAGACCATGTTTTTTTCCAGATTCCAAAGTTTGGTGGACCAGAACTAAGTTATCGACACTTATCGACGGTTTTTAACTATAAAAATCTTAAACTGTAGGCTTTTAGTAAGCATTTAAAAAAAATTGGCTGCTAATAGCTGCTAACCTGGGTTTAACAAACAAAGAGTGAATGCATATTTATACCCATGCGTACACTAAGGGAAAAAAATATTAAATTTATCCAAAAACTTTTTTAATTTATCCAAAAAGCGAGTCATTTTTGCACCAATAACGCATTTATTTAAATCGACTACGTAAATATTTAAAATTTATTTAAATACTTTTTTAATTAAATAAAAAAAAAAAAACCTTCTTCACGCCTTCTATGGTTTAATACCAACAAAATGTTGGAACCTAGATTGATACGTGATAAAGAAGTAAACAAAAAAGCGCAACAACAAAATCTTTGCAGAATCAATGCAGTCAACTTTTTGAAATTTTGCGACTAGCAAAAGATTAGAAAAACATTGCTTTGACAAAGTATAGCGCTTCTATAATTCCTCTTTGGTTTTATTGATCTTGCGCCTATTAGCTTGTCAAAGTTAGTGGACTGCTAGAACCACTGAGACTACTGATGAGTCGGAGTAGCGTCCGACGAAACCATGGTCTAGTCAGCTTGGTTTAAGTTCTGCAAAGATCTTTGTTGTTGTAGCAACCTGTTGCTTCATGAATTATTTGGCATTAAGCTCACAATATAATTCTTAAAAAATATGTTTTTTAAGAATTATAAAAGAAATAAAATTAAATAAAATATTAAAATATTGAGAAAATACCGAGTTGTCACTCCACCTTACATGAATTCATCATGCATCGCACTCACCACCGCACTCACAAATTATATTTGCCAAATATCCATAATATATTACTCTTAAAACATTAACTAAATGAGAACTATAAGACCTGCAACTGCTGGTGCGAAGAAACTGCAGCAGCATCGCACAGGAACAGATGTATGCTTGGCGGCTGCTGTATGGAATATGTGTGTCAGTGTGTGGCATAAATAAAATTTAAATACGGGAAAAAAACGAGTTGTAAGGAAAATATTTGATTTATCCACGTAAATATTTAAATTCAATATATACTCAGGCGTGGATAATGTTAACATGCGTTATTTCCCTTAGTGTACTGCACACATTGTCATAAAGAATATGTAATATTTTTGTTTTCTTCTTTTTTTTTCTTATTTTAATTATAAAGGAAATCCCTAAATGTTATATAATACTAGCTGGTACCCGACGCGTTGCTGTCGTAGCGGAAATAATTTCTATCTCTATCTGAATCTCAAACTCAGTCTCAATCTCAACCTCAATCTCAATCTCAATCTCAACCTCAACCTCAACCTCAATTTCAATCTCTATCTCTATTTCTATCTCTATCTCTATCTCTATCTCTATCTCTATCTCTATCTCTATCTCTATCTCTATCTCTATCTCTATCTCTATCTCTATCTCTATCTCTATCTCTATCTCTATCTCTATCTCTATCTCTATCTCTATCTCTATCTCTATCTCTATCTCTATCTCTATCTCTATCTCTATCTCTATCTCTATCTCTATCTCTATCTCTATCTCTATCTCTATCTCTATTTCTATCTCTATCTCTATCTCCATTTCTATCTCTATCTCTATCTCTATCTCTATCTCTATCTCTATCTCTATCTCTATCTCTATCTCTATCTCTATCTCTATCTCTATCTCTATCTCTATCTCTATCTCTATCTCTATCTCTATCTCTATCTCTATCTCTATCTCTATCTCTATCTCTATCTCTATCTCTATCTCTATCTCTATCTCTATCTCTATCTCTATCTCTATCTCTATCTCTATCTCTATCTCTATCTCTATCTCTATCTCTATCTCTATCTCTATCTCTATCTCTATCTCTATCTCTATCTCTATCTCTATCTCTATCTCTTTCTCTATCTCTATCTCTATCTCTATCTCTATCTCTATCTCTATATCTATCTCTATCTCTATCTCTATCTCTATCTCTATCTCTATCGCTATATCTATGTCTATCTCTATCTCTATCTCTATCTCTATCTCTATCTTTATCTCTATCTCTATCTCTATCTCTATCTCTATCTCTATCTCTATCTCTATCTCTATCTCTATCTCTATCTCTATCTCTATCTCTATCTCTATCTCTATCTCTATCTCTATCTCTATCTCTATCTCTATCTCTATCTCTATCTCTATCTCTATCTCTATCTCTATCTCTATCTCTATCTCTATCTCTATCTCTATCTCTATCTCTATCTCTATCTCTATCTCTATCTCTATCTCTATCTCTATCTCTATCTCTATCTCTATCTCTATCTCTATCTCTATCTCTATCTCTATATCTATGTCTATCTCTATCTCTATCTCTATCTCTATCTCTATCTCTATCTATATCTCTATCTCTATCTCTATCTCTTTCTCTATCTCTATCTCTATCTCTATCTCTATCTCTATCTCTATCTCTATCTCTATCTCTATCTCTATCTCTATCTCTATCTCTATCTCTTTCTCTATCTCTATCTCTATCTCTATCTCTATCTCTATCTCTATCTCTATCTCTATCTCTATCTGTATCTCTATCTGTATCTCTATCTCTATCTCTAACTGGAAAGACTCGTGGAAATTGATAACCAAATTTCGAGGCTGTGCTACTTACAATTCCAAAGTTATTCGATATCGCAAGTTTGGCTTGTATGGGCGGAGCCACACCTCCTTGTTCAATGACGTGTCAGTTTTCTAGTAGAAGAATATCACCCAATATTAATTCCATACTGAATTTCGTTGTTAAACGACATTTAGTTCCAAAGCTATCTGATATCAAAAATTTAAAGTGTATGGGCGGAGCCACACCCCTTTTTTCAAAACCCATCCCAGTTTTATAGTAGATATATCACCAAGTGGCAACTCCATACTGAATTTCATTATTATACGGCATTTAGTTCCAAAGCTATTCGATATCATAAATTTTAATTGTATGGGCGGTGCCACACCCCTTTGGCCTATACTGGCTCAATTTTGCAAGTCGAAAGACACGACTAAATAGAACGTTCTAACCGAGTTTCATTAATGTGTGACTTATAGCTTGAAAGTTATACTGAAAATTTGGCTGAAAAATTGCCACGCCCCACATTCAACGCCCATAAAATTTTACGTGTGGAACGGCTCTTGTAAATTGAGATAGAACACCGAATTCCGATACTATGCGACCTATAACTTCAGAGCTATTCGCTACCGTAGATTTGGGTTGTATGGGAGGTGCCACGCCCCCTTATTTTAGGGGGATGAAAAATAGATGTTGTTCGATTCTCCCCCCTGACTAATATCCTCGCTAAGGATCACGAAAATCGGTCGAGCCGTTTCGGAGGAGTTCGATTACGCAATTAAAAAAATAAAAAAAAAAATTGTGTACTCGCCAGGTACTGAACCAGGTATTTTGCTCTAATAGGGCTAATTGCAACTTTATTTTTTGTAAGTGCTCTTATATAGTTCATTTCAACTTATGTATATACCCAATTTTATTGGTATACGACTACTCCATCTTAATGCTATGCAAATGTCGTATAAAAGTATGGGAGGTGGGCGTGGCAATTTTTTAATCTACATATATATTTCAGATCCTTGAGTGAGTTGTTTTGATATAACTTCAATACGAAAAAAAATATAGCTTTTTAAAATTTTGTGTTGTATGAGAGGTAGCCGTGTTTGCGGACAGATTTCAAAAATTTTTTTAACAACTTCTAATAGAGGTAATTCTAACTTATGTACCAAATTTTATTGCTCTACGACGACTCCTTCTATTTTTTCCAAACTTTGTATGGACTTTTTATGGAAAAATTTTTATCTTTTTTTTTTATTTGACTAAACTATCAGCAAATTTTTACCAAGTGAAGAAAATTTTTTTTATTCGCGTTCACCAATTAAAAACCGATATTCTGACCCCAATTTCAGATTTTAAAATTATATTCATAAATTCAGGAATGTTTTTTTTATGTTATACCCTATCTTAGATGTCCTCGAGATCTCGTGCTGTGTTTATTAATTCTTTTGTTTTTTACTTTGTAACACAATGTAATGGAACTGAAATAATTAAATATCATCTTCATAACAACAAGACCAGCATTATAAAAAAAACAAAAATACTATTTCCAGTCAGTCACTATTCGCGTATCCTTTTTCCGTACGTAATTGAGGAGAACATTTAAAGCACTTCTCCGTTGAGCAGTGCTCGGCCCTCACTGCATTTCATACAATAACCAACAACATTACAACAACATCCACGCAGTCATACTTTGCTTGCGATGCCCAACCGATTTGAAGTGCTAACCGTCTGACGACCACTCATACAGCCCCACAGCGAAGCTCACCATTACTGTCAGTTTTAATTTCAAGCATTATATAAATTGCTTTGTTTTCAAGCACATTGGAGTAGTTGTTGTTGTGGATATTGTTGTTGCTGATGATATTGTTGTTGCTGCTCTCAATTTGTCCGCTGCAATAAGAAAAGTCTGCAATTTTATTGTTCTTATTTTTGTTTTATTCGCTTACAATTTTAAAAATATTATTTTTCATTTTTATTGGTGTAAATTTATGATTTTATTGCTACTGCTGTACAGGCATTCTTTCATTGTTGTTGTTAGCGTTGTGGTTGACTCGTTTCTGCAGTTACATTTCACAAAATGCATTCGAACGAATGTCAAAAATAATGAAAACATACATAGGTAACCGTCCTTTATATAAATGCACTTGTATGTGCAGCAATGTGCAAGGGATTTTTTGTTTTATTTCTTAAGATATAAAGGCTGACTTGCATAAAAATTTGAGTCTATTTTTGTCGTTCTCCCCTTTAAATGCTTTATGTTCTTTAGTTTTTCTGTAAGCCCTGGGTTCAAATCCCAGCTGACTCTTTTTGGCTGAATAGTCGTAACAACTACATATGAACATTTTTTCAGAATTGAAAACAATTTTGAGCTTTAACCAATTATGTTAACAACAAGACAACATGAAGACAATAAAGGCAACAACCAACAACATAAGTAGATAAGAACTTAGTCACTAATGTAAAAGCGTTCTCTCTGTCAAAATAAACTTACCGGGTAACTTTCTCGGCATAATTGGCAGTATAAGTAGAACCTAAGTAGCTTGAGTGGATCACAGTGAAAAGTCAGGCAAGACTACTGATGAGTTGGTGTAGCGGTCAACAAAACAGTCTGTCTAGTCTGCTGTGTGATTTGCTCTATACAGAGCCGTTGTTGTTGTTGGTTGTTGCTTTCATTGTCTTCATGTTGTCTTGTTGTGAACATACTTGACCTAAAGCTCAAATTTGTTTTCAATATAAATAATGAAAGGTCATATTCAAATATAAATTATTTTTTCAGATCTTATGTTATCACATAACGTCGTTGCGCATACAAAAAAGGCTATGTGAAAAATTTCGATTTTTTTTTTATTTTACCATTTAATAGCCATATGTATGCCCCATCTATTCACTAAATGGTTTCTTGATATTCTTATTGGTTCAGAAGTAAACAAATGTGAAAGTTAGCCAGCTATGTGAAAATAGTATTGAAATTGTTAAAAAACAAAAATGTTTTTTTCGTCTCCTGAAAAATTGTTCAAAAACACATAACCTTTTTTGTATGCGCAACGACGATAAGCTTTATGTATAAAAAATATGTATAAAAACTTATTTTGAAATTCAATTCAAAATTCAAATCCGCTTTAAACATGTTGTCATGAATGTAACTATGAATTGCAATACCTTACTTGTTACTATCCATTGAAATTTGAATTCGATTATATTGGAATTAAAACTTTTCTTTCCCATTAAATAAATGTAATCCGCTCTATTGCCAATCTGCAACGTGTTCTTAATCAAAATTAGCCAGATATCAAAAAACTTTTTCTTTCATGGTCACAAGTTGCAAGGAGTTATTTAAAATTATATTACATTGTAAGCCAAACTAGAACTTTTCCTTCCAATTATATAACTGCCACCATATCTTGAGCATTGGAAATTTTTAGCACGATTCGCAATTTTATGCTTTTTTAAATTTTACACTTTAATGCATTGCTGCTGCGCCATTTATGTGTCCAGTAACAATTTTTGTATCCGCCATTTGCTCGATGGTGGTTCTGGTGATCTCATCATAACCACTTCTGTTTTCATTTAGTTCCAAGAAAAAAGAAATGAAAAAAAGTTCCCCTTATATTCAAGCCAATTTCTATATGCGCTGCGCTTGACTAGATTTTCATTTTCCATTCAATATTTTCTCGAACTTTTCCACTCCACTTTTTTTATTTTCTTTTCCCATTTGCCATAAATTTATCACTTTTGCTACTTTTAAACTTTTTTTCTCTCGCAATGAGTGGTGGGACTTGCTTGAAACTTAATTTCGAAAGCAGTCAAGTGTTGAAACCATCTGCAGATGGTCACAAAGTAGCCGAAATGGTGTGACTTAAGAATTTTTGAAAAAAAGTTGAATTTTTCTAGTTCATTTATACAAATGTATGGTTTGTTTTTAATATTGATGCATTACATTATTGTTTTTGCCGACATTTATGTGTGAATTTATGATATTTTTGTAGACTTTGGGTGTTTTATACAATTTTATTAAAACAATGCAAGTTTCCGCAAAAGCTTGATTTCTACTTTTCTATTGAGAATTTTCTCAGGAATAATAGTTTTTCATGTTAATAGAGGGCAACTTTAAAACTTAAAGCAATACCAATACCAATACCAATAGCAATACCAATACCAATATTTATACCAATGCTAAAACCAATCCAATTCCAATTCATATATCTATAACAAATGCTAAATACCAAATACGAAATATCAAATTCATTATACCAAATACCAAATACCAAATACCAAATACCCAATACCCAATACCAAATACCAAATACCAATTACCAAATACTAAATACCAAACACAAATTACCAATTACCAAATACCAAATACCAAATGCCAAACACAAATTAACAAATACCAAATATCAAACACCAAATCCAACTACCAAATACCAAACACCAAATACTAAATACCAAATATCAAATATCAATTACCAAATACCAATTACTAAATACCAAATACCAATTACCAAATCCCAAATATCAAACAACAAACACCAACTACCAAATAACAAATACCAAATACTAAATACTAAACAAATTCAAAAATTAAAGCAATACCAATACCAATACCTATACCAATGCTAATACAAATGCTAAAAACCAATACGAATTCATATATCAATAACAAATGCTAAATACCAAATACAAAATATCAAATACATAATACCAAATATCAAATACCAAATGCCAAATACCAAAAACCAAATACCAAAAACCAAAAACCAAAAACCAAATATCAATTACCCAATCCCAAATATCAAACAACAAACACTAATTATCAAATACCAAACACCGAATACCAATTACCAAACACAAAACAACAAATAAAAAAGACCAAATAACAAATACCAAACTCCAAATACCAAATACAAGACACCAAATACCAAACAACAATTCCAATACTTGTATTAGTGTACTTACAATTACAATATACATTCCAATGCCAAAATCAATACCAATTTAATAATAAAATTTAAAAATTTTTTGCCTTCTGATCAAAATATACCCAGAATTCTCCTGAAAACGAAAACGGTTTAATTGTTCATCGATATTCATTTTATATCCTTCGAAGTAATCTCCGTTTCAAGTAGTACACATATTCCAACGCTTCCTCCGATCTTGAAAACACTTTTCACGTGCTGATTTCGGAATCCCCTTCAGCTGCTTCTGCTAATTCTTCTTTATGGCCTCAATCGTCTCAAAATGCTCGTGGTAACTTGAGTCGTCGGGATAAGAAAAAGTCACAAAGAGCCATGTCGAGTGAATACGGAGATAGCCGAACAGAATGAACATTGTTTTTGGTCAAATAGTCGCGTACAAGATGAAATGTGTGAACCATTGCGTCGTCGTGATTAAAACCACGAGTTGTGGTTCCACAATTTTGCTATTTCTCCACAATTCTCCACACGATATTTTGTTAGAAACACAAAATTTCAGAGAAACTTTTTGCTATCACACCAAAATTGCGATGAATGGCACTCAAAGAGGTATTTGAGCACCCGATAACAGATGTACCAATCCAGAAAAATAAAAAGAATTTGACAATATTCCAAGCGCGGAGATATATTTCTTCTATTTTTGTTCTTTTTTTTCTGTTTTTTCGTACATTGATTAAAAAGCCAAGCCGTGAAATTATTCCTCTTGCTCAAGTTGTTTGTTCCACCAAAGTTATTTATTTTTTTACTCTTTTCAAAGTTAAACTTTTTTAGCCGCGATGGAAAGTAAAACCGATGAATTAATTCGCCGATGAAACACTTCGCCGTGAAACGCTTCGGCGTTTTTTTACATAAAAAAAAATGAATAACTGGAAATGGCCAACTGGAAGTAGCCCTTGAAAGGACTTTGACCTAGCTTCTTAAGATAAATTGTGTTGTGCGTGTTATTAAGCTTGCACACAATTGACCGAGAATCAGACCTACAGGTTAAACACCGACTCCGAACGGCGATGAACGGAATGTTCTTGTTCTCAAGAAGCTTTACATGGCATTTTGATTACTCTCTGAGGTTTGCCATTGTCTGCAGAGAGGTGGCGACCGTACAGAAAAATTATTTTAATTCAAATAATTTTCTGTCGCTGCTGGGGTTCGAACCCGGGTCTCCAGGTTCCTTGACATAGAGGCTACGCCACGGACGCCATATAGCATGGTTCATACATCGAGTAATTATAATATTGCCATAAAAATTCGAAGCATATGGTGCATGTCTTTGATATTCATATTGAAAACATCAACCTTAAACAAAAAGACAAACACTGACTGCTGCTAAGTAACAGAGTTCTAATGTACATCATTTTCAAATATATTTCAAACTTCTGAGAGCAACAAAAGAGTACACAGAGTATATTTCTGTATTGCATTTATTTTCCTTATATCTTTATGTTTTTGATACAAAATTCTACATATCACATAGTTTTATGATACATATTCACCCTCTTCAGCCCTTCCTTAAAGCTCCCCTGTTCAGATGTAGGGAATAAATATACAAAAAATCATAAAATTTGTTTGGGAGCCCCCATAAGGAATGGTCGGAGGGAAAAGGTCCCCAAGAAAAAAATGTTCCTTGGGGATCAGTCATACATATTAACCCTCTTCGGCCTTCTCTCAAAGACCCCCTGTTCAGGTGTAGGGAATAAATACACATAAATCATAAAATTTGTATGGGAGCCCACCTAAGGAGTGGTCGGAAGAAATAGGTCCCCAAGGGAAAATGTTTCTTTTGAAAAACTAATTGGGGTCGGTCATACATATTAAGCTTCTCCGGTGCTCTCTTAACCCTCTAATGCATGGTTTTTGCGTGCGAAACGCTCACTTTTACAATTACAGCTGACAATAATTACACAATGCGCTAAGCTGGAAAAAAATTTCCGTTACAAAAAATGTTACCCGAAGTACAAAGAACCTATATATATACTATGATTTGACTTCTGAATTTGGAAAAAAGGTTCTCAGTTCTAGATTTGAATACAAACGTAAGTGTGCCTAAAGGCATTGTTATGCAGTAGAGGGTTAAATCCTCCCTGTTCAGGTGTAGGAAATAAAAATTGGCATTTACCAGCAACAAATATGTGTGGAGTTTTGAGTTTTATGTTTGAGAAAAAAATATAAAACTGGACAAATGATTTTTATTTCTGAGCGTAAAATAAAAATTGAGAAAAAGCTTTTGTTTCTGAGCGAAAAAATAAAAATTGAAAAACAATTTTTATTCTTGAGCAAAATAATAAAACTCAAAAATGATTCCTATTTTTTAACAGAAAAATAAAAATCAAAAAAGAACTTTTATTTCTGATTAAAACAACAAAAATCTTAAGATAATTTTTGTTGAAAACATATATTGATTGAAACATGTAAGAAAACAATACCACTATTAAATAAGTACCATCTCTCCTCTACTTCAGAATGGAAACTAATGTGTTATACCTTTAGCTTGTCTATAGCAGGATATTTCAATAATTCCAGTAATTTTTTTGTATTTTTTAGGCCATCGATTTTTACTATTTAGTGAATCGTGAATGGATGAAAAAGATGAAAACATCTTGGTACAATTGACTCCTCCATTCCAATCTACTTGACCATTACCACCATTGTAGTTAATGTTCATTTAACTGAACCGTAAATTGGGGATTCTGTAATTAAAAAGGTTTCCCCAATCCTTCTCATTAAAAAAAATTTTGAATATATTCAAGTTTCTTGTTTTCCACAAGATTAATGCCAAGGAATTTGCTCAACTAACACGTAAGACAATCATGTCTTAAAATTGGGTTTTCGTGGCAAACTAAAAATAGTGATAGTCCGAAATTAATTGCACACAGTGTCCCTTTTTCAAATCCCAAGTAAATCCTTAAAAATCAAGTTGAAGGTTTTTCTAAATAGGGGTTAGGTTTGTGTGCATCATTTGTAAGTTTTAACAAATTTGCGCAGCTTAAAATAATAATCTTACCCTAAGGATTAATGTTGTTGTTTTTGAGCATTGGTCAATCAAGCTGTCCCTTACAACAACAACAACAGCAGTAGCAGCACGCTCTCATTTACATTGTGAAGATAAATTTTTAAATATTTCATGATTTATCCTTTTACTCGTAAATTTAAGAAACTTTTAGAAGTTAGATCCTTAGTTTATTGCTTATAGTGTTAAGTTGCCTTTTCAGTTAATATGAACTATTAACTTACATTTTTTTTTTCTATCTTTATTAAGTGTTGGACATAAAACTTCATTTACTAAATTGTGATTAAAAACCTAAGAGAACTCTCTATGGTATAATTTGCGAAAATCTTAATTCGACTAAACCGCTTAATTTTTGTGACATTAAATTCAATTGGCACTTTAAAAACAGGGTCATGATTTTAAATATCAATGCTCAATAAATATTTAATTGATTTTTGGTAAAAACATGCAAAATCCTAAAAATATGCATCGGACAAAAAGGTGGACACTGGGGAAATGTGGCGTTGGCGCTCAATTGGCTTAGTATAGCTTGGGTCATATTTGTTTTGTTGATGCTCAAACCGAAAGGCTATAATTTTCGGCTTTTATAACTAAATTTGCCTTGAAAAAAAGAGGATTACAATTTTATAGCACGAGTGAAATGCATTCGCAAAATTGGGTTTATTTTAAATGATTGCCTACAACATGCCTGGTAGGAAAATTTTTCTGCTATGAACAAGAATTAAACATTTTATTATATCATTTATCATGATCATTATATCATTTCAAATCATGATAATATTTAATTGGACTGAATAAAGATGAATGCATTTTAAAAAAATGAATAAAAATTTTTTAATTTATAATTAAAACTTCGTTTTTATTTGATAGCATTGGAAATATTAGTTAGAGATATAAGGTGTATTGTTAACATACGTATTAACATACGTCTGTTAATTGTGTGACAAAATGTATGGTTACTATGAAGAAAAAAAATGTTATATTCTGTAAAGACTGAAGAAATTTCATATCAAACGTCCTCATATTTGTGTATGACGTGCAAATGTTTGCCTTTCCGCCGAAGGAACAGACTCAAGAACAGCACATTGAGTCGTATAGTCGTATCGTATAACCTTTTTCAAGGCCCAACATTTTTTCATGTTAAAATATTCAGCCCAGTCATGAAAAATTTTCTGCCGGGAATTGTAAAAGGGAGTTTCCGCTTTTAAGATAATGCTCAAAAACTTTTTGAAAACTTTTAATACAAATTTGTTCATTAACCTTTAATATTTATGAGTGTCAAGTAAAAAAATGTAGTGCCTTTATCTATTATCTTAAAAGCGGAAACTCCCTTTTATAATTCCCGGGAAAAATTTTACATGATACGGCTGATTAAATAAAAAAAATTAATAGCTTATAAAAAGATATTCCAATTTAAGAAATTATGTATTCAAATTTATATAATTATAAGGGAATACCCTTTATTAAATATTCAACCCCAGTTCAACCAAGTTATTAGGCAATATCAACCACAAACTTCTTTACCACTAACTTATACTTTTAATTCGTAAAAATTTATTATTTTTTCAATCTCTGTCGATTAAGAATGAGGAAAGAAGCGCAGAAGATTAAGGCGTAGAACCATAATCTGCCGGGATTCGAACCCTGGACCTCTGGGACGGCAGTCAAGCGAGCTATAAAGTGACAGTTTTATAGAGATGATAAAAAAATCACGCTTATTCAAAGATCTAACGGATCGAAAACTTTTGATAATTTCAATGGATTATATATCTAATGCTATTAAGAAATTAATTAAAGTACAAAAGCTATTTGACGTTACAATGTTACGTTTTATCGCGCAGGTTTCCAAAAAAGTTAAAAAGTATTTTTTTCAAAATACATCGGTGTTGCATGGAATTATTACTCGCTGAGTATAGGTGTTATAAGAAAAATAATGATAAGACAGTAAAGGCTAATTTTTTTTTTTACTTTCTAACAAAAATAAAACCAAAACTCTAGACATCGTCGGGACGCTAAGGGATCTGCTTAAATAAAGCAACTGAAAATTTTTTACATGGAATTATAACACGTTATATATGGGTGCTATGGTTAAAATTATTATACGTCGGTAAAGACTGGTTCTTTAGCCCTTAGGACAAAAATAAATGAAAAATTCATAACCTTGTAAGGCCGCAAAGGGAGCCGCTCCAAGATTGATTATACAGCTTTCATACAACGGCGTTGCATAAAATTATTACACGTCGAACATATGCGCTACAGTAAAATTTATAAAACGCTTATGAAGAACTTGTACTTAGCCTTATCATAAAAATAAAAAATAAAAAAATGATAACGTCATCATGTCGCGGAGATAGCGGCTTATGCATCAAAACTAGAATATTGAGAATATTGTTGCATGAAATTATTACTCGCTGAGTAGAAGTGCTACGAAAAATTTTACTTTACGACAGCAAAAAATGGTTCTTTGGCAACTGCTGAATGCAGTAAAAATGCAACAACAATAAAGAAACGCTGCATGGATTTATAACTTGGTGACTATGTGTTTGTGTATACATTGAATATATCCACGCAAAGAAAAAAAACGTTTATTGCCACTTTGCCGCAAACAAACTTCGTTTGTCGTGCTTGGGATCGTTATTTGCAAACGTTTCAACAGTTGTCATAATAATAGTTCAGTTGCGAGAAACGCGTCACTTAGTTGCAGGTAATTAATTTCGTTTGTCATATACGCGAATGATTTTTAAATTGCAGCAATTGAAAAATTGTTTTTCCCAACTGAAAACTTCCTTTGTTTTTCCCTTCGTTGAAAACAGACAACTCTTATAGTTCAGAGTTACTTTATGAACAAACAGTTCTATAGAGGCAAATTGGTAATCACGCGGACGAAGATAGCAACAGAGGTGCAATGAGTGCAATCCATAAGAAGACGGACGGACATAGGGGAAAAGACAAAATTATATTATAAATAATAATGACCGAAATAGCTTGCGGTATATATATATATAAGATATATTTTTAAATTGACAACTGAATATTCGTTTGTGGTAAATACAACTCGCAAACGAAGTGTAGTTGGCTAATTTTTCAGTTGTGGTGAACGAAAAATTTTTATGCGTGTAGTATTTAAAAAAAAATGATTCGTAAGGGAAATATTAAGTTTGTCACTACGTTTGAACATCGACTTTATATATTCTAAAGTATACCTATATGCGTGTTCTTGATCAGCACTTCCTGAGTCGATTTGGCAATGAGCATCTGTCTGTCCGTTGTCACAAATACAGCCGTAATTTTGAATCTATTGTTATTAAATATATTGTTTTTTTTTTTTTAATGAAGATTAATTTCGAATATGAACCAAATTGTATGAAAACCACGCTTTCTTTGCAAATAAAGTGACCATACTAGAAATGTAAGTCTTTAAAAATTTCACAAAAAAATCATGTAAAACCTTGACATTTTTTAGATAAGCTCTGATTACAAATACGCATTCAAAGTCTGAAATCGAACAGTAAACAAATAAAAGTAACAAATAAAATAAACAAATACCTGCCATACAAAGTACACTCATCAAAATGGTGAAATCTGCTAAAAAAGCTTCATTTAAGCACTTGGAACTTGGCACATAACTTTCGAGCCTTTCTCGAAACACCATTACATCCAGAAGTACTCACCGTGTGGTGCGCTTTACGGGCCGGTGGAATCATTGGTTCACGTATCTTCTGATGATGGTCGACCACATGCCCAAATCATATTTAAACATTAATGCCAAAAAATTATCTTTGAAATAAAATGTATTTCTCCGCTTCTACAAAAAAACACCCTTTGCGTTTGAAATTTGCCAAGATCGTACTTCCCGGCACGCCTACCTCCCATACAAAGTAACGGATGATAATACATTCCTTAAATTTTTTTTTTTATTTCATTTACAACCTTTTCATTCCATAAACTTTTGGATATTTACTCGTATGTATTATAGAAAAATTTCAAAATTTCCAATATATGTATCGTGGACATATTGTCATGCAATTCAAATAAAATCAGATTTCTAGCAATGTATGTTCATAATTTTCCGCCTGGGTGTTTACTTAATATTTAAATGTATGTGGGATGTGAGTGTGTATGTTTGTGTGCGTTTGTGCTGGCTAGATTGTCGTCGTTGTGTGCATAACTAATAAAGTACACATCATACATAATTTAAATAACAAAACGGTCAATTGTTCCATGTTACTATGTGTGCATGACCATCAATACGGACCGTTCTCAACGAATCCGATTTAGACCAGACCAGCAAACAAAACTCTTGGTCAACAATTACTCACACACACACCGAAAAAACGGTCACTTCTGGCATATCCTCTAGGGAAGTGTAACCGAATCTTTTACTAAGCTGAATACTGTGCATGGTTCTTTCAGAGGCTTGAGGGATTTTAAATGCTGCTGGTTGCGGTTCGTTGCATGATTTTGTTGGTTTTCACAAATATATTTTTTTATTTTGGGTTTTTCTATGTTCAATGCCCTTAATTAGACAGCCTAAGCTGCTATCTTGTTTGTACAGTGTGGATGAAAAAAAAAATTGAGTCAATCCATAAGGAAGCAAAGGATTTTGTTTAAAAAAAAAAAATAAATTAACAAGAAATTTATTCGAGATGTTTTTACTCGCTTAGACTTTACATGGTCGGCATAGAATCCTTAAAATTTACTAAAATCCATCATGTGCGATAACTGCGAATGGGTCCGCACACTCAACCTCAAAAATATAGCATAGTTTTAGGCTAATAATTACACTTTATGGCCATTAAAATATCTAATTTATTTGATAAATTGAATTACTTGTTGGAACGGCTTTACCAACTACGAAGGAAGTATTAAATCACATTTTGTTTTTATAGAACTTATTGGCGGATGCTTGCAATTTGCATTTTTGTACATTCTTCGATTTCCAGAATTCAAATGGCTGTTTTTCAGTTCGAAAATGAATTTGTTCCGTTTGATATTAAAATTTATTATGGGAACAAATTGAACGACAATAAATTTTCAATTTAGTTTGATGAACGCAAAAAATAAATATGTTTCCTCTGCTGCTGCTGCATCATACAACGTGGTTTGTAAGCAGGAGCAGCAGCAAAAGGAGCAAAAACAAAAAAAAAATATGAGTTGAGCAAAGTGAACAACTACGTGTGCAAAACAGCAATGGCGGCCGAGTGGTATCCTTTGTGCCGCCATTTAAAAGCCGGAAGGAAGTAATGTCTACTTGAGCAGTTCTACTTCCAGGCTGGCTTGCTTTTAAATTGCATTTATGGCATTACAACATCCTGTGCGACAAGCACGTTTTTTTTTTGCTCCCGTTAAATGCGTCGTTCTTTATTTGATTTTGTTTTAATACTTTTTTTTTGTCTGCATTCAGTTTTTTTTTCCTTTTGCCTCTTATAAATGATCATCAATTTTTATTAGCTGTCTGTATGTAAATATATTTATGTTCGTGGGTTCTTCTTTATCAAACCTTGAATGGATAGTTTGCATGTAATTAGCAAGTCCGCTTAAAAAATATCACCGAATAATTCAAACAGCTGTTAATTATTATCAATTAGCTTAACGCCTAGATGTCTCGTATTTTAGATAATTGAAAAATACGTTACGTTTGATGATTTTTACAGATCAAAACAATGCTAGGTTCACACTCAATGATATTCTATTACAAATTGATTTTAATTAGCCTGTTAAAACGTACAAGAGCCAAAATTTTAATAGCAAATGTACACGCAAAGAAAAAAAACGTTAATTGCCAGTTTGCCGCAAACAAACTTCGTTTGTCGTGCTTGGGATCGTTGTTTGCAAACGTTTCAACAGTCGTCATAATAATAGTTCAGTTGCGAGAAACGCATCATTTAGTTGCAGGCAATTAATTTCGTTTGTCATACACGCGAATGATTTTTAAATTGCAGCGATTGAAAAATTTGTTTTTCCCAACTGAAAGCGTCCTTTGTTTTTCCCTTCGTTGTATACACACAACGCTTATGATTCAGAATTACTTTATGGACAAACTGTTCTATGTAAGCAAATTGGTAATTTGCTTAATACGCGGACGGAGATAGCAACAGAGGTGCGATGAGTACAATCCATAAGAAATCGGACGGACATAGGGGGAAAGACAATTAATGACCGAAATAGCTTGCGGTATATATCTATACTAAATATTATATAAAAGGATTCTCTCGGATTTTTATCGTTCAATCACGGGGTAACCGCTAAACCGATTTTAATAATTCTTTCACTATTCAATTGCTATACGTAGCAACCCTGCAACTGGGCACTACGTTTTTGGTAAATCTTTTTATTTAATTATTTAAGAATTTATGCATTTTAATCCATGCTGCCATTGTATGTATAAGCAGCACAAAATAACAACAAACAATAGCTTAAGCTCTTTGTTGAGAGAGAGGTGAAAGTCTACAACTCGTCTACACCATCTTGAGTGGATAGTTGCACTCAGTTAATTTCTGCTGCAGTGTTGCCATAAGTTCAAAATATCGCATTTATTTTGATTTTACGAAGGTGAAACTCTTTTCATTTCAATAAGAAGCCACTCTTTTTATTTCAATAAGAAATATTCTCAAATAAAATAAAATTAATTAAACATATTTGATTCTTGAGTCTTTATTTAAAATATGTTTTCATATCATATTTCTACTCCCAAGCAACGCTGGGAACGTGTATGCTAGTAAATATATATAAGATATATTTTTAAGTTGACAACTGAATATTCGTTTGTGGGAAATACAACCCGCAGAGGAAGTTTAGTTGGCGAATTTTTCAGTTGCGCTGAACGAAAAATTTCTATGCGTGTAGCATTTACGAGAATGCTACAAAATATTTTTACATTAATATAAAATTAAAAAAAAAATTCTTTTGCTGTAAAAATAAAAAAACATTGTGGTCGAGAACGCTAAAATCTTCCCTAGGGTACACGTACGATTAGTTGATTGGGTACGATGTCAAGTAAATGTCTTTTCAATAGATTGCTTTGCTATTTTGTTATAAAATATACTCCTCTGCGTGCTCGAGTTATCTCGAACAAACGAAGTTACTTCATAAAATCTCAATGACAAGATATCTTGTCAAGAAATTTTCTTATGTAACTATTACATATATGACTCGTTGAGCCCTAAAAATTAAACCTTATGGTTGTAGATTTATCATAAATTAGACCAAAATAGAATTTTTTTTAATTTTCTATTCCAATTCCAACTTAACGAAATTAATGAAAATTCTCAAAATTTCTGAGAAGTAATTGTTTTCGAATTAACTTAAAATAAATGCTCTTAAAATGCTAAAAAATCGACTTAAAAAGCATTACTCAGGGGTCCGAAATCAAAGATGACGAAATCCTACAAAAGCCTATTAAAAAACTTATTAAACTTTTCAATTTGACCCAAAACATATTAAATCTCATTGAAGGATTCCTTGCGTATCAACATTCGTGTAGGTATTTTTTAGCCCAACAAAAACAAATTATGGTAAATACACCTTTAATTTATTAATAAAAATCATCCTGTTTACTTCACTAGACATTATTACTCTTCAGCTACAGAGAAAGTTTTAATTTGGGCTTAAACACCCCATCCATAAGGCCCAAAAAGTATGAGAATATTAATTATATTGCTACTTTTAACAGCAAAAGTTTTTATATTTAAAAAAAAAATGAGAAAATGATGAAAAATTTAGTTTATTCGTGGGTCCTAAGTTAACAGTTTCCAATACAAAAGTTAAAAAAATTGGCTTTGGAATGAACACTTTTTTTGCGATATCTCGAATCAAGCTAAGAATGTAGAAATCAACTTTTGCTTGACAAACTCACAATTATTATATGAGTAGATGAAAGGCAAAGTGGTCTAATACCATGTCTACACAGAGAGTTTAGATTGAGTTTAGTTTTTAGCTGTTCACACAGAGATGCGTCGGGAGAATTGTGTTTAGTGTGACGTTTCTTTTTTAACTTTTTTGTTCTCATATTTTGTCGGCACATCTACCACCGTGACATCAATTCCACTTGAGGACAAGGCTGCAGCCATTTCTGTGTACACATGCGAATTCTTTCTTGCGCTGCGCAATTAGGAATTGTTATCGGCCCATACTAATATGAGGACTTATCTTTTACACTTGCCCAAGTTGTTTTCTTCCCTTTTTTGTTAATTTTTTGCATATAGTAAATTGCACAAACAAACAGCTGTTTTTGATATTTCTCACCACAAAATTGCTCAAGTTGCATCTGAACATACCTTTTTATAAGCTGCGTTCGATTCGCCAGCCTATACTTAATTCATGTCGCTTATTTCAAAATTTGTATGGAAAAACAATAACAAAGTCTACAGCTTGTTGAGTATAGAGCATGGTATAATTATATTTACAAGGTAGCATTGACTGTTGCTTGGGAAACCATCTCTTGTCAAAAAATATACTCAAAAAAAGAGCGCTCACAATCCGCCATTGAAAACACAAACAATGTTGAAAACGTTGAAGTGAAAAAAAACAACAAACACAGCAGCTGCAGATTAATTTACACAAGAAGCTATTTTTGACAGGAGATGTTTTCTTGTAGAAGAGAAAATAAGCAGTATTACCTTGTATTATTATACCATGAGTATAGAGTAGGTCAATTATCAGTTAAATTGAGTAAAGTTGCGTGACCAAGTTCTTATTTTAATGGAATAAGGTAAATGTAATAGATTCTGTCAAAATGTGATGTGAGTACAAAAACAAAATTAATTTATTGGCAGACTTTATGTGGTCTGTAAAAAGAAAAGTGTTGTCAACTATGCAGTAAGTAACAGCTAAGTGAGTAGCCGTTTTTTTCTTAATTGAATTGAGCATTGGCGAATCAAACGCAGCTATAATAACATTAGCATACTTTTAGGGATTTCTCAAATTGACTTTTGATAAACACATAAATAAAGTTGAGTTTAGTTGAGTTTCATCCTACAAAATTGTACTAAAGAACTCAATAGCTTATTTTGCGATCAGTGGCAAAACTCAACTTTGTACTGGAAACTCAAACTAAACTCTCTATGTAGACATGGAATAAGTCACATACACGGTGTGTCAAATGTGTCCCAGACAGGCTCTAGAAAACATAATTAAAACACGATTTCTTTTTATTTTTCGGTGTTTTTACTCAAAGTATTCTCCTCCCGACTTGTTACAGTGATTCAAGCAAGCTATAACGTGGAGGAGATATTCTCAAGAAGGCTTTATGACATTTTGAACGATTTTCTAAGGTTTTCTAAGATCTTTTGAGCTTTAGGCCAAGTATGTTGACAACATGAAGACAAAGAAGGCAAGAACCAACAACAACAACAACAACGGCTCTGTATAGAGCATACAACACAGCAGACTATACAGACTGTTTCGTTGGCCGCTACACCAACTCATCAGTAGTCTTGCAAGACTTTTCACTTGACACAGGGTGCACCGAAGTAGATAAGATTTCAGTTACTAATGTTTAAAGCGTTCTCTCTGTCAAAAATAAACTTCCGGGTAGCTTTCTCGGCATATAAGTAGCTTGAGTGGATCACAGTGAAAAGTCATGCAAGACTACTGATAAGTCAATAATCTCAATAATGTGTGCTGAGAAAAGGAATAGAATTATATATGAAAATTATTTTAAACATTCCAAAAACATTAAGATAAATAATAATAATAACACTGTGCGACAATTTAAGGGTCATTTGAAATAACTGCAAAGATTCCAATGGTTTCTGATAGCCATTGGTCCATAGACCATATCGTCCAAGGGATATTTCTGGGTTAGCTCAAATAACCGTTTTTTTTTCAAATGTCACTTTTTTTACTAAGGGGCCGTAGTTAATTTCTTTTAACTCCTATACTTAATAAAATTTTGAATTAAAACCTTCAGCAAAATTCTTGTAAATTTAATGTCCTTAAAAATTCGGAAACATTATATCCCCCTGATATTCACACAGGTGGGTTGAAAATCCCCTTAAATTAAAAAAGTCTTATATCTCGGAAACTCTGGGCGATAACACTTTCATTACTTCTGCAAACAAAATTTTCATCATCGTATCTACCCAACGGGAAAAAGAGCGCTTCCAAAGGCATCTTGCAGCGCTGCTGTGGTAACAGCAAGCGCTTGCATCCTCCTTGCCAAACGTGTTTCTTTTAACACTGTCATGTCCTAGGAAGGAAGCAGTTCGAAGTTGATTTCGAAAAAGAGAGGGAGAGAGATAGTGGGCAAAATTATATTGAGAGGTGGAGTTAGCGAGGGATGTCCGCTTTTGTGTAATGGAATGGATGAAAGCTGTACATAAGGAGCGAGAGGTAGAGCAATGAGTGTACTACGCTCTATCGCCACTTTTTTCAACTCATCAATAATTTTTTTTGTCTATTCTAAAAGCACAATGCATAGTTAACTAGAAAAATAGCGAACATTTGAACAGTTGCGTGTTTACTCGTTTTTTGTTTTAAGCTGTTTACCGTTTAAGCTATTACCGCTTAGCTTGCCATATGACTTCTAACTTTGAAAACTGAATCGCAACTGAACAACAAATAGGCATGCACTAAACAACAATTGAGAAAAGCTCAAAACTTTGTCTCTGTGCTTGCTTGCTTTGAGAGAAACGCAAAGAAAATAAATATTCGAAGAGTGTGCTTCTTTTCTGCTGGACCAGCAACAGTGATGAAGCGCTTCGATCGTGATTCTATAGGAGCTGCTGCCATTTCGGACCGCTGGGTATAACTTCGCAGAACATCATAAAACAAAAAAAAAGTATTAAAAGTTCGAAAGTATATATCGAAAACCTAAAAGAATTACATTATTAGGTTTCCATAGCATCGTTAATTTGAGGGTTCTCCTCATCATCAGCTCTGAATACATTTTGGGACCATCAGCTAATGTCTGCAACCAACACATTTAACTTTTTCCAGAACTATGGATAATGATTTTTTAAATTTCTGGAGATGGTGATGGAGAAAATGTATTTGAAGAGACATTGATACTCCTAATTTTTCAAAAGATGCAAGCATGTTGATCAAAAAACTCTGTGCAATTTTCCGAGAAAACTTTAGCGGATTTGAACTGAAAACTATAGGTTTTCTTTATTTATTGCTTCTTTTGGCCAATAAAGAGGAGTTACTTTAGGAGGGAGGTTTCAATGGCGATGGTTATAGATCAGATGATCTATATGGTTATAGATCAGATGATGAAAATTTTGTTTGTAGAAATAATGAAAATTATATCACCCAGAGTTCCCGAGACATAAACATTTTTTTTTAATTTAAGGGGTTTTCGACCCCCCCACTGTGTGAATACTATGACATTCCCTTGACTGTCATAATCGAAGTCCTTGCATGGATGGTAGATTCAAGTTTGCAGACAGCTATTGTGTTCAGTCCAGTAAGTTCTACTTGGGTTTCAGCATTCTTCAATTTTAATGTTATCGAAGTTCTCAAGACTGACGAGTTTTTTTGTTAAAAATGTTCCTACCTAAACCTATCTATGATGAATTATTGAGAAATTATTTGTTAGCAATTAAAAATTTCAATATATTAGTGAACAAATGCTTTCTTAACCAATGTATTCTTAACTTCTGAATATTCCCTATAGCATGCGCCCCACTTTTTTAGAACTAAAAGTCCCACTTTAGGAAAAATTATTTTATACTTTTAAGTTCGATCTAAAAACGTGATATATTAAAATTTTTTTTTTAATTAAATTATTATTTTCTGGTTTTTGGTCTTAAGTAAAATTTTACAATAGACTTTGAAGGTTTTATGTTTTTATCAGTACAAAATTTGTTTAAAAACCCGAAATTGTTCCATATATATTAAAAATAAAACAAAAAAAAATAGAACCGGAAAAAACTAATTTACATTGTTGAGGCCCGAACTCACAACCTCACGATTATAAAGCAACCGACGTGTGCTCTGAGCTATAGAACCCACAACAGATATCTAAATAGCAGTAAATCAAACAAACAACGTCTTACAATTTTTTTTTTTTTTTGTTTTCTAATATGAAGAAATAATTGAGATTTAAGTTTTCATGTATTATTTAATCGCCATCGTTTAAAAAATAATTTAATAGACTTCAAAATTTACTTTCTTTCTCTGACAAAACATTATTTTGAACGATTATCTCAGCTACAACTCCTGTCTCCTTAACTTAGGTCAGTAAAATAATGGAGCTTGTCATAAAGTTGAAATATTTGCCAACACATTGACAGGATTGCCACAATTTGGCGCTTCTGTCATGCACCTCTGCTCGCATCGCTTGATTTGGCTTGAATAACTCTTTTCTAATATTCATACTGCGTCTCTCTAACCATATTTCACTTTTCATTGCAGACACTTCATCTTCATCTGCTTCATCTGCCTACATGAGCAGTAGCAGCCAAAAGTACAACAACAACCACGCTGGTGTCGCCGCCCTGCAAACTGCCTTCATCTGCCGTTCGGAGGGTCTCTTTGCCGATGATTACGACTGTCAGATCTACTATCGTTGTGAGGCAAAAACAAACGACTACATTAAACCGTACATGTTCGCCTGTAAGGAAGGCAGCGTATTTTCGCGTGATTTGAAACTTTGTATGCCTCCCATGTTGGCAGGACGTGAAGAATGTCTACATTACATGAACGAAATCGATACGGACAATGGCGTTGACGATGGCATTGATGATAGCCAACGTCTGATGTATGTTGGCGGTGGCGGCGACGGCGGTAATAGTGGCAGCAGCATGCCAAGCACCATCGGATCCGGCAGCGTAAACAATCAATTGCAAAATTATGGGGTTGCAGGACTTAAGGGTGTTTCTGTAATTTCCTTTTCCACCTCATCATCACGCTCGTCTAATAGTGTGGATGTCGATGGACCAACATGTGAAGAAGATGGATTTATGAGCGATCCAGATGACTGTACCGTGTTCTATCGCTGTATATCGAATGGTCGAAGCTTTAATAAAATAGGCTTCCGATGTTCGAACGGCACTGCTTGGGATGACGCGATGGAGGCATGTAACCACATTTATAATGTTCGTGCTAATGGTGGCTGTTCGGGCAAGTTAAACTTGCTTAAGGATGAATATGTGGAACAATCGTCCACCCAATCGTCAAGCTATCAGAATAGTACATCATCAAATAATCAACACCAAAGCTCAACAAGCTCCTCATCGTCAAACTCATCATCGTCATCATCGTCGTCGGCATCCTCATCGGCATCGAATTCAACTCAATCAAACAATGGTAATAGCAGCAACAATCAGGCATCGAGCAGCACTGAAAGTTCTTCGAATTCAGCTGCCAACATCCAAAACTCCACATCTGCCAGTCAACAAGCATCTAATTCTACAGCAGCTAACTCCACAAGCGAAGGATCCAGCAGCAGCCATTCGTCTTCGAGTAATCATCAAGGATCCAGTAATAATAATATTAATTCTGGCAATGATCATAATGCCAGTAACAGTCAAAACACACAAAATAGTCAGAACTCGAACAGCTCAAACAGCGGAAGTAACTCAACAGGTCACCAACAAGAGTCAGGTGGTAACTCTCAGTCAAGCCAGAATGCAAACAACTCATCTTCTTCATCCAATAATAACGCTAACACAGCCAATAATCAAAGTTCTAATAACAATCAAAACTCGACTGGTTCTAGCAACAACAACTCTGCTTCCAACAATCAGTCATCAAGCAACCAACAAGAAAACGGAAACTCAAACTCAAGTAGTAACAACAATAATAATCAAAATAACAGTAGCTCTGCTTCTAACTCCAATTCCTCAACTGGCAAGCCCAATTCCTCGATGTGTAAGAGCGAAGAAACGTACATGCCAGATGAAAATGACTGCACTAAATTCTATCGCTGTCAAAAAAATGATAATGGTGATCTCGAAACGGTACCCTTCACTTGTGGTCCAGGCACAGTTTGGAATCAAGAAGAGAAAGCATGTGATTTCCCCACGGCTGATCAAAGTGAGAAATGCAAAATAGAGGCATCTACTGGTGAAAACGGACAAGAATCGTCAAACTCATCGGGTAACAATCAAAATTCAGGAAATAATCAAGGTTCGTCAAACATTCAAGGTTCAAGCAACAATCAAGGATCTAGTAGCAGTCAAGGATCAAGTAACGGTCAGGGTTCCAGCAGCAATCAAAGTTCAAGTAATAATCAAGGCTCTAACAACAACCAAGAGTCAAGTAGCAATCAAGGTTCAAGCAGCAGTCAGAGTTCTAGCAACAATCAAGGCACTAGTAACAATCAAGGGTCAAGCAATAATCAAGGATCAAGCAATAACCAAGAGTCAAGCAACAACCAAGGATCAAGCAACAACCAAGGATCCAACAACAGCCAAGAGTCAAGCAACAATCAAGGGTCTAGTAATAATCAAGGATCGAGTAACAATCAAAGTTCCAACACCAATCAAGGATCAAGCAACACTGAAGGATCAAGCAACAACCAAGGATCAAGCAACATCCAAGAGTCAAGCAACAACCAAGGATCAAGCAACAGCCAAGAGTCAAGCAACAACCAAGGATCAAGCAACAATCAAGGGTCAAGCAACAACCAAGGTTCAAGCAACAATCAAGGATCGAGCAGCAACCAAAGTTCTAGTAATAACCAAGGATCAAACAACAATCAGGAGTCCAGCAACAATCAAGGATCAAGCAGCAATCACGGTTCAAGCAATAATCAAGGTCAGGACTCCAACAGCAATAATAATAATAACCAGCAGCACTCTTCCAATCCTGATGGTTATTGTAAGGACAACGAATCTTATTTACCCGATAAAACAGATTGCAGTCGCTTCTATCGCTGTGTCGATAATGATAAAGGTGGATATGATACGATTGGCTTCAATTGCGCTCCAGGAACTGTTTGGGATCCAGACACGAAAGGTTGCAACCATCCCACTGATGTTCAAAAGGAACAATGTAAAGCAATGGCTAGTGGATCAAATACCACCTCAACAAATGGTAATAATAATGAAGGTTCAAATAGTCAAAGTTCAAATAACAATCAAGGATCGGGTTCAAGTAACAGCCAAGAATCTAGTTCAAGTAGTAACCAAGGATCAAATAGCAACCAGGGATCAAATTCAAATAGCAATCAGGGATCGAGCTCCAACCAGGGTTCAAATAACAATCAAGGATCAAGTTCAAGTAACAACCAAGGCTCAAATAACAACCAGGGTACAAATAACAATCAAGGATCAAGTTCAAGTAGCAATCAAGGATCAAATAACAATGAAGGATCAAGTTCTAGTAATAACCAGGGTTCAAGCTCCCACCAAGGCTCAAATAACAATCAAGGATCCAGTTCAAGTAGCAATCAAGGCTCAAATAACAATGAAGGATCAAGTTCTAGTAGTAACCAGGGTTCAAACTCCAACCAAGGCTCAAATAACAATCAAGGATCCAGTTCAAGTAGCAATCAAGGCTCAAATAACAATGAAGAATCAAGTTCTAGTAGTAACCAGAGTTCAAGCTCCAACCAAGGCTCAAATAACAACCAAGGATCAAGTTCTAGTAGTAACCAGGGTTCAAGCTCCAACCAAGGCTCAAATAACAACCAAGGATCCAGTTCAAGTAGTAACCAGGGTTCAAGCTCCAGCCAAGGATCCAATAACAATCAAGGATCAAGTTCAAGTAGCAATCAAGGCTCAAATAACAATGAAGGATCAAGTTCTAGTAGTAACCAGGGTTCCAGCTCCAACCAAGGTTCAAACAACAATCAAGGATCAAGTTCAAGTAGCAATCAAGGATCAAATAACAACCAAGGATCAAGTTCAAGTAGTAACCAGGGTTCAAGCTCTAACCAAGGCTCAAATAATAATCAAGGATCAAGTTCAAGTAGTAACCAGGGTTCAAGCTCCCACCAAGGCTCAAATAACAATCAAGGATCCAGTTCAAGTAGCAATCAAGGCTCAAATAACAATGAAGGATCAAGTTCTAATAGTAACCAGGGTTCAAACTCCAACCAAGGCTCAAATAACAATCAAGGATCCAGTTCAAGTAGCATTCAAGGCTCAAATAACAATGAAGGATCAAGTTCTAGTAGTAACCAGGGTTCAAGCTCCAACCAAGGCTCAAATAACAACCAAGGATCAAGTTCTAGTAGTAACCAGGAATCAAGCTCTAACCAAGGCTCAAATAACAACCAAGGATCAAGTTCAAGTAGTAACCAAGGTTCAAGCTCCAACCAAGGCTCTAATAACAATCAAGGATCCAGTTCAAGTAGCAATCAAGGCTCAAATAACAATGAAGGATCAAGTTCTAGTAGTAACCAGGGTTCAAGCTCCAACCAAGGCTCAAATAACAATCAAGGATCAAGTTCAAGTAGCAATCAAGGATCAAATAACAACCAAGGATCAAGTTCAAGTAGTAACCAGGGTTCAAGCTCTAACCAAGGCTCCAATAATAATCAAGGATCAAGTTCAAGTAGTAACCAGGGTTCAAGCTCTAACCAAGGCTCAAATAACAATCAAGGATCAAGTTCAAGTAACAACCAAGGCTCCAATAACAACCAGGGTTCAAATAACAATCAAGGATCAAGTTCAAGTAGCAATCAAGGATCAAATAACAATGAAGGATCCAGTTCAAGTAGTAACCAAGGCTCAAATAATAACCAAGAATCCAGCAGTTCTCAAAACTCAGGCGGTTTGCAATCGCCTGGAAGTAATCAGACTTCAGCCTTTCAGCCACCAACTAAATGCGAGAGTGAAAACACCTTCCTGGCTGATAACCAGAATTGCTCCAAATTCTACAGATGTGTTAACAACGGTAAAGACGGATACACAAAAATTCCCTTCGATTGCCCGCCAGGAACTATTTGGGATCCTCAAGCGAACAGTTGTAATCATGTTGCTCATGTTGGAAATCTTACCTGTAAAATGAGCTCCACATCACAATCTTCAACAAGTAGTAGCTCTAATCAATCGTCATCAAATCAGAGTTCATCATCTAACCAAAGTTCATCAACACAATCACCCAGTTCCAACCACGCTTCAACAACTGGGTCTAATAATTCAGCAACATCCTCTTCTGCAGAAGGTACACAAGAATCAAGCACAACACAGACTTCATCAGGTACAGGTAATAACCAATCCGGCACTAGTCAAGGTTCAGAAAAACCACCAAAGCCCTCAGGTAACTGTGATGGTAAAACAGAATTTTTGGGTGATGAAAACAACTGTGCAAAATTCTATCGATGTGTGGACAACGGAAATGGTGGCTATGATAAGGTACCATTTACTTGTGGCCCAGGAACTGTTTGGGATAGTAAAATTGATGCTTGTAATCACATTTGGGCAGTTGATAGCAAAGACTGTGGAAAACCTAGTTCGAGTAGCAATCAAGGATCAAGTTCCAGTAGCAACCAGGGTTCAAGCTCCAACCAAGGCTCAAATAACAATCAAGGATCAAGTTCAAGTAGTAACCAGGGTTCAAGCTCCAACCAAGGCTCAAATAACAATCAAGGATCCAGTTCAAGTAGCAATCAAGGCTCAAATAACAATGAAGGATCAAGTTCTAGTAGTAACCAAGGTTCTAGCTCCAACCAAGGCTCAAATAACAACCAAGGATCAAGTTCAAGTAGTAACCAGGGTTCAAACTCCAACCAAGGCTCAAATAACAACCAAGGCTCAAATAACAATGAAGGATCAAGTTCTAGTAGTAACCAGGGTTCAAGCTCCCACCAAGGCTCAAATAACAATCAAGGATCCAGTTCAAGTAGCAATCAAGGCTCAAATAACAATGAAGGATCAAGTTCTAGTAGTAACCAGGGTTCAAGCTCCAACCAAGGCTCAAATAACAATCAAGGATCCAGTTCAAGTAGCAATCAAGGCTCAAATAGCAATGAAGGATCAAGTTCTAGTAGTAACCAGGGTTCTAACTCCAACCAAGGCTCAAATAATAATCAAGGATCAAGTTCAAGTAGCAATCAGGGTTCAAACTCCAACCAAGGCTCAAATAACAACCAAGGCTCAAATAACAACCAAGGCTCAAATAACAACCAAGGCTCAAATAACAATGAAGGTGCCAATTCTAGTGGCAACCAAAGTTCAAGCTCCAACCAAGGCTCAAATAACAACCAAGGATCTAGTTCTAGCAGTGGAACTACCACTGGGCCAGATACACAACAACCAACACAGAAACCTTCAACACAAATTCCTCCATCTTCTGGTTCACTTACAACTAGCAACCCTTCGGGAGACAAGCCAGTGGAACAACCTGAAACCTCACATAAGCCTCCTGCGACAACGGTAGCACCATCTCCAAGTGGACTATGCCAAAAAGAGGGTTTCATTGGTGATCCGAAGGATTGTACCAAATTTTATCGCTGTGTAGACAATGGAAAAGGTGGATACATAGAATATCCCTTCAAATGCGGAGATAATACAGTTTGGGATAATGATTTACAAACCTGCAATCATGACGTTGAATCGTGCACCTTAAACACAGCACCTGGAACCCCAACCACTGAGCCAGAAATATCCTCAACAACATCCAAGCCGTATCAAACCAGCATATCAACTCATAAGCCTGGTTTTGAACCTACAACAGCTCAACAACCACTTGAAAGTACCACAGAAGATCCCGGAAAATATCCAGAGAATACAACACTGAAACCCCAAATGACAACAACCAAGTATCCGGACACGACATCGCATAGACCTGTAATGAGCACTCCTGTTACAACGGGAAATTATCCAGAAACAACAACACAAAAACCTCCAGAAACGTCTACGCAAACAACAAATAAATATCCTGAAACTACAACACAAAAATCTCCCGAGTCTTCTACTCAAACAACACATAAATATGAGGAGACAACAACAATGCTACCAACTTCTTCCACAATGCGACCAACACCATCAAAACCTATTTCTTCAGAAACTTTATGCAAACAAGAAGGTTTCTATGGAGATGAAATGGATTGCCAGAAATTCTACAGATGTGTTGACAATGGCAGAGGAGGATTTGACAAGTTTGCGTTTAAGTGCGCCAATAATACCGTTTGGGATTCTGAAATTGAGGGCTGCAATCATCCAAGCTCCGTGCAAGACCCTCGATGTCGTATTGAAGGTACTCCATCCGACGGAGATGAGGGAACAAGCACAACAGGCGGCTTTTATCCAACAACAACAACCGCTAAATATGACACCACTACGTCTGGCAAGGAACCAGGTACACCAACAAGCACAAAACAACCCGAATACACAACAAAATATCCGGGAACAAGCACTACAGCCGGCTTTTATCCAACAACTACAACCGCTAAATATGACACAACTACTTCTGGCAAGGAACCAGGTACACCAACAACCACAAAACAGCCCGAATATACAACAAAATATCCGACAACAGTTTCGACCGGAAGTGCTTCAACGACAAAATCTCCAACAACTTTAGCCACTGAAACGACAACACACGACTACGATACTACAACTGTTGGCTACAAACCAACAACTTTAACAACTGTGTCATCTACCAATGAATACACAACAACAATGCACCCTCCCTCTACGACACCAATTCCAAACTTACCACCTGGTACCAAATGCGAAGGTGAAGGTTTTATGGCTGACCCCAGTAACTGTCGCAAATTTTATCGTTGCGTTCGAAAAGAGAATAAGTTCATAAAGCACGAATTTATGTGTGCCAAAGGAACAGGTTGGAATGAGGAGAAGCAAACATGTGATTATGCCGAAGACATTGATCGCTGTATGGGCCAGACAGAGAAGCCTGAGCCAACAACAAGCACTTCTACAGTGTTCCCATCAAGCACAACTCCAGTGGTTGACAAACCTACTGCAATGCCAACAACAACGACAACAATGGAATATGAAAAACCCAAGCCAACAACTTCTACGATGGAGTCTACTACTACTACAAGTTTCCCAACAGCCACGAGTTCAACTACAACGAAACCAGGTTATCAGCCAACAACTCCTACGATAGAGTCAACGACAACTTCTAGCTTCCCAACAACATCTACAAGTACAGAAACAACAAAACCAGGTTATCAGCCAACAACTACAACGATGGAGACAACTACAAGCTACCCAACAACATCAGCAAGTACAGAGATAACGAAACCAGGCTATCAGCCCACAACAACTCCAGAGCCCACAACAAAAACTTCAACCGTATCATCACCAACAACAACGGAATCAACTACTCTACCGATGACTTCTACTACACCCATTCTAAATCAACCACCAGGCACAAAATGCCAGGGTGAGGGATACATGGCCGATCCAAATGACTGTCGTAAGTTCTATCGTTGCGTACAATACGGCGATAAGTTTATCAAACACGAATTCATGTGTTCCAAGGGTACTGGTTGGAGTGAAGAAAGTCAAACATGTGATTATGCCACCAATATCGAGCGTTGTGAAGGACAAAGCACGGAGTCGCCAGAAGCCACTACAATAAGTTCGATTTACGAAACAACGACAACGACAACTGAGAATTACGAACAGAGTACTAAGCCCCTAGAAACTACCTCAACAACTACAGGCAACCCAACAACTACTCATCCACCAACTACAACCATTGCTGAAACAACAAGTACAAGTACTAGGCCAAATAATACTACTCAATATCCCACAACTACTACAACTCAATATCCAACAACCACTACAGAAAGAACTACCACAACTGAAAATCCAATAACCACTGCATATCCAACATCCAGTGCTGAAACCCCGACAACAACCGGAAGCCCAATAACAACGGAATATTCTACAACTACAACTACAACCACGGACAGACCAACTACAACCATGAAACCAATGACTACTGAATATACCAGTACTCAGAGCACCACTACAGATGAATATTCCAGCACCACCCCAGAACCAATAAATCACCAATGCACAATGGAAGGCTTTTTCCCCGATCACGATGATTGTAACCGTTATTATCGTTGTGTAGATGATAACAAAAATGGCAAGTATGAGGTGTATAGCTTCCGTTGTCCGAATGGCACCGTCTGGGATACCTCGATTGATACGTGCAATTATGCCAACCAGGTTTCTGGAAATTGTTCATCGGGAAGTGAAAGCCAGTCAACAACTGAGCTTCCAAGCGGTACAACTGTCAATGAGGAAAGTACTACAACAACACCAACTATCATTGCAACATCAACAACTCCGCAAGGCACAACCGAATGGTCCACAGTAGCAACAACGCAAAAGCCTCCGGAAACAACAGAGTCGATAACATCTTCTTCAACAACCAAACAACCAGATACAACAACTCAAATACCCATAGAGACAACGGAATCACCGCCACAACCAACAACGCAACAGCCAACAGAGACAACCGAAGCGAGCACGCTGCCTACAACGCAAAAGCCAACTCCAACAACAACTTCAATACAAGAAACAAGTACCCTACCACCTGCTACAACAGTAACCGAAGAATCTGCACAAACATCAACCACACCTGGAACAACACTGACTGAGGAACCTCCACAAACCACAACAGTAACCGAGCCTGCTATAACTGGAAAACCGACAACCATTCCACCAACTACATCTTCGGGAAACACTTCGTCACCCTGTCCCTCAACTACTGAAGGTCAAAATCTTTTTGTCTGCCCAACAGGCTTCCGACGACATCCAAAGAGCTGCGATCTATTCTATCAATGTACAGAAAAGCCCGAGAGCCATGATCTAAGTGTTGTGGTCTTCGAATGTCCCAGCGGTACAGTCTACAATGAGCAACGCAATCTATGTGATCAGCCTTCGAAGGATGATCAATGCACACAGAAGGCAACGACCCGCAATGCACTATACGAAGATCAAATAAGAAGGCGGAATATGGTAAGTGAGAAGTTGGAATGAAGAGAATTAAGTTTTCAACCTGCGTTTTTTAGCTTTGAATCAAGTATTTCAGATGTTATACGTATTCAGTCAAAGTGCTTTATAATTCATTATAAGAAGCTTGGTCAAGGACTGAAACCGGTAATTCAGTTTTTTCCGGAAACCTAAAAATATTCGGTGGTAAAATACACAAAAAATTCTCTATACCATGTGTTATTCAGGGAACTATGGGAGTAAAAAAAAATAAAAATATAAACTGGCCATTTCAGCCCTTGAAAGGACTTTGACCGAAATTCTTGTGATCAAATCGTGTTGTGCGTATTATTAAATGTTTGAACACAATTGATCGAGAACTGGACCTACTAGTATTATGCCGACTCCGAACGGCTAATGTGCATGTTCTCCAGAAGCTTTACATGGCATTATTTTACTCTCTGAGGTTTGCCATTGTCTGCAGAGAGGTGACGGCCGAACAGAAAAATTAATTCAATTGAAAAAACTTTCTGCGTAAGATGGAATTGAACCAGGGTCCTCTGGCGTATGGGTCACGCACTCTACTCACTGCGCACTCTACTCACCGCCACACTATGGGAGTAAACTACACCAAAATTTAACTCTTTTGTTATTTTTTAACGATACTCTTGTAGCCCGATTTTATAGTTCCACAAGGTCCAATTCACTATTTGCTTAAGACAGTTCACCGTTCACAGATCACCTTCAGCAAGTTTTGCAAGTTTTTTTAGATGAAGTTTTTGCGATATATCTCTCTCCACACTCAATGAGAGAGTAACAAGATCTTGCTGCACGCTCTTTGACTTGAATAACTTCATGGTTGAATTAATAAGGTTGTCGTAAGCAAAAATAATAAACATAAAAAAACAACTGTAGCTGAAAAAAAAATCGCACAGAACTATTTCGCACTATATTTCGTCTTTTCTTGCACGAACAGAAAATCAGTGAGAAGAACAGAGAAAGTGTCTTTTCCTATCTACGTCAGGAAAGACCTAACGTCTTGCGCAGAACGGTGCAACTCTTTCTGCCTCTGATGGCGCATGGTGTAATAATAATAAGGTGTTAGTGAATTTTTGACAACACCAAGATTAGCTTTCTTTCTGTCAAAATATTGAGATCGAAAGAGAGGAGCCGTTGATAGTTGTCAAATTCTATTATTTGTTTGAGTTGCTAGATGATGATGTTTTATAGTTTTTGTAGGTTATTGTGCGAATAAAGTTTAAATTAAATATTTAATTGAATAAATTGTGCCGTGTTGTGTTTACAAGAAGTTATTGCAGTTGTCTTCGCCAATTGGGCAAGTTCGCCGTTGAATGGTTTTGCCATTTTATCAAAAACGTGCGCTGGAAGGTGCCACCGACATGAAGCCTTAGCCAGCATGCAAATTGTTTTGCATTCACATCGACTGCTTCAAGAAAATATCGAATGCCATCAAAGAATGTTCAATACCTCAACTGATAATAGCCAACAAAAGAAGTGGACATGGCATTGAGCTTCGACCGACTGCACGTTAGATGCTTTATTTTCATTCCAATTCACCATCAGCTGTTTTTGACAGGAGCGGTGCGAAAAAATTTATCATATTGAGAGAGAACTGTCAAATTAACTAACACCTTATTATTAGGTCTGTTTCCGTACGCACACTGTGTAACTTGTGGGACGCTATTTTCTGTTTCCGTACTTTCTGTGCTTAAAATGGGAGAAGAAGAACAAGCATGAAATCGCTCTCTCGAGCACACAAAGTGCACAGAGAGTGCTAGAACTCGAGACTTCGAGTAAAGTAAGAACAAGCATCAAGAAGAATAAGCATCAATAAGAAGAAGCACATGTCAAATTACATTTCATAATTGTTTATGTTTTGCGATTAATAAATGCACAAATTGTGTGCCTAAAAAGAAATTTACGTACAGTAAATAAATAATAATAAATAAAAATTAAGTAATTGTTCAGTTTTGCATTAAAAATGGCTTTTAATAATTTGAGTGAAAGTGTTTTAAATTTTGTGCTGCCGTCTACGGTCAAAATCAGCTGTTTTGTGCTTGAAACTTACTGGAAGCTGTTTCCGTACTTTTGCAACTATTCTCACATTTCGTTTTTACTCTCTTGCACACATTTTACACAAATCTTACACAGTGTAAAGTACGGAAACAGACCTATTATTACACCATGTGATGGCGTAATCTGATTTCTATTATTTTTGGTCGTAAGGGTGAGAGCGAGTGCCTATAAATGTCAAATTGAAGTTGACAGCTCATACAAAATCTGAAAGCAAAAATTTATTGCATGTAAAGCCGATGAAGATTCAAAATAAAGCAGCATTGTGTCTGTCAATATTACAAATTATAACTTACGAAGAAAACAAATAACAAGAATAAATAAAGAAATAAAAAATATGATAAAGAAAAACGGAAACCTTGCTGACCGTTTTATACGTCAGTAAATCAGCTTGCGGCACCTTCCAGCAGAGAGAGAGCAAGAGAGTGCTCAGAAAAAACTTACTGAAGGTGGTCAGAGAATCCACCTTTAGAGACACTAGGTCCATGGTATAATAATACATGGTAGCATTGACAGTTGCTTGGGAAATCATATACTGTCAAAAAATATACTCAAAAAGAGAGCGCTCACAATCCGCCATTGAAAACACAAGCAATGTTGAAAACGTTGAAGTGAAAAAAAAACAACAACCACAGCAGCTGCTGATGTATTTCCACAAAAAGCTGTTTTTGACAGTTTATGTTTTCCTGTTGAAGAGAAAATAAGCAGTTGTCAATGCTACCATGTATTATTATACCATGCACTAGGTCTGCATGTTGTCCGCGCTGTCGATGCTCCACATTAAACAAACGATTTTATTTGACAGTTTACACAATTTTAGTCCGAAAAGCGTTCCAGTATATTTTTGTTTTTCTCTATTGTTGAAAGATTTTTCCTTACTCTCACGCTTTTGAAATTTTTACCATTTTGGCCCAAACAGAAGTTTTTTAGCGAGTACCTTCTTTTGGCAATGAAGGAAGGATATGGATGGCTATGTTGATTTTTTTCACTTTTGTTTTCCATTTCGCACTATGCTGCAAATTTGTTGAATTTTGCCCCGCTTCTTGACCGTTGTTTTTAATAATTTTTCCTACCCCTAAATGCCAAATTTCAATACCCTAGTGTCAATATTAACCGAGATATAGGGTTTTTTAATAATGACAAGCCCACTTTTTTAGATGGGTGCCTCCGTGCTCATGGTCTCTATCTGTTGACAACAATCGGGCAAGTGCCTTAGAAGCTATCGATGTGCATACTTAAAAAAAACCAACGAACTTGAGACCTCCTTCTTTTTTAAGTCAGTTTAAAATGTTACAACATTAACTGCAGTTACAAGCTGATGCCGCGAAAAGCTGTTTCGTTTTGTTTTTTACTTTTGCATTTTTCACAATTTCTTTCCAACACATCGCTTTGCAGCTGCCGTGTTCATATCCTAAGGTATTAATGCCTTTTTCCAATACTTGAAGCAATAAGAAAAGATCGATCGCTTTAGAGCGGTGTTCGCCTACCTTCCGACTGGGTAATTACATTTTCTAACAAAATTACTCTATTTTTTTGGAATTTTCTACTCACCCGCCAAAATGGTTCAAAGCTTAATTTATATTGAAAATTGTGTTCACTTAAATCACCCTCTTTTCCTTAATAAATTATTTAAAAATGCTTTAACAAAGATACCTCTTTCATTTTCTTCACAGATACAAATACGTTCCACTGCTCCACTCTGTCCCGAAGAAGGCCACTTTGCCCTTAACAACGATACTTGTGGTCAGCTCTTCATAAAATGTGGCTACTCTGCGCAAACCACACGTCTTGAAGGTCAAATTTATCGCTGCCCAGAAGGCTTTGCCTATTGGTCCGTAAGTCGTCGCTGTGAACGGGCACAAAAACTAGTGAACTGTAGACCCACAAAATACGGGAACACCAACTCCATTCCTCTGGAATGGATAAACATTGGCAATAGACGAAGAAGCCTAAGAGTTTAATCGAATGCTTTTGTGCCAACATAGCAGAAAGATATTTCAACTTTATATTAATCATTAAGTTAGAAATATGTTATTCTTTAAATTTAAATGAAATAGTTTTGAATCAACTTGCAATTATTTGCTGTGCATGCGAATTAAGACGGAACTGATAACATTAAGTTAAAAATTTTGCATGCATAGCAAATGATTTATAATAATTTTAAAATAGCTATAAAACTGTCCGAGAGGATATATGTAAGTCGCGAAGATATGTAGTCACCAGTGTTAATATGGCGCTGTCTAAATTTAAGCAATATTTATCATAAATGCGGGTGCAATGGTGAAGGTTTATTTATTTATTACTCATATGAGCATTGTAAGGATATAGCTTTTAACTTATAGCTTAAAGTAAGATCAAATTTTCAAGAATGAAAGAATTCTCTTTTGAAATATATTTATGATTTTGTCATATATAGTATAAAGTAAACACATTAATTTATGATTATTGTTAAGATGTAGCCTTAAAATATATGTATATTTTAAGTTCCACAGAATATAACTTATATGAAATAATTATTTAAATATTTGCATTAAGCAAGCATTTCAAATGCCATACTTTTTAAATAAATACGAAAAAATAGTAAAAATATAAATGCTTTTTAATTTCAACTGAAATTTCACATACCGGTTACAATCTATGTTGAGAAGAAAATAGCTCAAACCTAATATTAAGATCTACTTGGAATTACAAAATATATAATGGTAAACCGAGTCGCACAGAATGGTTCAAGATTAAGTTGGAATAGGATTATACTTCCGTATAATCATTTATCATCTATACATTACAAGCGCGTATAAATTACATCTATACATTACTTGCTTCTAAATTATTCTTTATTCTAACTTATTCTATATAAAAAAAAAAGTTATCATCTTTTGCTATTGCCAATCATGGGAGCAGATGGATTTTCACCTTTGTAAAACTCTTTGAGCAATTCCATTGCTTCATCTGCAGCCAAGCCACCAACAATGGGAATTTCTTTGCCTACTACAGACGCAACATCGACAACGGTTTTTCCACCAAACCGATCATTGGCACAACCATACAAAATCTCTTTGACACCCAAAGCATGCAAAGCAGCAGAACACATAATGCAGGGTTCCACAGTGACAACAACGCTTATCTGCGAAAATATTTCGCTGGGATTAGCAGGCGCTATTGATTTCTCTTCACACATGTTCAAAACTTGATCGATGCATTGAAATTCAGCATGACGTGTGGCATTTTTTGTTGCATTAACATTGTTTCCTCCACGAGCTATTATTTCATTGTGGTATACAAAAACGCATCCTACTGGAACCTCACCCAAAGCGAGCGCACGACGCGCTTCCACAAACGCTTCCCTCATAAAGCACTCCATGGGTGCCAGTTAATTTATGCAAGTTTAAGTTTTGGAAGCTTAAGATGAAGGACTTGTTCTTTTTAAGTAGTTATTGTTTGAATTTTAAAAATTAAAAATTGAGAATTTAGCACAAAAGTTTTAATCGAAGTTTTCAAATATTCCTTTTCAGGAAAATTGTTACCATAATGGCCATCCATAAAACTTCAACTTTTATTAATAATAAGGCATCAAACCAATGTGGTTGTAGTTAAGCAACCTGAAGGTTTTCAACGAATGGCAGTTCCACGTCTCAAGCTTTTTTCAAAGAATAACAGAAAAACATTAAACAAATTTCTATATTTATAAATTTTAATATTTTGAGTTTAAGGTTGAGGTTAGAGAGAAGCGAATTGTAAAAACAGATGTTTGCTGCAAAGATAACAAGATGGGAAACTTCTGTGGGGAATCTAAAAATTGCAAAAAGTAAACACACATACGAGAGAAACCATTTCACCACAAATAGTGAGGTGAATATGTCAGTTTCGGGTTATGTTCCTTAACCCTTCCAACACGTTTGTTATTGATTGGCTTTATAACGAAAACAAAAATATCTGAAGTTCTCTAAATATTCTTATAAATGCTAAAAATATTTATTTTTGTGCTTTAGCTTCATGTTCAATAAGATTTTATACATAAAAAACCACATTATTTCCTTAAGAAAAGCAAAAAATTTGTGCATGTAACGTAAAGGTTAATAATATCAGCTGGGTGAATTTATGAATGAAATGTTTTTTTTTCCATTCGAGTGTTAGAAGTAGTGTTGCCAATTTATCTTCTTTAGGATAGCTTTTAATTTTTCCTTTTATTAGGTTTTTAATTTTTATTTCGTTTTTAGGATAGCTACGCCTAAATTTCTCTTATAAATCTGCAATAATGATCATAGGAAATAAATTGGGTCTACGGAAGTCAAAATATATAAGCTGGTAAACTTAATTGATTCATAGTCTGAATTTTAAGAAATAACATGGTTGAAATAATAAAAGCATGTGTAATTAAATATTTTCTTATTATTTGCCCAAAGATACATTTATTATTGCTCATAATTTCTTATTATTATATGAGTCAAAATTAAGTGTCCGGAATATTTCCATAAATGTAACAGATATTCCCTTAAAATTCAGAAACGATAAGTAATGATATAAATTTTAGTTATTAGTTTGAGGACTGAGCCGTAGGAATATAAATGGAAAAATAATATTTATGGCAAATAATGGAATAATATGCGAAATGACTTTAAACTTAATATATTACGCAAATACATAATCAAAGCAGTTTAACAAATTTTATACATAAAACAAATGCTAGTTCGTACCAAAGCAATATTTATTCCAACCAAGCAAATTTTCAAAGAAAACAATGATAGTTGACAATTCTGATGGGATGAAAAATAACAGAACTTTTACAAAACGGTCGTGGTGAAAATAAAAAGCTATTTACAAATACAACAAGTGGCAAAATTTGCAAATTTTGTTAGGCGATTAAGATTAAAATAAGAAAATGCATGTAATTATTTGAGTGTTAAACAGATTCCTGTAACATAACTTAAAGATTTAAATATTCAAACACTCAATCCATACATTATTTTTCTTGTTTGTAAACGAAGTTTCAGCAGAAAAATGCAGAAGAAGAACAAGAGCGTTCCTTTTTTAAATTTCACCTCGAATAGCGGGGGTTTGTGTAGAATAGCGGGGGTTTGTGTAAAATAAAAATTTTTCAAAAATGTTGACAAATACAACAACTGAAGAAATTGGCAAACTTTAAACGCATGTATGAACTAAAATAAAGGGACTTAGTAATCAGTTTTGGTTGCAAACAGTTTATTGCAACTCAACTTAAATATTTATATCATAATAAATAGATAATATGCATTATTTTCAGGGGTTGCAAAGTGACTTTTTCGAGAGTTTGCGGCCGATGAAGAACAAGAGTAAAATTCAGGGTTGATTTTTCATCGCACTAATACATGCAAACTTTTTTTGAGGTTATGTTTTTTAAGTTTCCCATCTTGTTATCTTTGGTTTGCTGTCAACTTAACCTCTGGAGGGGAAATTCAGAGGCTGAAGTTATGTATTATAAACATAATAAAATAAAAGTAACGCTGGATTACACGTTCAATATTTTGGTTTCAAGTTGATCACACATCTGCTTATCGATATTCATTCAATAGAATTGACAGCTGTGACGTAGGCTGCACGAAATTTGATTTGCATGCTTTTTAAGATTGAAGTGTGTGGCACTCACATGTTTTGTTTTTTGTAAAATTTCACGTTTGAGCAGCCATTTTAAAATTATCATACATTGTTATTACTTCGGTGGGTACGGTGGTATGAAGCGTTTCGGTGGGTGAAGCGTTTCACCAGTGAAATTTTAACAGCGAGCTTATATATAACCAAATGTCATACCGTCACGTGTTACTGTCATTGCCACACAGTTTTTCGTGATACAGCGAAGCATTCAGGCGCACATTGCATTTCTCTTCCAAAACAGTGGTTTCCTAATGTTTTTTGATCGAATGAATTTGTCGTGTTTTATGCCAACTACTCAACACAAATTCAAGGTAAATATATCAGTCGTGTTGGTTTATACTATGTTCACACAAGGCCGAAAAGCCGCTTTTCGGACAATAATTGCTTTTCAGCTGAAAAGTTACATGATATTAAGTTTTTCGCCATAAATAAACTGTCAAATGAAAGGCATCTTTTTGTGTGCTTTTCAGCGAAAAACTCTGAAAAACTAGGAAACAACCCTGACTTGAAGTCTGTTTTTTGAAGTAAAGTCAAAATCTATTGCTAAAATTTAGGTTATCACTGATATTTGACTTTTCGTCTGTCTGTTTTTTTTTTATGTGTATACTTGTAGCCAATAGGAGCGTCTTATTTTCTGAGATCAATGAAACAAAACGCAATAATAACAATCATATGACTGCTGTGAGTCAAATGAAAAGCTGCTTTTCAAGTGTGAACACCTTTTTTGAAAAGAGGTTTTTCAGCTGAAAATCGGCTTTTCGGCCTGTGTGCGAACAATGTTCACTAAACATAGTATTAATGTTGTTCTTAAAAATATAAAGTGTTTCTGAAACATCTATCGAGTGGTTTTTTTGCATTTTTCAATTCATTGCAACAAATACGACCGTCCATATCACTTGAAATGCGCCGACATGGGCAACCATCGCTGCTACACCTGTCGAAACTGTTACTTTGACCTCGATATTAGCGATGAATAATAAATTTTGATTCGATGACTTTAATTCAATATTTTCGTTTCTTGCTGACTTAGAAGCCAGTCCGAGGCCATTAAACCGATTTATGTTTATTTTTATACATGAAAACAGAAAGTCCATCATTTTTTAAAAATCGAAAAACGAACATTCTCGAAGTATCCCCATCATTTTTTGCCAAAATCGAAAATGTTGAAATCCGAGCACATAGAAATTAAGAAAATGTCAATTTTTGCGATTCAAGCCAAAAACCTTTCAAAAATTATAATTTTTGGGGGTGCTGTGAGCCTCCCAAGCACCTATGTTGATGAATAAAGAATACTAGCGACCACCGGTGAGCGTAGTTACCCCCAGCAAATATAACAATAATAATATTCTAAGAGTTTTGCCGTTGTTTGCAAGCGCTCTATAAAGAAGAGGCAGAATAAAGTGAAATGTGAGCGGAAAATTGCAATAAAAAAAACTTGTATGTATCTTGGTTGCGAGCGTTCAGCGCGAGCGGCTTGCGAAAGCTTTACAGTTTTCTGACTTTCATTTTGTTGTTAACAGACGTTCTCATGGTATAATAATACAAGGTAGTATTGACAGTTGCTTGAGAAAACATCTCCTGTCAAAAAATATACTCAAAAAGAGAGCGCTCACAATCGGCCATTGAAAACACAAACAATGTTGAAAACGTTGAAGTGAAAAAAAACAACAACCTCAGCAGCTGCACATGTATTTTCATAAACAGTTGTTTTTGACAGGAGATGTTTTCTTTTAGAAGAGAAAATAAGCAGTTGTCAATGCTACCTTGTATTATTATACCACGAGACCATGGTATAATAATACAAGGTAGTATTGACAGTTGCTTGGGCAACGACCATCTGTCAAAAAAAATGTCTAGAAAGAGAGTGTTCAATTATTAGGTCTGTTTCCGTACGCACACTGTGTAACTTGTGGGACGCTATTTTCTGTTTCCGTACTTTCTGTGCTTAAAATGGGAGAAGAAGAACAAGCATAAAATCGCTCTCTCGAGCACACAAAGTGCACAGAGAGTGCTAGAACTCGAGACTTCGATTAAAGTAAGAACAAGCATCAAGAAGAATAAGCATCAATAAGAAGAAGCAAATGTCAAATTACATTTCATAATTGTTTATGTTTTGCGATAAATAAACTTACAAATTGTGTGCCTAAAAAGAAATTTACGTACAATAAATAAAAAGTAATAAATAAAAATTAAGTAATTGTTCAGTTTTGCATTAAAAATTACTTTTAATAATTTGAGTGAAAGTGTTTTAAATTTTGTGCTGCCGTCTGCAGTCAAAATCAGCTGTTTTGTACTCGAAATTTACTAGAAGCTGTTTCCGTACTTTTGCAACTATTCTCACATTTCGTTTTTACTCTCTAGCACACGTTTTACACAAATCTTACACAGTGTAAAGTACGGAAACAGACCTATTATTCCACGAACAACTGTTTTTGACAGATGGTCGTTTCCTCGCTGCTGAGAAAATCAGTAGTTGTCAATACTACCTGTATAATTGTATCATGCCATGAGACGTTCCATGGTATAATAATACCATGGTATAATAATACAAGGTAGCATTGACAGTTGCTTGGGAAATCATATACTGTCAAAAAATATACTCAAAAAGAGAGCGCTCACAATCCACCATTGAAAACACAAGCAATGTTGAAAACGTTGAAGTGAAAAAAACAACAACCACAGCAGCTGCTGATGTATTTCCACAAAAAGCTGTTTTTGACAGTTTATGTTTTCCTGTTGAAGAGAAAATAAGCAGTTGTCAATGCTACCATGTATTATTATACCATGAATAATACAAGGTAGCATTGACAGTTGCTTGGGAAAACATCTCCTGTCAAAAAATATTCTCAAAAAGAGAGCGCTCAGAATCGGCCATTGAAAATACAAACAATGCTGAAAACTTTGAAGTGAAAAAAAAACAACAACCTCAGCTGCTGCAGACGCATTTTCACAAACAGCCGTTTTTGACAGGAGATGTTTTCTTGCAGAAGAGAAAATAAGCAGTTGTCAATGCTACCTTGTATTATTATACCATGGAGACGTTCTATTAAGAAGAGACAGAAGAGAGCGAAATGTGAGCAGCGAATAGTTCAGAGCAAACGAATTTGCTCTGAGTTTGATAACGTTGTTCTCAGCTCCTCTGTTAATAAAAGAAAAACCAACATAACAATTATATGCAATTATATGCAGAATTTAATGAGCTATCATTTAAAATATATAAATTTTTAAGAAATAAAAAGTCCAGTTTACACATCTACAGGTCTAAACCTATCAAACCATACGAAATTTATTAAAATTGGACTAGTACTTAAAAGCGTTACGCCGGACAAAATTTGGGTTTGCGTAATATATATATGATGATTTGCAAAGAAGTTTTTTTATTACTTAGTCTCGGGACTTATTGAACCATGTGTTATAAATAATTAAAAAAAAAAAAAAAAATAACTGGCCATTTCAGCCCTTGAAAGGACTTTGACCTAGCTTCTTATGATCAATTGTGTTGTGCGTGTTATTAAGTTTGTACACAATTGACCGGAACCGGACCTACATGCTTAACGCCGACTCCGGCGATGAACGGAATGTTCTCGTTCTCAAGAAGCTTTACTTGTCATTTTGATTACTCTCTGAGGTTTGCCATTGTCTGCAGAGAGGTGGCGGCCGTACAGAAAAATTATTTTAATTCAAATAATTTTTCTGTCGCTGCTGGGGTTCGAACCTGGGTCTCCAAAGTTCGTTGACTTAGCGGCCACGCACTTTTACCAACTACGCCACGGTCGCCACGTTATAAATGGCTGCGTTCTGCAATCACAACTGTTGTGCAACTGTTGAGTAAATGCCTGCGGAACGCGTAAGTATCAGTTTCTGATCAGCTCAACATGTTGTGAAAACTGTCAGTTTTTGGTAGCGTATTATTTTTCTGATACATTCACTCAACATGTTGAGCATTTACAGTTATACAGTTTGACAGTTAGAAATCTAGCGGCCTTTAAAAGTGCGTGATAAGTAACTAATGAAAATAGTGTAAAATACAATACGGCGAAACCAAAAATTATAATTTATATAAAATTCACAAAAAGAAATGAGTGGAAGTAATTTAATAAATGTTGAATATACGTTTGGAGACTTCATATATAATGTTTGTGAAACGGAAGAAGTGCATATGAAGCTGCAAAGTGGTAAGTTTATGCTAAAAATTGGACAAAAATGTGCGAAAATTTTTTTTCATGTATTGCAATTCTTTCAGACACAGAATATTTAAATGCATATTTTGCCAATTGCGCTACGTCTCCGGAGTTGGTTTCTGTTATACCCGAAACTGAAACCACTCAAAAAGGTAAATATGAAATCGCTTAGAAAAAAAGGCATATATAAATTAATTTAAATTACAGGCAGCGGAGGCTCATCAAAATTTAAATGGAGTGAAAGATCAACAAAATTTTTTCTTAAATGCTATTTGGATAAGAAAGAGCAGTTTCGGGACCCAAAAATTAAAAAAAAAGTCCTTTGGCAAGCAATGATTCAACAAATGCGATCGGCTGGGTTTCAGGTAGAGGAAGAAGAAACCCTTGATCGAAAAATGAGAAATATGAGAAAAACATATAAGACATTAAGAGACAACAACAAAAAAAGCAGCACAGGTCAGTAGCGAAGCCTACATTTATTTAGTTGCGTAATTGCAATGATGTTTTTTTTACACAGGCAGAGGACGCGTTTCTTGGGAGCATTTCGATATTTTTGAGGAAATTTTTTCAAACGATCAAACTGTCAATTGCAGTCATACTGTCGCATCGATGACAAGTCATGAAGAGGAACCGACAACGTCATCTCGAGCACAGCATGTGCTGCACGCAGCTTCCACACAACACCAGATACCAACAGAGACCAACAATGAAGAACAGCAAGCAACATCACCACAAAATCTGACATCAAACCAGACTAACAATCAACAACAACAAGCTTCATCACAACAACATCAGACACCAACCCAGCAGACACCAACAAGGTTAAGAAATCAACGGCAAAGGATGACCTCTTTGCAGAACATGAGGAAAAAATTTTTAGCAATTGAGCAGGAAAAAGTTGATATTGCGAAAAAAATTCACCAAACGCTTCTCGAAACAAATAGCCTCATAAAACAAAAAAATGAACTGCTTTCACAAGTCATTAATCTTAATGCTTCTAAAAAGTGAAAATGTGTAAATGTCTCATATTTCTAATTTTTCTTTCAAGGGTTTTTTCTTCCTCTACCTGAAACCCAGTCGATCGCATTTCTTAAAGCATTCCGAATCAAAAGTTTTTATTTTTTATTTTTGGGTTCCGAAACTGCTCTTTCTTATCCAAATAGCATTTCAGAAAAAATTTTGTGTATCTACTACTACACTATAATTTTAATTAATAATATAAAAAAATACGCCAATACTACTATAATTTACCAAGTAATAATTAAGTGAAATGAAGTCTGTGTTTAATTTTTTTTTAAGTATTTTTAATATGAATTTTATTGAATTTTTTTAAAGATTTGTTTTGAATAAAAATTATTATTATAACAAAGATTCCATTATAGTGTTTCTTTTCATTACAGCGGGGAGATCAACGCAAGCTTCATTAAATATATCATTATTTATATCTTCAAGACTTTCAATATCTATATCTTTATTTCGAAAATTAATTTCTTTTTTCTCGATTAAGTAATTGTGTAGAACGCATGCTGCAGCTATTATTTTATTACCCATTACTGGGGTTTTAATATCCAAATATTTCAGGCGTCTGAACTTGCTTTTTAAAATACCGAATGCTCTTTCAATAATTGATCTGGCGCAGCTCAGCTTGGTATTATAATTTTTTTGCTGCGCAGTCAACAGTCCATTGTCCCTGAATGGTGTCATTAAATTTTGCAATAAAGGGTAAGCAGAGTCACCGATTATGTGCTGATGAGGTGGAACAAGGGGATTATTTGAGGAATTAAGCTTATTATATAATTCGCTCTGCCGAAAAACTCTTGCATCATGCATTCGCCCAGGCATTCCAATAAAAATATCTACAAATCGGGCGTTATGATCGCACGTTCCTGATAAAGATTGAAATTACTAAAATATTTTCTATGATAACATATCACTTTTATGTTACCTTGTAATATAATAGAATGAATTTTGTTTCTATTATAAAAATCTACGGAGTTGCCTTGCGGAGATTTAATGGGTATATGACAGCCATCTATTGCCGCAACAATTCCCGGAAAACCTCGTGAACGTCTTTGGAAAGTTATTGCTTCACTATAACATTTTGCTCTGTCTGGCCACCTTATATACCTCGGAGTTAAGCAAACGATAACATCTAAAATTTCTATGAATACGCTATATGCACTACTCTTTGAAAAATTGAATCTATCTCCAGCAGATAAAAAACTCTCCTGTTTTGCCAAAATCCATAAAGAGAACATAACTTTTTTTCTTAGTTCCGCACATTTATTCCTGTTTCCAACCATTGAATGCGCAATTAAAGTTACTAATTCCTAAAAAATTTAATAAGTTTATTCTAAAGTGAGCCAATATTTATACAACCAAACCTCAAATGTCCTTGGAGACATTCTAAAGTGGTCCTTGAACAAAGAAATACTATACTGGGGAACTGTTACTTCGTAATAGCTCTCGTTTTTTGTTGTTATTTCTCTTTGTGTAATTTCAAACAAATTATAATTATTCGTATCAAATAATGTGTGCACCAAGCTACCAACAGCACAAACAACGTTTTCCACATCGTCTACGGCACATATATTAATTATTTCTTCCAAATTCATTTTTAATGTTTATTATATATTATGTCCACTTTTTGCTTTTATCAAACAACTGTTCACAGAAAAATTTATCAAAATACCGTTTGAAACGCGTTCAGCATGCACACAAGTAGCGGAAACCGATACTTGATCAAAGTCACAACATGTTGTAAACATGTTGTGATTGCAGAACGCAGCCAATAATTATTATATATTAATTGTTTATTGATGGTTTCAATTAATTATAAAGGAGTCAATTTTAATATTTTTTGTTAATTTTGTTAACGTCCTTTTTCAATTAATACATATATTCATTACATATAAAAAACTATTAATGTATTAAATATTAATTAAATATTAATGCAAAATAAAAAAATATTTAATGTGTCAAACATTAACTTGTAAGAGAAAAAAATTAAGCTGTATGCATGGACTTCTGTTTTGCAAATTCTTCAAATACTTATTTGTAGCATGTCAAATGCTGTGAGATCAAGTTATCGGATTTTTAACCCGTTAGCTATTCATTGCGTAAATATCGTAGCAAATTGTTGTCCGTAAGCATTTTTTCCGCCTTTACTGGCCAGTTTTGATTGTTTAGAGCACGTGGACTAGGATGAGGAAGCTTTAGAATTTGCAACTTTCCACAATGCCGAGAACGTTTCATACAAGTGAAGACATAGTCACCAACGGCCACAACTACTTCTGCCCGCAAAAGCTCAATTTCCTGGTCCAACGTTGAAAGACATTGATCACGAATAGCGTTCTTATAATCGCCCTATAGATTTACAGAAATTGCATTTCGGTGACAATATTCTTTTAAATTATATATAAAAATAATGCTAGACAATCGTTATACCTTAATTTCGCTGGGTGTTATATTCCGGCCACGTTCATCAAAGAAAGCTAAAGGACAAAAGTTGTGTACAAAGCATTGTTGCGCGAATGTATCCAAAGAACCGCCCGCTAAACGCGACAACAACGTCCAGATACGTACGCCACTTGGTTCTTCTATACTGCAACCAAAACCATGAATCGGCCGCTTGGCATGTAAACGTAGAGGCTGACGTATATTGCCACCCAACTTCATTACATCGCGGACAGTGGAAATGTTTCCAAATGGCACCTGCAATGGATACAAAGCTCAAAATTAAACAGGCTGCTATATAAAAACATATCTTACCCCTGTTTGTCCCATACCATTAGGTCCCGGATTCATTCCGACGAACATGAGACGCTTTGTGCTGTTTCCCAAAAAGCGTTGCAAATAGGAACAGTGCACCTGCTCAGCGTATTCTACAGGGTTGTATATGTGAGTAATTGTTGGGGACGTTGTAATAGATGACAGCTTATCATTAAGAATGCATTCCAAATCATAGAAAAGTTTCCAGAGCTGCGTCACAAATAGTTTTGATGTCTGACGATTAAGCTGCGCCATTGAAATAGTTTTGTTTACTTCTTCACCTTCACTATGAAATTTTACTAGTTTACTCGGCAGAGGCGGATCAGTTAATTTTGCATCTTGATTTCGTCTTGCAAGTTTCTTTTTCAGCATTTTAAAACTAAATTTTTGAAATACGCTAGTTTTTGTTGACAAACATTTTGCAAATTTTATTTCTTGTCAAGCGCCATCTATAAGTGAAAAATCGCAAACTTTAGCAGATACACAAACATACAGTAACTAAGAAAACTAAACGAACACTTTGTACAGTTTCTGCAGAACTTACAAATGTTTCTGAAGATAATAATAAGGTGATTCATGTCACTTCGTTTGTCTGCGTATATCGTAAATCGTATTCTTCGTATATAGAATTGACATGAACGTACTTTAGAAACTTTCGTACTTTCTCGTAATTTGTCAATGTCAATGTATTCCAAATAATTGAGCGCTAAATAAGCGATGAAGAAGCTCTAATTTCAGAAAGTTCACTTTCCAAGAGCAAAATAAAAAAAAACAAATCGTCAATTGATGATCTTGACTTTGTTAAAAACTTAATTATTTTTTGCATTTATATAATTTTTTAATCAAATAAACGGTTGAAGGTCTAAAGAAACTTAAACCACCCGATGTCCAATCTTGTCCTCCTTATATTTAAGTAATGTATAAGTAATTATATGAAGTAATATTCACTTCAATTCCCGATTTTAAATATTTACCTTCCATAACCCTGGTTAATTACCATAACCACAAATCTCTTTCGTGGTTAGCCATTGCGTAAGCTCAATCCCAAATCAGAAAAATTACTTATCAGAAAAAGTATGTTCGTGTCAATTTCATATACGATGATTACGATTTACGATATACGCAAACAAACGAAGTGACATGAATCACCTTACTTTTGACGGTTTGTAAGATTTTACGAAATACGAGCTTACGAAGTGACATGAAGCACCATTTATTTGTTTTAGCAACATTTATGATTTTGATGCATTTAAAAGGTCAGATGTCACTTATGATTGTTGTTGTTATGAATTTGTAAATCACGAAAATCCCCTGTCAGTCAGAAACATAAAGCCAGGAGTCATTAAAGAGCCAACGATTTCTACAGTGGAGGTCCGTCATACCTCACTTTCTACCTCCAATATCTCGAAATCTGTCCATTATTCAACTTTTTACCGATTAAGACTTTTGATCAGGAGCTCAAATAGAATAACATATCAATTTCAGCAAATTTCACCAAGGGCCTCTTCCCATACAAAACGTGCGGGGTCCTTTTCTCATTTTGATAGGTAATCAAATTAATCTCTATTACTCGAACTTTACTTGAAGTGAGTACGGAAATTAAGATAAAACTAAATAAGAGGTCTTATTATAGTTGCAAAATAAGATAAGACGGCGTTGCATGAAATTATTATCGTACGATAAATGTTATTTAAATGGATTTGTATTTAGCCTTCGACAAAAATTAAAAAATAAATTATGACATCGTCATGTCAACAAAAATACAATATTGTTGCATGAAATTATTACTCGCTCAGTAAATTGCTACATTTTTTTTTTGTTTTACGGCATTGGATCCTTGACCTCATAGCGAAAATAAAAACAATTTTGGCGATATGTCACCATACAGGCAAACACTTAATGCGGTCAAAATGCAACAATGAAAAAACGTTGCATGGAAGTGTCTCCTTGGCTTTGGGCGACATCTTAAATTTTATGAATTGAAAATTAAGTGAGGTTTTCGGCTACATCATTAAAATAAAAAAAAAATTATGGATGAGGCCCAAAATAATAATAGGCCAAATATAAGAACAAAAATCCAAATCCAAGCAAGAATTAGAAAAATGATGAGGTCAAGTATATATACAACAATTAATACCAGGAAAAATATGAGAATTAGGACAAGGATTTGGACAAAGATTTTAATAACAATTAGAAAAAGAATGGGATTTGGTCAAGGATTATTGCAATGAATCAGATAGGTCTTCAAACTTGGATTTAGACAAGGATTGGGACAATAATATTAACAAAACTTCCAAAAAATTTAAGCTTCTAAGAAAAATATTTTGAGAAGAATTGCGTCAAGTAGTGAGACACGGATTATAAAATAGATTCGGACGAGGACTGATATAAGTATTTGAATATGGCTTAAGGAAAGAATTTGGACAACGATTAGAACAAGAATGAAGAGAAGTATAAGGTCAAATATCGAATGTCGAATTGTGAAATGTCGAATTGTCAAACACATTTTGTTATTTGATAGTTGGTACTTCAACTGTCAATCAGTAAAAAATTTTTTTGATCGTTGGTGTAGTTTTTGTTTGGCGTCTGCTGAAAAATGGAAAATCAAAACGAACATTTTCGTCATATTTTGCTTTTTTATTTTCGGAAAGGAAAAAACGCATCGCAAGCTCATAAAAAGTTATGTGCTGTTTATGGTGACAAAGCTTTAAGGGGGAAACGCAGTCAGACCTTTTTTTTCAAAAATTTCAAAAGCCTTAAGTCTCAAGAATATGTGGTGAAAATTTGAAGTCGATAACTCAAAAAATAACAAAATTATAGCCCAGTGAGTGAACCGCCTTCTAGAGCGCGCAGTGCTGGCGCTTATTTTCAAACGCGTTTTTCTCGAAACCATGTTTTCAAAGTCGGTGGCCAAGATTTCTCGAAGCTCAGTGAACCCATCGTTTTGAATTTTTTGCAGGCTTCTTTAATTCATAATAATCTCGTACTTGTCAAAGGATTTTTTTTTTAACTTCGTTCATTTTTTATAGGCAAAACTAAGACGAATTTTTGGGCGAAAATCGTTTTTTTACGTTCGAAAGTCCGCCATTTTGTGAAAAATCAATATTTTCAAAAACGGCTATGACAAGTACGAGTTTTAAGTATCTACTTTAATAATATATTTAATTTTTTTGTTTCAGATGAATTTAGGAGGAGCAATCTTGATCACCACATTTCACCTTTTTTCAGAGCGCTCTACAAAAACTGCTGTATCGACCGTAACATTAAATTTTTTTAAATAAAAAAAAAACTAAAAATACTCTTGGATGTGTATATTTTTAGGTATAAAAACCCTCATTTAAAAATATCCCATAGGTTTCCTTAAAAAATTCTCAAACATGACCTTTTTTTTCGGCCTCCGGCTGCGTTTCCCCCCTTAAAAGAACGGCAGTGTCAAAATTGGTTTGCCAAATTTCGTTCTGGTGATTTTTCACTTAAAGATGAAAAACGCTCTTGTCGTCCAGTTGAAGTTGATGACCACCAAATCAAAGCAATAATCGATTCGATTCGTCACAGTACACACTGCTCCTGAAGCAACTTCAAGTTGACCTAAAATGGCAACGTAAACTGAATGTGTCCAAGTGTTTTTAATGGTTTTCTGATGAAATATCAGTTTGAATTAAAATCCTAGCTGATTTCGTTTTGAAAATATCTCAATTTTTGCATTTTAACGTGATTGAACCACCTTGTACATTAGACAGCGCAATATATTCAAGTATAAAACGGTTTATATATGTATGTATGTATGTATGTATCCTACGTGTGTATGTATGTGTGTGTGTGTGTGTGTGTGCGTGTAAAATATTGAGAATTGGGATATTGTTTCCACACTATCTACTGAGATAAATATCGCGGCGCGTTTTTTTTAAGTCGTATCACCTGTAGACCTATTTCACTATCCCGTCCCGTCCATAAATTACGTAATCACTTTTATACGTAAACTGGGTCAAATTGGACAGCCTCTAAGAAATACAGCCATAGTCAAAACTATTTACACATCGCTAATATTTTTAAATGTTTTAAAGAAAGAGCCCACTTTATTTGTTGTTGGAAATAATTTGCAAAGATATTTTTTGTTATTGCATTCTATGCAGTATGTAAAGTAAAAAAAAAGTTTTAGCAAACCTAACGATATATATCACAAAATAAACTAATAATTGATATCTACTCTCTGGCGTCATAAGTATTTACACAGCCTTTCTTGGAGTCAATAAACACAATATTTACAAACATAAGGGCTGCACGACCTTACTTTTTAGGATTTAAGGATGTTTTAGGATTTAATACATGAATGTTTTTCCAAAAGACTCCTCGAATTTACAGGAAGACTTATCAGTCCACAAAACATTGTGCGAAAACTGTATAGGCCAGAGAATAGTTATATTTGCTAAAAAATTTCTTTGCAAATTATGCAAACAACAAAAAAGGCGAGCCTTTTCTTTAATCTATTTCTTCTAAAGGTGTAATTAATTTTGACTAGGGCTATATACATCTATCATTTATTACAAATGTTGCGAAGTAAATGTCACTGCAGCAATTTTTAAGCGACTTGAGTATGAAGAATCTTCAAAAAGATTAATTTTAAAGCTATCCCAAAACTTGTTAAATTCCTCTTGAATCGACTCTCCAGCCTGCTCCGACCACAACTTCAGGTACTTCATCTTTTCCAGGGCTTTGTCAATCATTTGTTTTGGAGTGGTATGGTACCTCTTGCTGGGCGGAAAAAAAACATTGATTTGGGCCACAAAGTTGAAACTAATGGCAAAAAATGATCAAGGAGAGATATTTGAAGGCAATGCATGCAGACAACTTTTAAAGGAAAGGCTTTTCAGACAATGAATCAAATTGTAGATTCTTGTTTTACAACTAAAAAACCGATTTAACCGATTTAGATAAAAATTTGATAACTTTCCGCAAAGCCATTGAGAGTACTGGTGTCTCGCAGACGATAAAAATACATGTTATATTAGATCATTTGAAGGATGCTATTATAAAACTAGACTGAGATGGCTTAGGATTGTAGTCGGAGCAGGCTGGAGAGTCGATTCACAGGGAATTTAACAAGTTTTGGGAGAGATTTAAAATTAATCTTATCGAAGATTCATCATACTCAAGTCGCTTAAAAAATACTGCAGTGACATTTACTTCGCAACATTTGTAATAAATGATAGATGTATATTTCTTAGAGGCTGTCCAATTTGACCCAATTTACGTATAAAAGTGATTACGTAATTTATGGACGGGACGGGATAGTGGAATAGGCCTACAGGGATACCACTTTAAAAAAAAAACGCGCCGCGATATTTATCTCAGTAGATGGTGTGGAAACAATATCCCAATTCTCAATATTTTACACACACACATACACACACGTAGGTATAATATATATATATATATATACTAGCAACCCTCCGCAGCTTTGCCCGCGATGTATCTTGAAATAAATTAACGCATTTTTTGTAAAATATTGTTTTATTATCGTTTTAATAGGTTTATTTTTTCATGACATATTAATTGCAATCATGTAAGAATTTCTGTATAAACAATGTTTTTTGATGTGTTTATTCTTAAGAATAAATTAGTTTGATGGATTTCCTATCTTAGAAAGACCAACATATAACTGCCCATGGGAAAAGCAGCTTTCTCGCAAAAAAATAAAATTCATTCATAGACACACATTTGTGTCGATCGCACATCAAGTTTTTTGATTTCCAACTGATTTTCTGGGGTGGCTCATAACCGGGTTTTAAGCAAAAAAATAAAGTTTGAGGCAATCGTTCATAATTTGTTTGCTTGTAACTAAATCGATAGGGTTTTTTTTGGGAAAATTAAGCTTAAATAATTAAATTTCGTTTGACATAAAAACCATGGAAAAATATTAAGCACAGCCAATTTTATGTCGATTTAAGGAAACATGGCTCTTAACCGGAGACATTATCCTACTTATTTAACCATATTATTAAATGGTATGAAGATACATTTATGCAATGTACTTCGGCTAATTAACACAATTTGTAGCTCAATTATATAAGACTCGTATTCGATAACGTGAATTGTTTTGGAAAGATATTGGTTTTAATAAGTCCTTACCTTTTCAAATATAAATTTATGTTTATGGAATAAATTAAAAATACTTTATCACTTTTAATAAATAAAATCAAATTAAGTTCAAATGTTTTCATAGGTCTTATTTCAGTGACGAAATTATACACTTACGCTATGTAATGCCGTAAAAACATGCTGAAAAACCAATTCAACACATACCAATGCGCAGATTCAAAGCGATGTAATTTGCATCGCACGGGGTTTCAATTTAAGCTTAAATTTTTACCATAAATTTCATGCACTTCTATTTTGAAGCTTAAGAATTCTGCACGCAGCTATTCAACATTTGGAATAGAAAAACTCTTTCTGAATAATGAAACATTGAAGCAGCAGCAACAAACGACGCGCTTGGAGAAAATGCTTTAAATTTTGCATTCTGCTGTTCGCGAACAAAGAGCTATCTCTCTCTGCTTCAATGCAGAGAATCTCTTTTCTGAGTATTGAGCAGCGTTTTATAGCGAAACCAAAGCAACATTCTGCTAGCTGCAAGCAATGACAGCGTCGAAGCCAATGAACAAATCAATGCTTGCAAGAAAATGATTTAATTTTTCAATAAAATATGAATTTTACGACCAAACTATTGATCTTAGATGCACGTAACCATGGACTTTTTTGCTGGAATCGGCAAGATCATTCATTTGTCCATATATCATATTCACTTATCTTGTACGGTTTAAGCAGAAAATGGAAAAAGCGCCAAATTTTTCCAAAAATACCGAATTTTGCCAGTTTCTTAGCCAATAACTTCTAAGCTTTGAAATATTTCAAAACTTTAAGTATACAGTGTTAATCTACAATTAATTGCAATTTGAATAGTGAAAATTTCATTTAAATCCGTTTAGCCGTTCTTGAGTTTACTTTCATCAACGCCAAAAAGGCAATATATCAAGTTTCATTTTTATATAATAGTAAGATATATATATATATATACATACATACATATATAAACCGTTTTATACTTGAATATATTGCGCTGTCTAATGTACAAGATGGTTCAATCACGTTAAAATGCAAAAATTGAGATATTTTCAAAACGAAATCAGCTAGGATTTTAATTCAAAGTGATATTTCATCAGAAAACCATTACAAACACTTGGAGACATTCAGTTTACGTTGCCATTTTAGGTCAACTTGAAGTTGCTTCAGGAGCAGTGTGAGTACAACACGTGAGATTGCAGAGAAGCTTCATGTACGAACTTTGCTATGTACGAAAACTCGATATATGGGTTCCTCATGAACTGAAAGAAAATCATTTAACATAACGCATTAACATCTGCGATTTGTTAAAGAAACGTATGAAAATTATCCATTTTTAAAACGATTGATAAATGGTGATAAAAACTGGGTTGTTTACAACAATGTCAATCGGAAAAGATCGTGGAGCAAGCCAGGTGAACCAGCTCAAACAACATCAAAAGCTATTATTCATCAAAAGAAAGTTATGTTATCAGTTTGGTGGAATTACAAAGGAATTGTCTACTTCGAACTTTTACCACCCAACCCAACGATCAATTCAGATGTCTACATTGAACAACTAACAAAATTGAACTATGCAGTTGAAGAAAAGCGGCCCGAATTGACAAATCGAAAAGGTGTTGTATTCCATCATGACAATGCAAGGCCACACACATCTTTGGTCACTCGGCAAAAATTATTGGAGCTTGGTTGGGATGTTTTGCCACATCCACCATATAGTCCTGACCTTGCACCATCTGATTACTTTTTATTTTGATCTTTGCAAAACTCCTTAAATGGTAAAAATTTCAATAAATATGATGATGTCAAATCGTACCTGGTTCAGTTTTTTGCTGATAAAAACTAGAAATTTTATGAATGTGAATTATGATGCTGCCTGAAAGATGGCAAATTGTTCAAAATAGGCAATACATTACAGAATAAAGTTATTTCGTTCCATGAAGAAATTATCTTTTATTTTCAAAGAAAAATCCGCAATTACTTAGTTGCCAACCTTATAGAAGGATTAGAATACAGAAGGAATTTTTGAGAAGTCCACAAATGCCTTGGAGAGCACTTCAACTGAAAGAAATCTAACATACTTGTTTGAATTAATTTGAAAATTTTATTTTGAAATTTTTATATAATTATATTTCGTAAACCTTACTTAATTTGTTATTTATAATAAATTAAATTCAATTATTACAAATAAGATATATAAACATCTTTATCGTAATTTTTAATTTTAAAGTTTAACAACAAAAAATATATGCAAAAAAAAACAATTAAAACTATTCATTTATTATAAACGCATTTTGCTCAAAAACTTTTTTCTTAATTGTTTGAGTGTACATTTGTTTTTTTTTATGTTTTCAATAAATATTAATGTTTGATTTTTTTTTTGTGTTATCATTTTAAATTTTTAAAAATTCATTTTGTAAATATCACAATATAATAACTTCTTATCTTGGAATTTACGTAACTATTTTATTAATTTTTTAAAAATGTTTGTTTTTTGACTTAATTACAAACATTTGTATAATTTTGAGAGAATGAAAGTTTTTGAGCAAAACATGCTTGAAATTTGTTTAATATTATAATAATTTGTTTGTGTAGTTAATAAAATTTGGTTCCGTTGATGAACTTAAATTATTTTTTTTTTTTTTTATTTTAAGAAAATAGTAAAACTTAATTAATTGTAAATGCAAACTTTTGACGAGGTGATGTGATGCAAATTAAAAGAAGATAAAGGCAGGTGGAAAATAGAAAATCTTAATTAAAATTTTATTTAGATATGTAGGTTTGATGGTTTCGAAAACATTTGGCGAACCATTTGTTCACACTATGGATTACGTTCAGAAAAGCTTCTATAGTCATTTTTCCCATAAGTAAAATTTGGCGCAAAAACCTTAAGCATTATGAAACTTTAAAGTATTTTTAATAGCGACTTTGAAAAAATTGTGCGCGGCAACAATAGCTATTAATTTTTTTCTCACTTTATATAAAATTGTACATAAAATCTTGTGGTTATAAAATAAGCACAAGTTGTGCATTACAAAACATTTTAATCCCAATTTTTTTTCATATAATAATGAAATATGTAAACATTTTATTCATCGGGTCCATGGCACAGTTTATGTGAAGGCAAAGCAATGTTATTTAGCAGACCCATGGTACAGTTTATTTGAAGAGACAGTGTAGAGCTGCGTATTATGGCGATGATATTGAAATTAAATTCAAAGGTTAAAGTTGCTTTTGAAGAATGTTTAAATGAAATAAATATGTATGTAATTAGCCAGTGAAAGGCTCTATTAACAGAAGTAACCACTCAGAAAATGTCCTCACGTTTTAAGTGTTTCAAGCCGTTGCACATTGCGCAGCATTTTCAACGCTTATGTAGTCAAATTAATTATTGTGCATATATGTTTAATAATTATTTTTTATTTAAAAAAATTAATTTAGTGCAATAAAAGTTTGTAACAAAACATTTTTCCAAAACAGTAGTTTAAAATATGGAAAGTAAAAATGGAGATCATGAGTGCATGTTCCATTAATTTTAAAAATATTGAATTTCAACTAAATTCACGTTTCCACATGTTTTTAAGAGTACTAATTTTAATTTTATGATCTAATTCTCCATAATATTTAAAATGGTGGCGTAGCGTCTGAACCCAATTATTTTCAAACATATTTAATTTGAACTGAATTTGCTTTAATGAAAGTTTGTAGCAGTACTTGTTTCATATTCATGGTCAAAATTTGGTCCGTGCAATAGTAAATTCAATAAAAATTTGTATGAGAGTTGTATGTAAAAGTTTCTAGAACTTTTTATTTTTCAAAATATAGTGTTTCAAATTTAAGTACTCATCGTCACGCTTCACAGCTGTATAATTGTCAATAAAAAAGAAAACACAGAGTTGAAAACATCGTAATTTACTTGTACTAAGTATGTTCTTTATATTTCCGTTACTAAAATTTGTTTTTTTAATCACACAGTAAGTCTGCCCCAATGTGTGACATTAATATTGACAAATATGTATATAGAAGCGAGCCTGTGGGAATTAGTTTAACCTAAGATGAAGTTTAAACACCGCACTAAAGTGCTTAATATTTTGTTGTAAGTGTTTGTTCAAGTTGATCTTGACTCATTTTCGACCGTTATTGCGTGCGTGTTATGAACGACTGTAAAATGAGTTACGAAATGTTTATATGCAATGGAAATGATTGATTGTTAAATCGTTGTAAAAATAATTATGACAAAAATAATGTTTGATTTGCCCCGTTTTCTCTAAATGTTTATGAAAATTCTGTTGCGTATGTTATATTATTATAAAGCTAACAAAGGTTCTTGTAAATCTTGAATTACCCTTATTCGACTTCTTAATTGAGTGAAAAAAAAACTTCTAAATTTTTTAAAAAAATTTTTCAATTATGTTTAATGCAATTTACATCAATGCATGTAATAAACGATATTTATTATTTCTAGATCTGTGCTCACAAAGTACAACAGCTGTTTATTTCACATTTTAAGTTATTTATTCAAAAACTTACAATAAATAAAACAAATCTGCTATATTTTAATTTAAGCCTAGTGTTTATGCTGTCATGCTCTGTGAACTAGCATATTTGGATTTATATACAAAATCTGAAATTTGTAATTTTAACGAAAGAAAATGTTAGAAATAAATTAAAACACAACGGAAAACAACGGTTACCACCAGGGAGTACCACCAGTTATTATCACCGACACTTTTACGAAAGCGTTTGCCGTCTGGTTGCTGTTGATGGCGTGTTGACCGCTGTTGGCTGATCAACATCAATTTGGTTAAAAACATCTATACAGCTGCTGTTGGTAATAATTAACTCATTCGATTGGCTGGATTGATCATCTTCTTCCATGTGCGCTACAAGCAACTGTTGTTGGTCAACATTTCTATGTGTTTGATTTTGATCTGGTTCTAGTGAAGCCTCATTGTAATCACTCAACGAGCTCCTAGAAGAAGAACCACTGCGTAGATCATTAAGACATTCATCAAAGTGCTGCAGACCAGCACCTCGACCATGTTCAATGGCACCACCGCCAACAACTCTATCACCTTGGTTCGTCGGTTGGTTACGATTTATGGCATCATCAACAATATCATCATCATTATCATTATCATAAATTGCATTACGCGCATCGTGTAAAGGCGCGGATGATGCAGATGATGAGCTTGTACTTGAGCTATCGCTTTCGCTATCTTCGCTTGCGGAATCCATGGGCGTTGGCTGGCAAGCACTACCAGTGGGCGCATTCGCAGAAGGTGGTGATGCAGCCGCTGCAGCGGCCAATGCGGCTGAACGCATAAGTTGACCTCGTAAATCTAGAGAAGGCAAGAAATTAAGAAATGTTGAGGCTTTGAATACCATTAAAGCAATGCTTACCGAAATTCTCCCTCGTTAGTTCCCTCACTTTATCCTCCAACACGCGTATCTTTGCTGAAAATTCCGATGAGATGCGCTGCACATTAAGTTGCTGCTGACGCTGGGTTCCCTGATCGGTTGAGTAGCGATCTTCAATTTGCAGGCATTCCTCAATTAACTGTTGCTTCGTTAGATTTTCAAGACGCTCAACGCGTGCCTTTTCATAGATATTGTCAAATTCCTTGGTCAGAAATTCCTCTTCATCTTCAGGCAGCGAGTAAAAATAATTATCGTCCGAATCTATTGAGAAGCTGGAATCTCGTGTTCGACCTGAGGGCGTCAGTAGAGCACTAGGTACTTCAGCCAAATGCTCTTCCATCAAAAATTTATTGGTATTGTACGGTACCAATGAACGTGATCGTGCTAATTTGGCTCGTGAACCATTGCCACTGTTGGCACCACTACCGCCTTTGTAATTGTAATTGATACGCGGGATTTGGAATTTCCAGTTGGTCTTTTTGTACGGTTTATTTGCGTTTTTTGACTTTGGTTTACCGCGCCGGTGTTTACGCTTAGTCTTTTGTTGTTGCTGTTGTTGTTGTTGATGTTGTTGTTGATGTTGTTGATGTTGTTGTTGATGTTGTTGATGTTGTTGTTGATGTTGTTGTTGATGTTGTTGTTGCTGTTGTTGTTGTTGTAGCTGTTGTTGTTGTTGTTGCTGTTGATGTTGATGTTGCTGTTGTTGTTGCTGATGTTCTTGTTGATGTTGTTGTTGATGTTCTTGTTGATGTTCTTGTTGATGTTCTTGTTGATGTTCTTGTTGTTGATGTTGTTGTTGTTGTTGATGTTGTTGTTGTTGTTGTTGATGTTGTTGTTGTCGTTGATGTTGTTGTTGTTGATGTTGTTGTTGTTGTTGTTGTTGTTGTTGTTGTTGTTGTTGTTGTTGTTGTTGTTGTTGTTGTTGTTGTTGTTGATGTTGATGTTGTTGTTGTTGTTGATGTTGTTGCTGGTTCTGTTCTGATGCCTGTGCGTTGGTCTCACCAACAGAAGAAGCGCTCGTGTCATTTTGAGCAACTTCCTCTCCTTGTTGTTGCTGCTGTTGTTCTTGTTGTTGAGACGAGGTCTGTGTATCAAGCGTTGATTTAACCACGATGGCTGTACAAGAAGAAAAAGTTTTTGTTACATTTAGAAGATGTTTCATAAAATGCAGTTTTAAGAAACAACTTTCGGCAAAACTTAAAACAATAATTTTTTAGTCTTAAAAGAAACATGAGTCATTAAACGATTCGAGTAGTATGCCGCTCATACTCATAACTACTAAAAACAAAATATGCTCGAGTTAAGAGAAATATATCACCTTTTTCACAATCGATTTAGTAGATCTAGTAGATCTAGGACAGTACGTAAAATTTTGATTTATTTTCTAAACTTTTAAAGATAAGAAATATAGATTATCGATAATCACATTGATACAGGACGGTACGCATGTAAACGGATTATGTTGATAATAGAAACGAAATTAAACAAACTTTAATTTAAGATTTTACCTTTCAAATAGGTAAAGTATTACAGCAATATGTGGAGCTTGTTGGCGAACTAATAAAAGGAAAGATTACATGCTACTGATGTGCTCTTCCAACTTCTTTTAAGCAAAGACTTTAAAAGGTATCGTTCGCATGATTCCTTACTTAGAAAATGGTATGCTATTCACATAAACTAAGTATTGATATATAAATGTATTACGTATATGCTCTTTGTAGTTCGCATCTTCCACCGTACAGCGAACCCCAATTACAACAGTAAGATTTTTTGAAAGAAAGAGTGTAGGCTAATAACCCAAAAATAAATATTTGTTTATTTATTTATTTATTTACTAGCTTTTCCCGGCGCGCGTTGCTGCACCCTGCAACTATATGGGAACATAATAGGTGTATTCAAAACTTTTCTTAGATTCATAGTTTAACACCACTGTTATTTTCCACTGTCCGTTACAGTTTCCCAGTAGCAGGAGATCACCAAATAGTAACTCCATTTTGAGTTTGTAAGTAAGTATTGCTACTTTTACTTTCAAAGCTATTCGATAATACAAATTTTAACTGTATGGGCGGAGCCACACCCTCTTATATAATGCTCATCCCAGTTTTCTAGTAGATGGACATTACCCTGTTTTAGTACAGTTGCCGACAGTAAGCATACAGACTAAATTACCAAAATGTAGCCCAATCGACGAAAACCGTAGGAATTATAGCATTTTTATAGATTTGTGGGCGGTAAAAGGGGGTGTGACAGAAATTTAAACCATCTCGTACTTGAAAAAAATGTACTGCCAAAATTTCAGCTCTATCGGCTAAGTAATTTAGAAGTTTCCAGCCATCACACAGACAACGTTTTGCTTTTTGTATATATATTTTGGATAAATGTTATTGGCTATAACTTTTGATTGGCAAGAGATACTTAGATACATTTTTCTATTAAATTAAGTTTTTAGCTTGTATATTTTTTCAAAATTATAAAAACATAATATTGGAAACAAAAAATTTTGTTCGAAAAATTCTAGGGGTACCCTTGCTTTTTGATTCACAAAAATGGTTTTTAATTTTTGCGTAAAATTTACATAACTTTTGCTTATAAATGTTATAACTTTTAAATAGAGTTAAAAATTTTCGAATTTGAATTTAAATTATTTTTACAACAAAACCAAACTTTGAGCCTTTTTGTGAGGAAAACTCCAAAATTTCAGACCTTTTTTAAAAAAAATATTTAAAATATATATACTTAACTAACGGTATTTTTGCAATAAGGTTTTCATAGTACTTTGATGAAGCTTTAAGACAAAAAAAAATTTAACAAAATGTATACAAAAGCAGCGGAGATATTTGACTCGAAAGTCGCAAAATTAAATTTCTGATTGTTTTTTTCGTAATTTTGTTTAACGATGTTGCATTAAATATATCGTTGTAGTAAAATTTTTCATAGTTTTCAAGATATGTTCATGTTTTTGATATCAAAATAACGGAAATTTTTTTAATTTTACTAAATTTAAGAAATATTTTATATTTTGTAAATATTTGCACATGTAACCTAAGAAAACAACTAAAAATATGCGATTTTGTAAAAAATTTGGACTACAGCACCATCTGGTGTCCAAGGTGGGTCAAAGAAGATAGTGCTAAAAAACTCATCGTACCTGAAAACTACTATATACCAATTTTTATTCTAATCGCATGAGCGGTTTGGGAGTTTTAGGTGGTTTTGTAAAAAATTTGTACTATAGCGCCCTCTGGTGTTCAAGATAGGTCAAAAACGATAGCAGCAGAACACTCAACGGGCCCTTTGCTGTCCTTTGTAAATTCCAAACAATGGCAGGTGCCTTGCGAGTATGAGAATCGCATAGAAGGCCCTTGATAAAAATAAAACATTTTGAAATTTTGATTTTTTTACACTTTTTTCGATTTTTTTTTTCTTTTTTTTTTTTTTAACCCGAACTGAAAAAATACCTTTCCAACAAAGTATAAATCATCAAAATCGGTTCGGCCGATCTCGAGTTATGGGATTACATCGCATTCGGACACTTTCTTTTATATATATAGATTTATATAATTTATTATGTAGTTTTGTTTTCTTTTTTTTTGTATGGGACATAATCCAATCCGACTAGAAATCAACAACAAAACAATAACAAAGACTTAAGTATAATTTCAAAATACAATACATAGCCATACAAATAAATTGGTCACTGAGTAATCGAACTAAGTAGTCGGATGGAAATTATATTAATGTTAACTTATATTTGGTTTGTTAAAAGTTTACATACAATTTATTCTTTATTATATCTTAAGGCATGTTCCTACTTGGCGCGATCGGTATTCGAGTGAAAATTTAAAATTTTTTTACAGGAAAATGGTAAGAGATATTGGAAAAATTTTTATAATCTGATAATGGAAAATGGTAAGATAAATGGAATTCAAAAAATTATTTATAAAAGATTTTTTATTAATGTTTAACATTTTTTATGCATTCTCTTAACCATGACTGTTTTTCTCATCTCTCTCCCTTTTAAGTTTTGCAAACAATTGTTGCTGCTCTCTCTCTCTTTATCTCTATCTCTATCTCTATCTCTATCTCTATCTCTATCTCTATCTCTATCTCTATCTCTATCTCTATCTCTATCTTTATCTCTATCTCTATCTCTATCTCTATCTCTATCTCTATCTCTATCTCTATCTCTATCTCTATCTCTATCTCTATCTCTATCTCTATCTCTATCTCTATCTCTATCTCTATCTCTATCTCTATCTCTATCTCTATCTCTATCTCTATCTCTATCTCTATCTCTATCTCTATCTCTATCTCTATCTCTATCTCTATCTCTATCTCTATCTCTATCTCTATCTCTATCTCTATCTCTATCTCTATCTCTATCTCTATCTCTATCTCTATCTCTATCTCTATCTCTATCTCTATCTCTATCTCTATCTCTATCTCTATCTCTATCTCTATCTCTATCTCTATCTCTATCTCTATCTCTATCTCTATCTCTATCTCTATCTCTATCTCTATCTCTATCTCTATCTCTATCTCTATCTCTATCTCTATCTCTATCTCTATCTCTATCTCTATCTCTATCTCTATCTCTATCTCTATCTCTATCTCTATCTCTATCTCTATCTCTATCTCTATCTCTATCTCTATCTCTATCTCTATCTCTATCTCTATCGCTATCGCTATCTCTATCTCTATCTCTATCTCTATCTCTATCTCTATCTCTATCTCTATCTCTATCTCTATCTCTATCTCTATCTCTATCTCTATCTCTATCTCTATCTCTATCTCTATCTCTATCTCTATCTCTATCTCTATCTCTATCTCTATCTCTATCTCTATCTCTATCTCTATCTCTATCTCTATTTCTATTTCTATTTCTATTTCTATCTCTATCTCTTTATCTATCTCTATCTCTCTGTCTCTCTCTCTGTCTCTATCTCTCTTTCTGTCTCTATCTCTCTCTGTCTCTCTCTCTATCTCTCTCTATCTCTCTCTATCTCTCTCTCTCTCTATCTCTCTCTCTATCTCTCTCTCTCTATCTCTCTCTCTCTATCTCTCTCTCTATCTCTCTCTCTCTATCTCTCTCTCTCTATCTCTCTCTCTATCTCTCTCTCTATCTCTCTCTCTCTATCTCTCTCTCTCTATCTCTCTCTCTATCTCTCTCTCTCTATCTCTCTCTCTCTATCTCTCTCTCTCTCTCTTTGTTTATCTTATTCCACATTATTTTGCCAAACAAAAATTTGCATTGTTGTTTTTTTCGTAATTCCTATCTCTTCGATAACCTCAAAAAAAGACAAAATATTAATGCAGTCATGAGACCGTGGAGAGAGCAGCTACAAGATCCAAAATGCAACAATCATGCAATTGAGTTGCATAGAATTCTTACTATTATTATATGCGGCACGATAAATATGAAAAAACCAAAATGCAGAATTTTTACTTCGTCTTACAATAAAAAAGAATTTACGTCGTCAGGTAGCGTAAAAATGCAATAATGTTACATGGAGTTTTACGCGTTGAGTAGACGCGCTAAGAAAAATTTATTTTTGCAACAATAAAAAATGGTTCTATGACCTCATTACAAAAAAATAAGAAAAAAAATATGGAGCCACGACACCACGGAGGCAACCCGCCTTAATGCAGTAAAAATGCAACAATAAAAAAACGTTGCATGGAATTATAACTCCATGACTATTGGCGCTACGGTAAATTTTATAGAACAGTATAGCTGAGGTTTTCCGTAAAATAATAAAAATAAAAAAATAAATTGATGGCGTCATAATGCCTCTCAGGGAACCGTGTAAAGTAACGTGAATGCTACAAATGCAATAGCAAAAGCAATAATAAAAAAATATTTTTGATTTTATTTGTTATATTTTTAAATCTATATATGTATATAAAAGAAAGTGTCCGAATGCGATGTAATCCCATAACTCGAGATCGGCCGAACCGATTTTGATGATTTATACTTTGTTGGAAAGGTATTTTTTCAGTTCGGGTTAAAAAAAAAATCGAAAAAAGTGTAAAAAAATCAAAATTTCAAAATGTTTTATTTTTATCAAGGGCCTTCTATGCGATTCTCATACTCGCAAGGCACCTGCCATTGTTTGGAATTTACAAAGGACAGCAAAGGGCCCGTTGAGTGTTCTGCTGCTATCGTTTTTGACCTATCTTGAACACCAGAGGGCGCTATAGTACAAATTTTTTACAAAACCACCTAAAACTCCCAAACCGCTCATGCGATTAGAATAAAAATTGGTATATAGTAGTTTTCAGGTACGATGAGTTTTTTAGCACTATCTTCTTTGACCCACCTTGGACACCAGATGGTGCTGTAGTCCAAATTTTTTACAAAATCGCATATTTTTAGTTGTTTTCTTAGGTTACATGTGCAAATATTTACAAAATATAAAATATTTCTTAAATTTAGTAAAATTAAAAAAATTTCCGTTATTTTGATATCAAAAACATGAACATATCTTGAAAACTATGAAAAATTTTACTACAACGATATATTTAATGCAACATCGTTAAACAAAATTACGAAAAAAACAATCAGAAATTTAATTTTGCGACTTTCGAGTCAAATATCTCCGCTGCTTTTGTATACATTTTGTTAAATTTTTTTTTGTCTTAAAGCTTCATCAAAGTACTATGAAAACCTTATTGCAAAAATACCGTTAGTTAAGTATATATATTTTAAATATTTTTTTTAAAAAAGGTCTGAAATTTTGGAGTTTTCCTCACAAAAAGGCTCAAAGTTTGGTTTTGTTGTAAAAATAATTTAAATTCAAATTCGAAAATTTTTAACTCTATTTAAAAGTTATAACATTTATAAGCAAAAGTTATGTAAATTTTACGCAAAAATTAAAAACCATTTTTGTGATTCAAAAAGCAAGGGTACCCCTAGAATTTTTCGAACAAAATTTTTTGTTTCCAATATTATGTTTTTATAATTTTGAAAAAATATACAAGCTAAAAACTTAATTTAATAGAAAAATGTATCTAAGTATCTCTTGCCAATCAAAAGTTATAGCCAATAACATTTATCCAAAATATATATACAAAAAGCAAAACGCTGTCTGTGTGATGGCTGGAAACTTCTAAATTACTTAGCCGATAGAGCTGAAATTTTGGCAGTACATTTTTTTCAAGTACGAGATGGTTTAAATTTCTGTCACACCCCCTTTTACCGCCCACAAATCTATAAAAATGCTATAATTCCTACGGTTTTCGTCGATTGGGCTACATTTTGGTAATTTAGTCTGTATGCTTACTGTCGGCAACTGTACTAAAACAGGGTAATGTCCATCTACTAGAAAACTGGGATGAGCATTATATAAGAGGGTGTGGCTCCGCCCATACAGTTAAAATTTGTATTATCGAATAGCTTTGAAAGTAAAAGTAGCAATACTTACTTACAAACTCAAAATGGAGTTACTATTTGGTGATCTCCTGCTACTGGGAAACTGTAACGGGCAGTGGAAAATAACAGTGGTGTTAAACTATGAATCTAAGAAAAGTTTTGAATACACCTATTATGTTCCCACATAGTTGCAGGGTGCAGCAACGCGCGCCGGGAAAAGCTAGTTTATTTATAATTTTTTAACTTACTTATATTTTTTTTTTATATTTTGATTTGCATATTTTTCTTATTATTTTATTGATATAATTGATTTTAATTCGTTTTATTTTAAAATTTTGATGTTTGTTTTCAATTTACATATTTAAAATTTTTTTTACATTTCCTTTTGTTTGTTTATTTTATTCTAGTGTTTTTGTTATTTCTGTGCCAATAAACTATAAAAGCTTAAGTCGAATTTCAATGTTTTGAGAAATCTTAGTTCAAAGTTTTTAATCGCCATATAGGTTCTATAAGAACATCATTGGTTTTTGTGTCATAACTTTGGTTTGGTTTACGCTATAAGCTTCAGATTTTGTGTGTATGCGACGATATATTCAAGGAATATAGAAATATAAATAACTCAGTTCTGACTTCAATCGACTTAAGCGATTATTGCTTGTGGACACAGATTTATATTTTGATTATTTCAGTTTAATTTTTTTTTTATTTTTTTTTTATTTTTTTTTATTTTTTTTTTTATTTTTTTTTTTATTTTTATTTTTTAGTTCGGTTTTTCCATGGTGGAATAATTATAATAATTATAATTATATAATCCCATGACATTGTTCAATATATTTTATGACATGCTGCCTCATTTTGACAATCTGAAAAGGTTTCATATAAACGTATTTGTATGAAAATATCAAAATAAGGCAGACTATTTTTCTGATATTTGGGATGAGAACACATTATATTTATTTCACCATGAGTTTTTCCTTTAATTTTTTTTTTCACTTAATCACTGACTTTACTTTATTATTTAATTTTTTCTTTATTAATTTGTTTCTTTGAAGTATTGTTCTAGTTTATTGATTCTTTATTTTTTTTAGTCTTTTAAGTTTTTATTCAATTTTTTACCATCTACTGGGCTATTTTAATGCATTTTATGTATTTTATGTAATACAGATTACATTCTTAAACCAGTATACGAAATATTAATTAATATAAAATAAGTTTATTACATAATTTTTAAATTTATTTCTAATATCTGTGAAATCACTACGATTCTCTTTTTTTTTTAATATTAACTTTCAGCGATAAATTAATTACTTAAATAAATTATCTACTCTGCACAAAAGAGATACAAGCCCACTGATAAAATATCGTAGCTGATGATATTGTAATGCAGAACTGTAATCAGTATGTCACACGAGTTTGTTTGTGCTATTCGGGTGTTGTCAATATGAACTCATTGGTCAAGAAACATCGCGTTCGTGCAGCGCAACATCGTGTTCTTTAAGGGAGGTTTTGGGTAAAAGCAGGTAAAATTGAGCGATAGTTTAGAAGATGTTTTCTAAAAACAAGTTTGTTATCCTTCAGTCCTTTTTGTTGTATGTTGCTGTTTTTGATTTTGGCTTTGGCCGTTAATAAAAAGACAAGTAATTTTATCTTTTCTTGTTTTAATTGCACAATATTTCGGCTCACTTTGTGGGCCTTCATCAGGACTATAAAATACGCAAGAAAACACATAACATTAATCACAATATATACACAAGAAAATCACAAAAATCACCATAAAAAATAAAAAGCTTTAATTTAAAAATTTAAAAACCCACAAAAAGAGCCGAAATATTCAAGTTTTTCAGTCGAAGAACACGACTAAATAGGAAGTTCCTACCGAGTGTAATTGATTTGTGACTTATAGTTCGAAAGTTATACCGAAAATTGGGGCTGCTGAAAAGTGACACGCCCCTATTTAAACGCCCATAAAATGTAGCCAGTGGAATGGTATGTGATTCATGGGCGACATTTTTTACATATTCTTGATAACCAAATTTTGCCTAATTTTAAGATAAAGTGAATTTGCGAAAAACGTTTAAAAAAGACAGAATTTATTTATTCGTAGAAATTATTGACAAAAGAATTTGTGGAGTTATTGGATATCATGTTTCATATGGTGTGTCAATTTTCGGAAAAGACAAATTTAGTCCAATTTCTTGTGAGTCGCATCCATCAACCCATGGTAGAATAAACAAGGTAGATGGAGGGCTGCTTGTGCCCTCTTTTTGTCAATCATAACTGTCAAAATAGCGATAAAGCAAAATGAAAATAATTTCGATTTGACAGTTCTGAGTCCAAGCTCTCTCCCTTGCATCTACCTTCTTCATTCTACCTTGCATCTACCTTCTTCAATCTACCATGCAACAATCTACTTCTGTTCCCGGCTACTATGTAAGGTACATGTCATGTGTCGTGTGTCATGTGTTTAAACAGCCTTGACTGAACAATCATAACAAAGCAGGGACCGTAACTGTTATGACTTTTTTCAAAAAAGTCATTAAATAATAGTAATTTTTATTTTATTATTAAAGCTTGACTTTTATTTTTTTGGTCAAAAATAATAGTTGAAATTTGACTTTTATTTATTCGGTCAAAAATAACAGTTAAAATTTGACATATATTTTTTCGGTCAAAAATAAAAGTTAAAATATGCCTTTTATTTTTGCGGTCAGAAATATAAGTTAAAATTTTACTTCTATTGTTGAGTCAAAAATAAGAGTTAAAATTTGCGTTTTATTTTTCTATTAAAAATAAAGGTTAAAAATTTGACAGTGATATCCTATATTAATTACTAGCTTACCCGGCACACGTTGATTTGCACCCAAAAATATGCTAATGAGCCGAATGAGTACAAGTATTTTATATATTTCATTGAGTATGAATAGGGTAGAGAACAACAAGTAACTCGGGTATGATTTGAGGATCAAATTTCTGTCCGCTACTCATTGCAGTTCTCTGTGTAGTGATTCGACCATGGTATAATAATACAAGGTAGCATTGACAGTTGCTTGGGAAATCATATACTGTCAAAAAATATACTCAAAAAGAGAGCGCTCACAATCCGCCATTGAAAACACAAGCAATGTTGAAAACGTTGAAGTGAAAAAAAAAACAACAACCACAGCAGCTGCTGATGTATTTCCACAAAAAGCTGTTTTTGACAATTTATGTTTTCCTGTTGAAGAGAAAATAAGCAGTTGTCAATGCTACCATGTATTATTATACCATGGATTCGACAAACAATAGTGACAGGGAACGCAATTTGTAGTGATAAGCAAAAAAAAAGGTAGAGAAGAGTAGAATGAATATAATTTATAATTTTGTTATGATTTATACTTTTAACCGAAAATATAAAAGTATAATTTTAACTGTTATTTTTGACCGAAAAAATAAGTCACATTTTAACTATTATTTTTGACTCAAAAAATAAAAGTAAAATTTTAACTGTTATTTTTGACCGTAAAAATTAAAAAGTCAATTTTCAACTTTTATTTTTGACTAAAAAAAAAATCAGTAAGACATAACTATTATTTTTTGACGTTTTTTAAATTAAGTCAAATAAATAAAAAGCTTTAAAGATTATTATTCCTTAGCTAATAGCATATTCAAACCGACTTCATTTAACACGTTATTCGAAAAAAAAGCTTTTTTTAACATCATCGTTCAAACTGCCTTAACTTGTTTCAAAATGTCAGTTTGTTTGTTTATATTTTGAAAGAAATAAAAAATTGTTTTTTGAAAAATATAAAAAAAAAATAAAAAAATCACATAAATTCAAAAATTCGTCAAAGAATTTATTTGTTTACATTCAAAACATCAAAATAAAAAGCTCTTGTCAGATTTGGCTGCGTTTAAAAAGCAAAAAAAGCTTTTCTGACGTTAGCAAGAACACAAACCAGTGATTTAACGAGTTTCGAAACGTGTTAAATTATTTAACACGTTAAACTTCCAACAACAATTGTACGCATTTAACTTCATCAAAACTTCATTTCAGAACTTGTTTTTCGATTTAACTTCATTCGGGCATGTTCTGAAATCCGATTCACGTCGGAAACGGATTTACTTCCGATGACATTTGAATGAAAGGTGTTCTGCAATCCGATTCCGATCTTCGAATCCGATATTTGTTTTTTTGGCGGATTGTAGGTGTTCTGTAATCCGATTTATCGGAATCAAACTGAAATCCAATCCGATCAAAATTTTGTTGACGGATTGTAAATGTTTCAATGATTTTTCATTAAAAAAGCAGTAAAAGTGTTAATTTTCTGAACTACTGCGATGTTTTAGTTTTGGCATTACTTCTTTAATGTTATTTTTTTTATTTGGCGGCTTTTTAACCATCTTTAAAAATGTAAGTATTTTTATAAATGATACATTTTATTCAAATATGATGCGATTACAAAATTTATAAAGGATATTTCAATTCTTCTACAATAATTTTCAAGAAATAATGCAGCAATCACTATTATACTTATATATATAAAATATTCATTTTACTTCAATTGAACTTTTTATTTTTCTTATGAGTAAGTGTCAGATTTGCTGTCATTTAGTTGATGCGTTCAGAAAGCAGCATGTTCGAATGCTTGTTCGAATCCGATTACATTGATTGCTTTCTGCTCGGAATGTAGAACACCTTTTTAAATCGGAATCGGAAATGAAATCCGATTCCGATCCAATTCCGAGGTGGATTTCAGAACATGCCTGATTAACTCGATTTAACATAATTAACTGCTCGGTTTGAACATGCTATAATAAGCATCGAACTGCTTCATTCAAATATCAAAAAAAGACGCATTTCTTTCGCCTGACTTTTTGAATTGAAATTTAGAAAATAAGTTATTTTCGGTCCCTGTAATAAAAAATTATGTTTATTTATATACAAACAATGGACCCATGGGAGCTGCAATATATTAAAGAAATAGCCTGTTATTTGTTAAGTGTGGAAAGCGTTAAGCTAAATTTAATTTCTTTAACAATACCCTAATTTTCAGTACTATTCAATGCGAAAGCAGCACTTCTATAATTCTACTACTAGCACTTTCGCATCGAGTTACTTTAATGGCAACCCTGTGCAATATTTTTGCTTTTCTACAGCCAAACTGCGACAAAGCTACAGACAACAACCGTGCAAGCAAATGAAATAATGAAAAAATTAAAAATTCTCGATAGTCGCCATTTGTCGTTTTAATATGTGGACCAAGAGTTTTCGCGTTTGTCTGAAAAATTTATTTGTACCTGTTTCACATGCAATTTCCATTATTACTGCTCTTTATATACTTTGTTATATGCTTTGGCAACACTTTTCACTTAATTTGCACTATTTTCCGTTTTTATAAATAACTATAAACTTCGGTTATACTTTGTGTTGAACTTAATGGTTTGGATTCCATCGCCATCTTTTCAATAATAAAAATCTTGTTGGTCGCAGCGAGCGAAGAAACCGCCGATGTTTCTATTTGTCGCCTATCTCGAATATAAAAGCGACAATTCCTTGCATAGAGTTGCCATCTTTCCGTCTTATGAAAAATTTGTTCCTCAATTCCCAAGAAGATATACATTTATTAGGGATTCTGCTGTCTGCTTGATTTTAAAAGTTTTTGATTTTGAAACTTAAATTTATGTACCCAAAAAATATTGTATATTAGTAAAGTCGGTGTTGTAAATTTATTTCAGAAAATGTTATTAATATAAAATGATTCTCGTTATAGATAAAAACAAAACTTGTTAATAGAACAATAGAGTTTTTATTATATCCCGATTTTTTTTCTATCAAAGATAATCGTGTCGATTGTCAAAGCAACTCCATATAATGGATTGATAATAATCAAATATTTTTGTTGATAAGATTTTTTGATGGATGTTTATCAACAAACTTCTTGTTCAGTTGAAACAATTTTATTTGAATACACAAGACTTTTTTGGGTGTACAAATTAAAAACATTCCCCAAGAAACTCTCAACACATATTTCCCCCTATCAACAGATATAGGTTTATTTTACATAAACGCTTTTCATTATGGCTACATGGTTTGAAAGAATGTATGTTCATTCTTACTTTAAAAGTAGTTTTTATGATTTAGTCAGAAAATTTTGAAGGTAAACTGAGTTTACTCTCATTTTTTTAAAATAAGTCTTAGTTTTTAATAAAAAGAAAGCAATGGTTTCTTAAAACAAAGTATAATTTTTTTAATGAAGGAGTAAATACTAAGTAGTAGCCATCTAGTAGTTGGTCACAGGACTTATTGATCATATGTTAGTACGTTAGTGGCGGCCGTGGCGCAGTAGGTAGAGTGTGTGGCTCATACGCCAAAGAACCCTGGTTCAATTTCCACCTGAGACAGAAAGATTTTCAATTGAATTAATTTTTCTGTTCGGCCGTCACCTCTCTGCAGACAATGGCAAACCTCAGAGAGTAAATAATGCCATGTAAAGCTTCTTGAGAACATGCGCACATTCAGTGTTGCCATGTGGGCAGATAAAACTTGTTTTGCCAGTTTTTTGAGAGGGTAGAAAGTTTTCAAGTTTTCCCCAAAAAAAATAAAGTTTTATTTTATTTTACCCAGTTTTTCAAGTTTTTACGATTAAGGGGGAAATATGCCCAGCGGCCGAAGCAAAAAGGTCATGTTTGTGCATTTTTTTAAGGAAACCTAAGGGATATTTCTAAATGAGAGTTTTTATACCTTAAAATATACACATTCCAGAGTATGTCTAGTTTTTTTTTATTAAAAAAAAAATAATATTAAGGTAGATACAGCATTTTTTGTAGAGCGCTCTGAAAATGCGGTGACCAAGATTCACAGCTCCTCCTAAATTCAACTGAAATTAAAAAAATTAAATAGATTATTAAACTAGATACTAAAAACCCGTCCTTGTCATAGCCGATTTTGAAAATATTGATTTTTCACAAAATGGCGGACTTCCGAACATAAAGTAACGATTTTCAACCAAAAATTCGTCATTATTTTGCCTATAAAAAATTAACGAAGCTACGAAAAAAAAGATACAGTAGTTTCGACTATGTCGTAACACAAGACGTAGAATTAGTCAATTCACTTTTGATGACATCTTTTTTAAAAACTATTTAGCAAAATATTTATTCCATACACCTGAGCATATGACCTTTAAAAGAGTACCGGAGAGGGTTAATATGTACGACTGACCCCAATTACTTTTGCAAAAGGAACATTTTTTCCTTTGACACCTATTCTCTCCCACCACTCCTTAGGGGGGCTCCCATACAAATTTTATGGTTTTTGTATATTTATTCCATACACCTGAGCATATGACCTTCAAGAGAGTGCCGGAGAGGGTTAATATATATGACCGACCCCCATTACTTTTGTAAAAGCAACATTTTTGGCTTTGACATCTTTTCCCTCCGACCACTCCTTAGGGGGGCTCCTATACAAATTTTATGGTTTTTGTGCCGGAAAGGGTTAATATGTATCACTAACCCCCATTATTTTTGCAAAAGGAACATTTTTGCCCTTAACACCTATTCCCTCCGACCACTCCTTAGGGGGGCTCTCATACAAATTTTATTGTGTTTGTGCAGGAAAGGGTTAATATGTATCACTGACCCCCCTTACTTTTGCAAAAGGAACATTTTTGCCTTCAACACTTATTTCCTGCGACCACTCCTTAGGGGGGCTCCCATACAAATTTTATGGTTTTTGTTTATTTATTCCATACACCTGCTCATATGACCTTTAAGAGAGTGCCGGAGAGGGTTAATATGTATGATCGACCCCCATTACTTTTGCAAAAGGAACATTTTTGCCCTTAACACCTATGCCCTCCGACCACTCCTTAGGGGGGCTCCCATACAAATTTTATGGTTTTGTCGATAAAACCGGTAACTGTCGATAAATAGGTAGCAAGTTTAAGCAAACAAAAACATCAAATGTTGGCTTTATATTTCATGTAATTGTGTAAAATTTATATAAGTTAGAGAGTTCTAACATGAATTTTTGTCGCATTGAGGATCAAGCAGACCAACAAGTGCTAACATTAACATTGTACGATCAGTACTTTAGGCCCTCCAAAGGCTCAAAAAGTTATATAAATACCGACACCTGATCACTATCAACCACCCTACTTACCTCCGAGAATGACGTATTCTACGTCAAAGATCCTATGACAAGTACGAGATTATTATGAATAACAAGCCTGCAAAAAATCAAAACGATCGGTTCACTGAGCTTCGAGAAATCTTGGTCACCGACTTTGAAAACATGGTTTCGAGAAAAAGGCGTTTGAAAATAAGGGTCAGCACTGCGCGCTCTAGAAGACGGTTCACTCACTAAGAAATAACTTTGTTATTTTTTGAGATATCAACTTGAAATTTTCACCACATATTCTTGAGACCTAAATCTGAAACAAAATGTAAAAAACTTTTTGAAAAAAAAGGTTCTGGGTATATTTTCCGCCTTAAAACGATTCTTTCTATTTTAGTGAATCTATGAATTAAACATAAGTATGATTTGAAGCTGCTACTACTAATTTTCACTCATTCTCAAAGTTTATTTTTATGGCAGCGCTGTTGCTATTGTTGTTACTGTCATTGTTTATGTTCTTTTGTCTCGGTTTCCCTTCGTCGAGTCTTGGCGGTAAATTTTTGGCATTCCTTTTTAAACTTGACGCTACAGTTTACATACATTCAGAGTTGACGATCAAGTCTTCCGTATTTTCTTGAGAAATGAAGTGACCAAAATTACGGTACAACGAGAGAACAAAGCGAATTGCCAAAAATTTTAATGCACACATTTTAAAAATACATATTTTAGTTCATTTTTAATATTAAGTTTTTTCACCAAAAAACAAGTTTTTTTTTCTGGAGATTAAAGTTTTTTTAAAAAAAAAATATGGCAACACTGCGCACATTAGATGTTCGGAGTCGGCATAAAACTAGTAGGTCCAGTTCTCGATCAATTGTGTACAAACATTTATTAATACACACAACACAATTTGATCATAAGAAGTCCGGTTAAAGTTCTTTCAAGAGCTGAAATGGTCAGTTTATTTATTTAAAGCTTATTTATCAGGTCTATTAATTTAATGACCAGTGTGTTATTATTATTATTATTATTTATAAGTACTGAGGTAGTACTGAAATTTTTATTCAAGTATTCCTGGCTTGAGCTCAAGAGATAAGTTACTCAATTGAACACAGATTGAGTACTTTTTCTATCAGTTCTTCTTTTTCTATTACTTCACAAAATGTACTGTCAAGAATCATGAAGAGCAGACGTTGGGAAAATAGAAAAGAAATAAGAAAGCATTTTCTTTTTCTATAAATTTATTTTTCCAAAAAAATAAAATTCCAAATTTATTTTTTTGAGTCTACCTATGTTATGAAATGTAAATTTGTCTTCTTAAAAACACGACTTTGTTGAATCTATTCCGGCGACCCAAAAAGGCAGATAGTCAAAAAACAAAAAAATGGAGATATGCTTTTGAAAATTCATATAGCATATATTGAGATCAAGGAGATTGAAACTTTAAAAAGGCATTGTTGACTTTGTGATTGAGAACCAAGAGCTATCATTGGGGTTCAGTTGAAGAGTTGCAACTTTCTATATTAGATCACAGATATAAATATGTCCGAATGATCCTGCCTCCGGTATAACACAATAGCTGAAAAATTAAATATATAAATTCGTTTTTATATTTAACCGAAACGAACACTGCTATTAAAAATATTATACATAAGTTCAGTATCAAAATTGTATACATAAACCTAGCACAATCCAACTACCATTAAATTAGTGATAAATATAGTTTGAAAATATAGAAAAACTCTTAAAAAATACGAAAGAAAAAACAGTTGGAATTCGATTGTTTCGTTTTTATAGTATAAAAGTTAAGAGAATAACATGCTGAATTGTACATGCGGAGCTTGAGAAATTTTAAAAACAACGGATCATTATATGGAAGCTAGTATGATATCGTAATGCTAGTGCCCATTCGAGTAGTAACCGACGATTACTTTCGAACATTGATCGTTTGTTTTCTTATTGAAAAGCAATAAATAAAAAAGATTATAAAGCAATAAAGTATTGCTGAATAGATATTTATATATTGACATAAACATCCAATAAAAAAGAGAACTAAGTTTTGCAAAATCATAGCCTTAATTTTGATCGTTTATCAAATGATTTTTTTAGTTTTTAAAAAATTAAATGTGATTCGATTTTAGTTGACTTCGGTAATTTATTTTGATGTTTTTTTTTTTTTGGGTTTAAGGTCCAATTCAAAACAGAAAGCTCATTGTTTTTAAATTATTTTTACTTTTATTGTGTTTCAATATTTCGATTCTCATCGAGAATCATCATCAGGATGAACTATAAAGAAACATTTTTTTAATTACTTGAGACATTAAACTTTTAAACTTATGTCAAACAATTTTTTTTTTGACAAAAAATTAATGTTTAAATTATATAAATTATGCAATTAAAAAAAATTTAACATTTTTAATATTTGTGAATGAAAAAATTATCAAACAATTTGTTAGTGTCATTTTAAAAAGTGCTGCATAAATTTGATGTGTTTTTTTCAAATTATTCGATCTTAAATATAAATATATATAACTGTTAAAATATAACTTTTATTGCACGATGAACTCCTTTGTGGCTAATGACACAGTCTTTAAAATAAAATTCTAAATATTGTCAGGTATATCAAAATAGTTTATAAGTAAAAATCAAATAAAAAAAAAAAAAAAAAATTTCAGAGGATAAAATTGTTGTTTTTATACTTTTTTTGAGTTTAAGCTGTTTTTCAGTTTCATTCAGCAGGTGAATCGGAAACTCCAATAGTTCAATAGCATAGTATAATAATACAAGGTAGCATTGACATCTGCTGATTTTCTCTTCCACAAGAAAACATCTCCTGTCAAAAACAGTTTTTGAAGTTTTTTGTTTTTTCCAATTCAACGTTTTCAACATTGTTTGTGTTTTCAATAGCCGATTGTGAGCGCTCTCTTTTTGAGTATATTTTTTGACAGGTGATGGTTCTCCAAGCAACTGTCAATGCTATCTTGTAATTATTATAAAAATAAAAGATTTTTTATACAAATTTTGAAAGTTAATTTCTGCTCTTAATAAGGGCATTGCCATTTGCATCATTTTAATGCTATCACTTTTAAAGAAGTCACATCTGTAGTTTTCGGTCGCCAGCGTGTAACGCCCATAACATTGAGTTATATTGACTTTTTTCCCCGCCATGCAACAACAATTCAACTACATCGAACGAATACTCACCACAGACACCACCACATGCAGCGACAGGCCAATACAATCAAAACCCGACTCTCAACACTGGCGAAACGGCGGCCATTTTAGTTGCATGCTGTCATCTCTCAACTAATGTTCGCATTGAAAAATTTAAACAACTTAAAATCGTATTAGAAGCACTCGCAGTGGTTTTAAATAATAAAAAAGTGGCTCTTTGGGAATTAAACTATAATTGAAGATATATTTTGTGCTTGGAGGTTTAAGAAAACCAGTAAAAATAGGTGAAACTTGTGTGGAAAACGAACAAAAAAAAACAATAAAGGAGTGACTGCATATGAAAAATTCCCAGGTCTGTCGTCTTTTCCGTCGTAATATTGATGTTTGCACAATATATGGGGTGTGTAGTGGTTAAAATGGAATGACGAGAGTTTATTCGTGTGAATGTGTAAAGCAGGAGAAAAATACAGTGCAAGAGAGACGGCAGCACAAATTTAATTGGAACAGTGCTGCAGTGCAGTAATTTGAAAGTAGTGCTCACAAGTAATTCTTGTCAGTGTAAAATAAACAAGGAAGTTACCTTGTTAAGAATTTCCCCTTCTTTAAAGCCAGGTCTGTCAAAAGCTTTAAAAGATATATTTTTCACAGTGGCTAAGGAAAAAAACACCGGTCTACAAATAGAAAATTGAAAATTTGTATTGATTTAGACATGGCAGAAAAAAGAAGGTAGACTCGTGGCTGAGAGCCAAAAGTCAAAATTGTAAAAAAAATAACTGAATAATGGACAACCATGATACAACCATGATTAATTATATCATGATGAACAACAGCGAAAAAGAAACTGAAAATTCTTGGTATCGATTTTGACAGTTTTGACTCGGAGCGATAGAGAATTTTGTCTTAAAACTGCCTTAATAGCATGTTCAAACCGAGCAGTTAATTATGTTAAATCGAGTTAATGAAGTTAAATCGAAAAACAAGTTCTGAAATGAAGTTTTGATGAAGTTAAATGCGTACAATTGTTGTTGGAAATTTAACGTGTTAAATGATTTAACACGTTTCGAAACTCGTTAAATCACTGGTTTGTGTTCTTGCTAACGCCAGAAAAGCTTTTTTTGCTTTTTAAACGCAGCCAAATCTGAGAAGAGCTTTTTATTTTGATGTTTTGAATGTAAACAAATAAATTCTTTGACAAATTTTTCTTAATTCTTTGACGAATTTTTGAATGTATGTGATTTTTTTTTATTTTTTTTATATTTTTCAAAAAACAATTTTTTATTTCTTTCAAAATATAAACAAACAAACTGACATTTTGAAACAAGTTAAGGCAGTTTGAACGATGATGTTAAAAAAAGCTTTTTTTTCGAATAACGTGTTAAATGAAGTCGGTTTGAACATGCTATAAGGCACTGTACACAATGACGACAACAGATACGACAAGCTGTCAAATTAAGAATATTTTTATATCGACAACATAAATAGATGTAAAAAGATTTAACAGATGTCTTAATCTTGCTGTTGTTGTTAATGTGTTCAGTGCATTTTTCTACTATTTCGACAGCTTCGAGTCAAAGAGAGAAATTATTTTTAGCCATGAGATCTTGTTTATTTTTACAGCTGTGAACTTATAATAGAATAAAGAAAGTAGATGCAAGGGGAGCGTGGACTCAGAACTGTCTATTCAATTTTAATTATGTTTTTGTGTCTTGCTTTCTTTCGCTATATTGACAGTTATGGTTGACAGAAAAAGCACAAGCAGCCTTGCATCTAGTTTATTCTACCTTGCGTGAACTAATGTCAAAAACAGCTACATATTAAAAAAACCGGGCACGATTACGATTTCCGTGGCCCCAAGATCTTTTGAAGAACTCATTGAGAAAATAAGATTCACTGAAGGATTTATCGATATAGCGATTAGTTATCGAGTTATCGATTTTTAAAAAAAATTTTTACTAAAAGAAGTTTTAATGTAAATTCGACCATATTTATGCTAATATTTGACCGATCAGGATAATTTGGGTATCATTCGATAACAAACTTAAATATCTTCAAAATAATTTATAAAACAAAAATTTGGAACTTTATCTACCGTTATTTGCTTCAAAAAGTACGTAATTAAAGGAAGTAGAATATAACAAAGGTAATAGCTGAAACATTAACCTTTCGTTTGGTGAATATGTTATACTTGTTTCCCCTATTTCTACCATTATTCTCATTTTTGTATTGTTACTAGATTAAACAGAACAATCATACGGTTTTTATTTTGCTTTTTAAACGTACAACAAACAACCTTTGATAAAAGTCTATCTGACTCCTTCTACAGAAAAAGTACATTTTGTAAAAGGCAGAACAACTAAAAAAAAATTTATTCAATAACTCAAAAAAAGGTTAGGAAAAATATCAATATATACTTCAGAATACAACAAACAACCTTTGATAAAAGTCTATCTGGCTCCTTTTACAGAAAAAGTACATTATGTAAAAGGCAGAACCACTAAAAAAAATTATTCAATAACTCAAAATGCATCGAACATTTTTTGAAGATCTTTCTTGCACCATTTACAGTATAAATGCACAATTTATAAAGCAAATCAAATATATTCAGCCCAATTATGAAACATTTTCCTATGCTATATGATTGTACTGATCAATCTAAATTATAACATAACAGCGAAAATCGGTCAAAAAAAAAAAGAAAAAGTATAACATGTTATATACCAAACAAAAGGTTAATATTTCAGCTTTCAATTAATTATATCTTTATTTAATGTTTATAACGTATTTTTAAGAGAAAATAACGGTTTTATGCAAAAATAAAACATTATGCAGAAAGACAGTCTGTAGCGTGCCCGATTTACGTAAAAATGTTCTTTCATTTCAAATTAAAAACATTTTAAATATCTTTCGGATGACACCTAAATCATTCAGATCGGACAAATATTAGCAAAGATATTACCGAATTTAAATATTGGTTCCGTTGAGTAAACATTTTTTGAAAATCGATAAATCCTTCGGCGAATCTTATTTTCTCAAATAGTACTTTAAAACTGCATACTCAAATCGAGGGGCCACGGAAATCGTAGTCTCCCCAAAAACCCGATGATAATTGGAGACCTTACTTTGAATCCAAGTTGCTTTTCGTTTATTTTTTTTTCTGCTAAAATTCAACAAAACGCGGATCAAGTGCTTGTATTAGACCTGGAATGGTTTATATGAACCCTAGATTACAAACTTTATTTTGTTATGTTATATCACATATATGTTGTTGCAAACAAGCATCAACATCCCCCTTTAGATTTGATACTAAAGTAAAAAAGTTCATAAAGTTTTGGTATTTTCTGCCGAAATCAATCTTCCTACCACCAAACCTTAAGAAAATAATTTTTTATAATTTAATTGACATTTGGATATTGGACTGAATATACTAACTTACAATACAGTATTGAGAGTGATTAAAAAAGTACTTTTTGTTGATCATATGAAAATGCAATGCTGAATGGGTCGGGACATTATATACTGTATGTACTATCAAGGGGAAAAATGCAATATCAGCAAATTTTGTAACACAGATCTATACTTGTATACATATTATTACAAACTTGAAGTATATCTATATACACACATGTACCTGAAGATGAGATTGGCAAATGTGTGAACGACGTGTTTTGATTTTCAATGAAATGAGTTGGCGGGAGATTTTCTTTTGAACTGTGATGAGTCACGTTTGTTATGTTTGCGTTGTCTGCAGTGCTGCCAGATTGTATAAGAAACATGAAAACATATAGACGGTTATAATGGTTATTTCAAGCATTTGCATGTAAATAACCAATTTTTTAATTACTAGCAATATGCAATTTTTTTGAGGTTTTTACAAAGAAAATTAAACGACAAAACGACATTTTTAATATTCTGCATAACTTTGCATAAATTACTTTGCATAATAACTTTTAATATTAGATTTACTTTTTATACTTAGATGTAAATTATATATTTATGTCATTCAATTCACGCATAAATATCGTTTTCCAAACCTTATTTTTTTCAACTGTTAAACTCTTGATGTAATCATCTTCAAATACTCAAATAAAGTAGATATTTAATTAATTGAAAATTTTATTAAAACAAGATCTCGCTATTTAACCCATACAGATGTTTTTTCCATTTTTTTTTTTTTTTTATTTAAATAATTAAATAGGAAATGTAATGTGAAAATGTGTTTTTTTTTTAAATATATTGAAATGAGTAAAATTTTTCTGCCTTGGTTCGAAATGGGGTGATGGATTAGTAGGAGAAGGGGGCAATCAAGTTAAATATGTGTAGGATGTTCTGCCAAAGAAACACGTGGATTTGAATCTGAGACAAGTTTTATGCCATTACCTCAGTTCATTCAAGGTATAAGGAAAATTATGAAAAATTATGATTGTTCAACATAATACTTCACAAGACATAAAATAAATAAAATATATAATAAATATAAAATATATAGTAATGGCTGTATTTATAAAAAGTAATAAATCTCTTATCTTGAATTTTTTATAAGAATAATATCAGAAAACGTTGTTCATAAACTTTCAATAACGATAAAAACATCTTTTAAAGGCTTCACAAATGAGAGAACCTAACAAACGGTTAAATTTTTTTTTGTTCACAAATATTGTCAAAAATATCATACATAAAATTATTTTAAAATATATTGGAAACAAACAATGTCCAAAAATATTTGAAATGATATTCGCAAAACCTATTACAAAAGCTTTATAGATAAGAGAATTTTTAAAAAATGGATGAAACCTGTTATAAAGCATTTTACTTCCATAAAGCATTTTTAAAATTATTTGCTCTCATCTGAGCACAGAAATTGTCGAAAATAATTAAAAATAATTCTAACAATTGCAAAATATATGTATGTTATACATAAAATTATTTCCAAAAAAAGAAAATAAAAACAAAATTTGTCAAAACATTTGAAAATATTTAAAACTAAGTTAATAAAATGACAATTGATCATAAGAAGCTAGGCCAAAGTCCTTTCAAGGGCTGAAATGGCCAATTATTATTTTTTTTTTTTTTTCTTAATAAAATGACAATTTCTCCAGTGCAGAGAGTAGCCCAAAAACTTTTGATGTTTGAATATTAAAATCTTGATGAAATTGTCACAAATAAATAAAAGCATTGAATTTATTAAATTCACAAGCCACAATTTACACTCTTTTCATTTCAAATAGAAAGTGTTCCTATTTAAACTACAAAGCAGCTACATGTTAATGAGCAACAAAATTTTAAAAGACTTATAGCATGTTCAAACCGAGCATTTAATTACGTTAAATCAATTTAATGAAGTTAAATCGAAAAACGAGTTTCATCTGAAGTTCTAATGAAGTTATATGCGTACAATTGTTGTTGGAAATTTAACGTGTTAAATGCTTTAACACGTTTCGAAACTCGTTAAATCACTGGTTTGTGTTCTTGCTAATAGCATGTTCAAACCGACTTCATTTAACGTGTTATTCGAAAAAAGCTTTTTTTAACCTCATCGTTCATACTGCTTTAACTAGTTTAAAAATGTCAGTTTATTTGTTTATATTTTGAAAGAAATAAAAAATTGTTTATAAAAAAATATAAAAAAGTAAAAAAAAAATAACAAAAAATTCAAATAAATTCAAAAATTTTGTCAAAGAATAAAGAAAAATTTGTCAAAGAATTTATTTGTTTACTTTCAAAACATCAAAATAAAAAGCTCTTGTCAGATTTGGCTGTGTTTAAAAAGCAAAAAAAGCTTTTCTGACGTTAGCAAGAACACAAACCAGTGATTTAACGAGTTTCGAAACGTGTTAAATCATTGTGTTAAATCATTTAATTTCCAACAATAATTGTACGCATTTAACTTCATCAAAACTTCATTTGAGAACTTGTTATTCGATTTAACTTCATTAATAGCATGTTCAAACCGAGCAGTTAATTATGTTAAATCGAGTTAATGAAGTTAAATCGAAAAACAAGTTCTGAAATGAAGTTTTGATGAAGTTAAATGCGTACAATTGTTGTTGGAAATTTAACGTGTTAAATGATTTAACACGTTTCGAAACTCGTTAAATCACTGGTTTGTGTTCTTGCTAACGTCAGAAAAGCTTTTTATGCTTTTTAAACGCAGCCAAATCTGACAAGAGCTTTTTATTTTGATGTTTTGAATGTAAACAAATAAATTCTTTGACAAATTTTTCTTAATTCTTTGACAAAGTTTTGAATTTATTTGAATTTTTTGTTATTTTTTTTATATTTTTGAATAAACAATTTTTATTTCTTTCAAAATATAAACAAATAAACTGACATTTTGAAACTAGTTAAAGCGGTATGAACGATGATGTTAAAAAAAAAGCTTTTTTCGAATAACACGTTAAATGAAGTCGGTTTGAACATGCTATAAATCGATTTAACATAATTAACTGCTCGGTTTGAACATGCTATAACGTCAGAAAAGCTTTTTTTGCTTTTTAAACGCAGCCAAATCTAAAAAGAGCTTTTTAATTTGAAGTTTTTAATGTAAACAAATAAGTTATTTGACAAATTTTTGAATTTATTTGAATTTTTCTTATTTTTTTTTTTATTTTTTTTATATTTTTTAAAAAACCATTTTTTATTTCTTTCAAAAAATAAACAAATAAACTGACATTTTGAAACAAGTTAAGGCAGTATCAACGATGATATTAAAAAAAAAGCTTTTTTCGAATAACGCGTTAAATGAAGTCGGTTTGAACATGCTTTAAAGCTTTTTAACTATTGAAAGCTGTAAAGCTAATATAAAATATTTTTATTTTTATTTTATATTTAGCTGTAAATATATAAAATTAATAAATGTATATGAATGAATTGAAATCTTATGAAATATTTAATCAATACCATGGTAGACTAAAGAAAGTAGTCTCGCAACTTAAAATCCTCGCTCTTGATTCGAAACTCAAAAGCAATAAAAATAATTTTTCCTTTTTGCTGTTGTTTGTTGTTTAGTGGTTTTTATTTTTGATATTTTGTTATTTTGTTAATTTTGACTCTTTGATCCCAGCCGCGGGTCTAACTTGTTTATTATACCAGGTTTTTGCTGTTGATAGTTTTTCGGTATTTTTCTGACTATTTTGAATCTATGCCCTCAGCCGTGCTACTTTGTTTATTATGCTATGGTCAGTTTTTCTTCTGTTCTAATCCCGGCGTATGTAGCTGAGGAAGAATTTCTGTTTTAATTAATTGTCCTGTTTTAGTACCAAGTTGACGATTTAGTTAATCATACTATACTACCAATAAAAAAGTAAGAAATATGCAACATTGAGCCCGCGCAAAGAGTATAATTGAGTAAAACAGCAGAGAGCAACAAATGGCGCGAAACGAAGAAACTATCAAAACAAAAACAGCAACTGACATCCAAAGAACTAAGAGATAAGGAAGCGGTGAAGTTGACAAGAAATGAAGTATTTTACAAATACAATGAAGTTAATTCAAACACATAAACATTCAAACAGTACCGCATTAGGTTATATCGTAAAGAAAGGCGAAAACATTTTGGTGTTCAGACGTATTTTTATTATTTAATTTTTATTGTACTTACACCTCACTTATGAGGTATAAAATATTAAATTATAAAATAAAATATTTTTCAGTCAAAAATAACAATTAAAATTAAAATTTTATTTTTTCGGTTTAAAGAAAACACTCCTTTCTTTATTGTCTCCGTTCATGTGAATGCGTATTTGAAATCATAGATATTTTACAAAAATGTCAAAAATACGGGTCAAATTTTGTCCCGACTAGACACTTAAAAAATTATGCAAAATACGACTAGCCATTCGGCTCATTAGCATATGTTCGGGTGCAAAAAACGTGTACCGGGTAAGCTAGTATTGAATATAGGATATCACTGTCATATATATAATTTTGACCGGAAAAAGAAGTCATATTTTAACATTTATTTTTGACCGAAAAAATAAGTGATATTTTAACTTCTATTTTTAACCGAAAAATAAACTTTTTAACTGGTGTTTTAACCGAATAAATAAAAGTAAATAATAACAAAAAAAAAAAAACAAAACAAAAAAATCGGTAAAAATAACCATTATTTATCGACTTATTTGTAAAAATTTATAACAGTTACGGTCCCTGATTAAAACTTATCTTCAATCGAAAAAAAATTAGGGCCCTATCGCTTGCCACCCTAACGAATGAATGCGCTCATGAAGCTGAACTTGTGTTTTGACAGAAGCTCTTGCACATGACTCATGCACACAAATGGCGGGAAACCAACAAACTATAAAGCAAGATTACTTGTGAAATGAAACATACTTATTATGTGTTTTTTGTGAACTTTCACAACTTTTCACGGCACAACGCATGCTTATTTAATTATTTATTTTATTTATGTTCGTTTTAAAACAATTTATAGCGATGACAATCGCTAATTATTTAATATTTTAATGTTTTTTCACCACTCATTTTCTTTGTTTTGATGTGCAAGAGCTTATGTCAAAAAATCATGCTTTATCACGCTTGAAAAATTCTTCAACACACGCATAGTATGTGTGAGTAGAACACCACTTCCTTATATTTTATTTCTATGCTGACATCTGACAGCGTTCATCGGCAATTTGACGTTTACCACAGTTTTGTCTGCTGCGTCGTTTGTCTGGCTTCATCGTGTGTATTCATAGAAATTGCAAATTTAATAAAAGACAAGATTTTCCATTTATTAAACGGCAAAATCAAGCAAATTTCTGCACAATTGCATATTTAAAACGTTCAAAGGTTAATATATGATATTAAGTGTGAATTCTACTACGTGTTCTACTTAAGTTATATTAAGAAAAGGTGGAGCGCTAGGGCTGCGTTGGCTGCTGCTTCTGCTTGTATGGAAAATTAATCGAAGCAGAAAAAGGGCGACGCCGCATAAAAGCAAACTAAAGTAAAAACAACAACATTAGCTGTGCATATAGTTGTTGGAAAAAAAAAACAGCAGCAGGTGAAGAGGAGAAAATAATTTGACTTGAGTTGTTGGTTTCTTGCTTTGGAAATACCGCCAACATGACTTATTTATTGCAAATATTTTTTTGAGTTAAGCAGCTGTTGAACTAATGAAAACTCGTAAATTTGGAGAGTTGTATTGCACTATTAATATATACATATATATATAATATGCAATGTAATTAAATACCGTTTGAATTTAAACGGTTTGAAAAACCAGAACAAATATTGTGTTGAAAAGGTGCGGAATTCGAATCCTGATTTATTAATTATCTTTTAAATTTTTCTAAGTTGGAATACTTAGTCAAAACAGGCACCAGTGCAGATGTACTTCCGTTTCCTGTGTAATACAAAGTCTGAACCAAGATACAAAAGCACAAAGAAAAACAGTCCAATAGAACCGCATGTTTATAAGCAGTGAAAGATCCAGTGTTTGTAGGGAAAACAAAAAACAAAAATAAAAAAACTGAAACAACTCAACAATAAAGTTCAACAAACACATTTAGCAAAAGCCTCTACTTGTACATTGTAGCCACGGCAAAATGCCTTTGTTGCCACCATCATCAGCATTGGTGTTGTTTCTCATCTTTGCTGTAGTTTTTTTTAGTATTGTTTTGATTTCAATTATACATACATTTATATATACATATTTGAATGTGTACGTAGTTTTGTTGATTTTATTACTTAAAACAAATTGCAAAAATATTGACTCAATATTATGAGGCCTTTAAATACGATGACGAATTAAATCTTAAAGAATTCAAACGATAAAAATAATTAATGTAAGAATATGTTCACATTCAAAATCACATATGGCACAAACTGATTTTGACCGCCTGTTCGCATCCCCAATGGATAAAAATTCCAAAAATTACAAGCTAGATAACTGCAGAAAATGTCTTCATATAAATGCATCTTTATTATTTACTTATTCCAAGTACTAAAATAATTCAATTAATATATAATTAACTGCTAATATATTTAACTAATGGTAGGGTAATTTGGGGTAGCTTTGACACTTTTTTTTTTAAGTGTTAGTACTCCGAAAATTGTTAACCGATTTTAAAATATTTTATTTCCCTATAAAGGTTGATTGTTTGACTTTAAAACATTCAAAGGATATCGTATTATAAAAACCCTAAAATATATTTTTTAAACATTTTCTAAAAAAAGTCGTTTTGTCAAATGTGCCCCTACTATGGGGCACCTTTGACTTTTGAAGGGGAACATTTGACATAAATATTTATTCTCTTTGAGTAATCAAAATACCAGCATTATTAATACTAAAATTCAATATGTCATTTATTTGTGTATGATAAGAGTGCAATAACGCAAAAAATAAAAAATTATAAAATTCAGTAAAATGTAATGAAAAAATTCAATAGTGTTAAAAAAAAAATAAATACTGTTGAGATCAGATCGATACAACTGAGCTTTTTCGGAACACTCAGCTTTCATATTTTTAAGTTATTTTACATAATAATTTCCAAAATCAACATTAAAAATAAATTTGGTGCATATTATATATCGTCACCTAAAATACAAAAAAGCGTAACATCACTTTTGATAAGTTTACAGGAGAAGCAAAAAACGATATAAAATTCAAACAACTTGAGATATTGAAACGAAATTTTCAAATCAAATAACTTGGTTATTTTTGATGGCAGAAGTTTAAAATTCATAACACACATGCAATATAATGTAGTGTATCGTAATCAATAAAAAACACAATTTCGAATTTTTTGATCATACGTTTTTTTGCATTTTATGTGACGATATGTAAATATTAAATTGACATATGTCAAAAGTGCCCCTTTCAAAAGTGTCAAATGTACCCCATATGCTCTTGGCAGCTTTTTTCTTTATAGTTTTGGATTTTATTTACTTTTAATCAAACTCCTTTAGGTTTTCAAATAAATAAAGACTCATGCTTTCCTTTTTTAAAACACACTTTCAAATATCAATTAAAACTCGATTACAATCTTAGACATAAATGCCGAAAAATTGCAGTTACTCACTGCCGAACACAAAAACACGTTTTACTTTTATAATAGTTTTACAAAAACTGTGAAACTTCGTAGTGTTTAGTAAAATACAATGCTGCCAAATTCTTCAAATTAAATTTTACAGCATAATGCTGCGTTATCACCGAAAATGCCAAAGTCAAATGTGCCCCAAAGTCAAATATACCCAAGTTTACCCTATATATAACTCATAATATATTTAATACTATTTCATGTCTTCAAAGATGTAACTTCGTAAATATAAGTACCTGTGTACTTATAAACTGTGTTGGTTTATAAACCGCAGTGTCCTCCATGACTGCGCACCATCTCTTTCAATGGTAGTTCCAAGACCTCACTCAAATTCTTTTTGTTAATAAAATAATTATATAATTCAAAATATGGAAAATCACTTGCAAACTGACGCTGTTTTCACAGATTTTGCCAAAGCCTTCGATAAGGTCGATCACAATAGTCAAATTTTCCAAGTGTCTCTTATTCTCGGACGATCTGCAACTATTTCGTCAGATAAATTCTGTCCAAGATTGTTCTCTTCTCCAAGAGGATCTCAATCTAATCACTTGCCTCTCAATATCTCCAATTGTCTCTATTTAATCTTGACTAGAATAACGTTTCCTATAGTGGGAAACTATCGTATCAATTCTCTACAACTTGAAAGAATTTTTTCTAAAAAAAGACCTAGGATTAATTCTTGACCCCCAACTCGACTTTGGAGATCATATCGATTTCATTATTAATAAAACAAATGCTATGCTTGGTTTTCTAATGCGCAATAGTAAAGAGTTTAACGACCTGTACACCCTAAAGTCTTTATATATGCATCGCTGGTCAGGCCTCACCTTGATTACTGTTAAATTATTTGGAACCCTTCTACTCACCTGCATTCTGTAAGAATCGAAAAATTCAGAGAAAATTCACTAGATTTATGTTTTACCAATTAAACTGGAACCTACCCGTGCCACCTCCATATAGAGCCAAGTATGTCCTCCAGTGATCTGCAACGAATCACGTTTTTGTGATTTGTAGTGATTCATTCAAAACCGAGTAGTAGTGCGTACACATCAAACAACAACCAGCACTTCTACTCGAAGCACTCTTGCTACAGAAAGTAACACATAGTTCTATGTTTAATTCGTCAATCGAACGTCAGAGTACAACCAAATACTCATCAACATCAAACCTATTGTTATGAATCATACCAAGTACTCATAGCTCAAGTAAAAGTTCCATAACTCATTAGGAATACTTGCGTATTTTTCTATGTTCTTGTCGCTGTTAGAAGAGTTTAAGGGTAACACCAAATTGTTTCTAATGTTTTTTTTTTTTAATGTTGTTTTTAATAATAACAAATCAAGCTTTAATTCTTTACTTACGCCAAAGTTAGCAACGCTAGTCATGATCATTCATTTCAAATACGTGAAGATAACTTATCAGAAGCGAGTCTAGATCATACCGACTACTCACAACCACGAGTCAGAGTATGAAGCATGAAGCATAGGAGTTAAGTTGCGTGTTATGAATACCGCAACATTTTTGATGAGTATGAATATTAAGTTGAAGCCAAATTAATGCGTATCCACTCGAGTCAACTCTGTTTATAACGACTCGCTGCAGTTCTCTTGTGTCCTCATTGGATTAAGTACTCTGAATTGCAAAAGAGGGTCATCAATAATTTGTCTTAGAGATATCCTTCATCACAACATTGATTGCCCAAATCTGTTGGGTATGCTAACCTTTCATATACCATTCCATTTCCATGAAACTCTCCACCGAACCGTATATGGTCAGAACGAACCTCTTTCCCGCTGCATTAGACCTGCTAACAAGATTCTTCCCGTTTTTGATATATTTATGGCATATATTCGTATTTCTGCTGATTTCATTTAATGTAAATATACTCACTGTATTTTATTCTTATAAATTTTTTACTTAAGCCTTTTCCTAATTATAAGAATTGTTAAGTACTCTGAGTTGAAGTCTGCTTGATTAAATAGATCAATAAATAAATTCTTTCCAATCCTTTTCACTCCTCTATTTTCAAGCCATCAAAAGAGAATTTAAAAAAATAACGCAAATAAGTCAAATATGTTTTTAATAAAAATCAACGATTTCAATCAAAGACCATTACACCCCAACCAAACTCCAATAATTTTTGACGGTTCGACAACATTTTATGTGATCGAGCGTTGTCGCGATGAACGTCGGGTAGAAGATTTTATGCGCACCACATTGTGTTATGCGTTCTATTTTTATCTCCAGTAAATGTTTACTTTAAAAACCCATTTTACTTTTGGTCTTCCATTTCCAATTTGGTGTAAAATAAGCAAAAAAAAAACTAAATTTTCAATAAAGTGAGGACATCAATTTACATAATAGTAGCACAAATACGAATGAATCGGATCACTCGAGAGTTTTTCTTGTCTTTCAAAATGTTGTAAGCAATAGTCCTGGTTAAATGATTTTATTTTCTAAAATCTTTAAAAATACTTAAAAAATCGTTTTTATCGTAACCTTGTTTTTTTTTTATTTGCATTCCTTATAAGGAGAAAACGCATGCTTTTGCTCATTTAAAAACTTGCCTTGAAGGTAAATACATAAACACGGAACTGACCCATTTATATCGCCAAATGATCAGAAAACTCTCAATTTTTAACTCGGTTAAAATCCGTCTTTGTAATGTTAATGTTACTTTTAACTAACTTTGTTATCGAAGGTGAATTACAAAGGACAAAATTAGTAGCACATTTTATCTAATATCTCCTTTATTTTTTGCAGTTTCAATAAAAAATAATTATACTAAAAATCAATAAAATTTTCGTGAGCATCTGGTTCCAGAAAGTGCAGGAAATTTTCAAATAATAAAATTGGTAATTTTGGACATGTCATGTCAGCAAGCAGCCAGACTTATAACAGCAAAAAATGCAAGTGTACCAATAAGAACCCGTGAGGATCCATATATATTCACAGATACAGTGTCAACCACGCCGCCAATATTATTCAATATACAGGTAAGTCCACTTTAGTTGGATGGTGTCATCGATAATTTTTTCAGAATGAAAAAAAAAAAAATCTACTCATTGAATTTATCAGAACTTTTTTAACGTCCCTGCCTATTACTGGTAACATTTCGTTTTACATAAATTGATCACTTATTCTCAATATATATCTTTAGAAATCTAGAGGAAAATTACCAGAATCGGTTAATACAACTAAATTTATACATCAAAAACTACCGTTAACGCAATTGAATGGCTTTGCCGCTAAGACTCAAGCGGCTTTAGCTAATGTTGCCTCATTTACAACAGTTCATCCAGCAACGAACTTTAAATATGTTTCGCAATCTCCACAACAAAAACAAAACAAAAAACCAACAACTGCAAATGTTGGTATTGTACGTCCAAAACAACAAAAACAACAGCAGCAAATTCAGCAGCATTTACAGCAGCATCAAACTTCATTGCCAACACCATCACTTTGGCAAACGCCACTCCTTTTGGAGACTATAGTTAGTCCGCCAACATCTCCGGCCTCACTACCATCGCCAACGCCTGTCTCGCCCGCTCTCCCCAATATATCAACGACTTTGCCGCCATCGAATTTCCATCATACGACTTTCGCCCAACATTTACAAAAAGTTGGCTGCATACGAAAGTCGCCTCCAACGCATGCGTATAAGGAACGTAAAAATCTCAATTCACATGACATCAACAAGCAAGCAGCAACCAAAGCTGTTGAGGCGACATTAGATGCTAAATCGAATATATCATCAACGTCGTCCCTAGAACAATTTCAACAACATTCCGATAGTGATCTTCAAGAAATTCCAGTTAATGTCATTTACCGTCAACCGCAGCACTGCGCTAACATTGCTGCCAGCAAGCAGCAGTCAGTTAAAAATGTTAATAAAGATAGCAATTCAAAGTCGCAGAACTTATTTGAGCCATCTACAACGCCAACCACAGCAGCTCCATCTTTGCAAGCATCCGTTAAGAGGCAAACAAATGCATTTAAGCGTGATTTGTTTTCCTCAGAAATTACAACATCAACAACTACAACAACTGTTACGTCTTCCATTGCTGACAAACCAACAGTGTCATCAGCAGCTATTTACAAAGCAACAAATACAAATTCGGAAAAATGCTCAAGTTCGTCGAAATCTTCACAAAAAAAGAAGGCTGCATCGGCATCAAATGCAACCAAAATACAGCTGCAGTCACAAATAAATAAAAAGCTGCGCCGAGTATGCTTAGACCATACGGAAACAACTGCATTTGCTGTGGTCACCTGCCCTGCAGGTGGCAGTGGCAACAACAGTTTCTTTGGCTTACCAGACAACACGGAGTTAACACAAGCATATTGCCTGCAACATCATTGGCTAGGTGTGTACGATTTAAAATCTGCACCCGTGGGCCGCGATTGTCTAGCTGTGCTATCGCCAAATACTGACCGGGAGGAACGAATTGCGCAGCACAAAAACATGCTCAGACGGCAGGCGATGCAGCTACTATCCATGCGGCAACTGCTGCAGCAGCCACTGCAAGTAGCCCGTCGTCGTCTGATTTGCGTGGATCGACTGTTGCGCAAGCACGAAAATCACCGTGAAGTCGAGTAAGTAATTCACAGTCCACAGTAATCCACAAATATTCATAAAATAGAAAATAATATACAATTTAAATTAAATTTATTACAGCTTTGCCGCGAAGTCGTGCATTGTAGCGCACTGCTCCAATCAGGTGTTGCCCATGACGACGCATTGCTATGCGCACATTGGTTTCAATGTGGATCAGCAACTATTTCTCACTTGCACTGCAAAGTTTGCCGATAACTCGCAGTGTCGCATTCCTGTATTCGATATCGTGCATGACTTACCGCTCTGTACAGAGCATGCGCGTAAGCGTGACGCTTACAATCGTATTTGGCATGAACAACATCCGCGTAAACTGTCAACTACAATAGCAGCAACAACAGCGTCAGTTAGTGCTGCTTCGTATGAAGATGTATCAAGACACCAACAACAGCACCAGCTCAAGGTGCAACCAATAAGAACATCAACAACAACAGCAACGTACAGTTACAATAGCGTCGCAACAAACGCTATAAAGCCAACGCCACAACGTAACATCAAACGCAAATCGTGTTCCTCCTACTCCTCAGGTGTTATAAAACCAGTTGGACGTCCACAAAAACGCTCGAAGAAAACAACGTTTAACATTACACCTACAAATCCACCCGCGCCACCACCGTTATCTGCTGTCAAACAGCGGAAGAGCAGCAACACTTCCTTGGAGTCAATTGCAAGTAATTCGCATTCATCGCACTCGCAGCCTCCTTTTGTACAATCTCCAGCAACGAATGTTGTGCTGGCGCCACCAGCATTAGCACCACTAAGTGGTGGGGGTGCGCGTCATTATCATAACCACCAGCAGCAACAGCACCAACAGCAGTATGCTGTGAGTGGCTTAAATCGTATGCTTAATTTTAGCGATGGTTCCGCTGCAGCATCACATGAAATAAATCAAATTGTCGCTCAATTTGCTATGGTTGCCAATGATAACAACAATAGTAATTCTCATACGGATTTCTCCTCAGTGCTCTCGTCATTGCCGTCAGCTGATGAGATTCTTACACAAGATATGCTTAGTATTTGTGAGAATAGCTCCGTTTATGCCAGCTCGGAAGACACCGGCGTAGGTGGTTTAAGTGAGACTGAACTGATGGTAGGCGGACATGATGCCGGTAAGTGTGATAAAAAAGAAAGCGTGGTGATATAGTAATAACTATCTGATTTTCTTGAATGTTTTTTTAGAAGAGATTCCATTGGGCGATACGCGTTTGCTTGAGGAACATGACCTGGCAAATGTGCTAAACACCTTACCTGTGGATGCATTTAATGAACTCTTCACTGTTGGTAAGTTATATCAGTATAAGTGGATATGTGACCAATATCTATTAATATTCTATCATGATGATAGTTCAGATGGTATCATTTTAATTCAAGGGCTGCAATGACCAATTCTTATTTATTTTTTTTATAAAATTATCGAGTTTTAGGATTTGGAGTTGTATAAAAATTCCTATGTCCGTTGTCCATCGGAGACGTCGAATTAAAGTGGACGTGGGTTACTCTATTAAAATAATATAAATATTTTATACAAACCTAAGCCAACAAGAAATACAGAAAAAAATTAACCCATAAAAAAGTCATCCAATGAAGGCATTTAAGCTTAGGATTAGGATTAGGTTCTGCTATATTTTTTTAATTTTTTCTTAATGTCCCAAATCTCATCTTACTGAATTCGTACATTTTCAAATTTTTTTTTTTTCATGCTTTATTTTCACTAATATACATACTATTGCCCATAATTTTTTTGCTTATTTTTCAAATTAAATATTTCAAATTAAATATTCCAAATTAAATATTTCAAATTAAAATAATTAAAGCTACAAGATCTACAAGATCTACAAGAAATTGATTTTAAAAAGTAAAACACAAAGGAAACATGACAGATGCAAACATGACAATGGGAGTTATCGATGTCCGATGAAAATGTGCAAAAAGATTTCAATAAATAAGGATGCAGTTGACTGTGTCATCGGCGCATCCGTATTTATTAAGTGGTCACAATATATATTTATCCCTTTTCCAATCATTGTCTTAAGTCGTCTTCCAATCCTTGTAGTAATCTTTGTCGAAATCCTTGTGCAACTCCTTGTTTTAAACATTGTCCTAAAAATAATAATAATAATAATAACTGGCCATTTCAGCCCTTAAAGGATTTTGACCTAGCTTCTTATGATCAATTGTGTTGTGCGTGTTATTAAGTTTGTACACAATTGACCGAGAAATAATTTTCTGTCGCTGCTGGGGTTCGAACCCGGGTCTCCAGGTTCGTTAACATAGCGGCCACGCACTTTAACCAACTACGCCACGGACGCCAAATTGCGTCAAACATTGTCCTAGTCCTTATTATAATTCATGCCCTAATTTTGGTCCTAATCCTCTTTTTATGTTGATCATTATCCTTATCTTATCCTTGTTCCAATACATGTCCTTAACCTTGTCTTAATCCTTGCCCCAATCCCTAAATCTTACCTAATACTTGTCCCAATATTTTCTAACTCGTTTTAATTTGTGTTCTAATTGTTGTCCCAATCCGAGTCCTATATCTTGTCCCAATCCTTGTCCAAATCCCAATTCGTGTCCTAACAACTGTCTACATCATTTTCCTAATCTTTGAACGTTTGTCCAACTCCTCACCTTAATCGTTGTTCCAAAACATATCCTTGTTCATATTCGTGTCCCAATCCTTATTTTTATTTATTTTTGGCTTCGTTTTTTATTTTGTCTTTGCCTATGTTTTTATTTTTTAGAGACATAACACTGACACTTGCACCATGCAATATTTTTATGCAATAATGGTTCAGTAACGTTGCATTTAAATGGTTCCCCTAGCGGCCTTATAACGTCATGAATATAATTTTTTCAATATTTTTGTCATTCCAGGCCAATGGAATCAACTTTACTTCGTTTAAGCCTTACAACTTTACGTACAAAAATATTTACCGTCACACCTATAGTCACCTAGTTGATTGAATTGAACATTTCTGCTTTTTCGGTGCACTAATAAGTGGCTCCTATGCAGTATCATAACCTTGAAAATTCCTTTATTTTCAATGCAAGATCAAAGAACCAACCGTTAATTTCGAAAAATATGATTTTGCATAGTACTTATTCCACGACCTCCGACCTCCGCGACCGTCTTTTGTCATTATTTATTTTTGACATAGAGTACAAGTACCCATTCTTTATTTTCGATAATTATTGTTTACATCACCGCATATACTCACCGAGTAATAATACCATGCAACGCCGTTGCATGTTATTGCATTTTCATTCTTGAAGCCGCTTTCTTCGTGGCTTCATAACGTAATAAACTTTTTCACTGACGTCTAATAATTTTAACTGTTGCACATACTTGACCCTTGACCAGTAATAATTCCATGCAACAATCTTGAAGTTTCTTTTCTTAAGCGCCTTGGTGACATCAATTATTGTTTTTTTTTTTTATTGTAATGAGGTTAAGAAAATGAACTTTTACATCCTATTCAGAAATTATATATTATTCTTTCTCCTTTCAGTGAGGCAAGATGAACGCGACGAAGTCGAACGTGCACTAGAGATTGCCGACAAACACTTGAAATCGCTGCAACAAACAATTGGCTCAGATTCTGACTTTCTTGGTGATTTTCTCAATGTCAACGATCATATGCTGGATGACAGTGACATATGCAGCAAAATGGAGATTGTTTCATCTGTACTTCATTCGCCGGATACATCTGAAATGGATATGGCAACAAGATTCTGTGCAGAAGGTGGCATCAGTAATAGCGGCGGTGGAAGTTGTACGCCAGCAGTAACGGATATACGTGGATTAGTGCAAACGTAAAACACGAAGGTTTAAAGGCAAGCACTTGGGCCAAACAAGTGCGGCTTTTAAATTTATGACACTTATTATACAACAACAAAAATTCAATTTAAAATTATATAAAGTAAAGTTCATAGTTTCATTTATTTTTGCCTTTTTTAATTGCAAAAAAAGTATATGCATTATATATACATACAACATATATTATACATTTAACTAGTAAAAAACAAGCTATGGTAAGCACAAATTGTAACTTTTAACTTGAATTGATGTTTAGTTAAAGAACATTTTAAATTAATAACAAAAAGCAAAAGAATAAAAAAAAAAATTAAAAATAAAAATACGAATTAATAAAAAAACAAATAAACACTACAATAAAATCAAATAAAAAATATATTACTTAAAATATAATGGAATAATATACAACAAAAAAAAGTACATTTTAAAGTGTGTTAAATAAAAGTTAGAAGAGCACTTTACAAAAGAATATTAACATGTTTTCGTTGTTGTAATCGTCAATGTATGATATCCGGCAATAAGAAAATATTGAAATGTACAGAGGATAGTTCTGAGAGTTGACATAAAAAAGCTCATGCGTATTATTATATTTTATTCAAATAATTTTATGCTGTTATTTAAAGAACTTAATTTTAAAATAATTTTAGGAATTCTATATATACGAATTTTTTAACTAAATTGTAAATTTACTCTTTTGTTACCTATACCTATACTTATTGGAGGCATATTTTTTAAATTTTTCATAATACTGTGAATTGTAAACTTTTTTATAAAAATTTCCAAAAGCATTTTGCTGAGCTGAATTAGATACATCTTCTTGATTCAAATCAACCAAATAAATTTTAGTTGTGACATTTAAAAATATTTCATCAAACTTATACGGGCACAATTAAATTGAATTTATTATTATCTGTTGGTATCAGTTAAAAAAAATAAAATTGTTATAGATGCTTATTTTAAGGCCACCACATCATTAGCTTTTATTAATTTTGTGTTTTTATTAATATTTTTTATTGCTCTTAAAAGTTTAAAACATACATGCATACATATTTATTATATACATTTATAAATTGTATACCACCATATTTTACTACCTATTTTTAAAGTAGTTAATACTAGTTCTTTATTTAAAGCCAACTCTGTTTAGGTTAGTTATATGAAAAAAATTGTACTTTTTGAAAGTAGCGCGAACAAAATTGCTTAAGATAACTTTGATAGTTTTCTTGAAAATTTACTGATTAATAATGTGTATTTTTCGTCATTTGATTGATTTAAATTGCAACATTATATAAAGTTCAATAGAAACAAAGTAAAGTATGCGCAGCAAAACATAATTTTGTTAGCACATTTCTTAATTAATGTATTATGCATTTGTGATTATTTTGTAATAAAAAAAGAATTATAACAAAAACTCAAACCTGAAAAAGCAATAAGACTATTTATTAGAAATGTAAGGAAATGTAATTTTTAAATTTTTTCCCCTATTCTTCATGATTGAAGAAGAATAGAGTAAGTTTGCTAATTCATGGGCCAACCTCGCATTCACCAACTTCGCAATCAATGCCATCTAAACTCTATGAACATTAAGGCGCCTTACTCTCTATGGAGGAAAAAAAAGTTTTCTGGGTCACCCCCTCAAAATAACTTTGGTTTATATTATGATGATTCCTCAAATATTTCGGTTCTAACGATACCCGGCAGCTAGCTAGAATGGTTCGAAAAAATCGCGTAATGTATGGATAATTTTTTTGGCATGATATTTTTAGTACAGAAAATTATCACAAATAGTGTAAATGAAAGAATTTCAGAGTTCTGCATCAAAAATGTTGGGGAAATTTTTATGTAAGGCGCCTTAATGAACATGAATCGGGTGTACAACGCTGAACTTTTTTCCATAAATGTGGTTCATTTTAGACGTGCGATAACTAAACTAAATTAAAGTTGAAAATCTTTAAAAGACGAAAATTAAAGGGGTGGAAAAATTATATAGAGGATCAAATTAAAAACTGGGATCTTAAATAGATCTTTACTAAAAATGGAACAATCGGGGCTGTCATAGAAACCAAGACGGTTTTGCTTTTTGTCGGAATTGCAAACTAATTCCGATTTCATTTGGTGTCACGAAATCGTATTGTTTTAGTTCCTTTCGAACATAAACAAAACCGATGTTCGAATCAGCTGTTTCTCACATTTTGTATGTGTATGTGGAAATTTTTTTAAGCTTTAGTTTACAATTTTGCTAAATTGAAGTGTTTATTTTTAAATAAAATTCAATAAATAAGCATAAAATGGCTTAAATTGTTGTAGCCTTTTTATGAATGGAAGAAAGTAGCTCAACAAAGGTGTTGAGAAGAATTTTGATAGATTGCAGCAATCCACTTGAGCTGCCTGAGTCGGCGTAGGTATATTTTTGACGTAGAATACGTCATTCTCGGAGGTAAGTAGGGTGGTTGATAGTGATCAGGTGTCGGTATTTATTTCACAATTTGAGCCTTTGGTGTGCCTAAAGTACTGATCGTACAATGTTGATGTTAGCACTTGTTGGTCTGCTTGATCCTCACTGGGAGAAAAATTCATGTTTGAACTCTCTAACTTATATAAATTTTACACAATTACATGAAATATAAAGCCAACATTTGATGTTTTTGTTTGCTTAAGTTTGCTACCTATTTATCGACAGTTTCCGATTTTATCGACAAAACCATAAAATTTGTTTGGGAGCCCCCCTAAGGAGTGGTCGTAGGGAATAGGTGTCCAAGGCAAAAATGTTCCTTTTGCAAAAGTAATGGGGGTCGGTGATACATATTAACCCTCTGCGGCACTCTCTTAAAGGTCGTATGCTCAGGTGTATGGAATAAATATTTTGCTAAATATTTTTTAAATGAAGTCGGTTAAAAAGATGTCATCAAAAGCGAATTGAATAATTCTACGTCTTGTGTTACGACATAGTCGAAACTACTGTATCTTTTTTTTATTGTGCATTTATATTTATAGCTTTTTGTTTATTTATCTATTTTTATAAAAGAATTTACTTACATATCAACGAAATATTGGAATTGGAATTGATGACACCATAGTAAATTTTTTGTCGTTTTTAAAACCAATTCCGACAGCTATTGGATTCCATGACAGCCCTGAATAATTCGAATTTATCACAACTGAAAACATACAATGATCCTTAAAAAAGTTGCGCCGGACTGAAAAGTTACCTGATATTCAAAATTGGCTAAAAAAATATGTGTTCTTCTGCGTCCCAAAAAGCAAGAAAAATTTTTTCTCCAAGCTTGGAAAAAAAGTGTTCAACCTTCACTTGATCTCCAACTCATTTCTCCAAGTCAACTCCAACATCTTGGAGTTGAACTGGAAATTGGCTTGAGATGTGTTAGTTTTCAAAGTGGAAATACTGTTGAAGTGTCAAAAAAATAATTTGTTTTTGTATGTGGCAACACTAGGTTGATTTGGTTATTGTGTCAAACAAAGTGAATTGCAACAAAATAATAAAGTAAGTCAGAAACTGCTGCAAATTATTTCAATAAATAAATAAATTCAAATAATAAAAGGTAAGATGAGAAAAAGAATAAAGCGCGAAGTGCAGCAAATTGTAGATTTGCTATCAGATAAGCATGCAGGGGGAGCACTAGAAGCACCTGGAACTTCTACTGTTGCAGAAGAAGCTACATTGCTTGCAGAGGGGGATGTTATAGGAGCGGTAGAAGTGCCAAGAACGTCAACAGTTGCCTTAGCAGCTTCCTTGCTCTTTGAACTTGTGGCAACTTCAGATTAGGAGCAATGCAGCGCACATAGAAAATGGATACAGCTCAAAAGAAGTGGAATGTAATTTAGAAATAGATTTAAAATTATTTTCAATGATTAAAATAAAAAATAATTGGAAAAGCTTTATCTTAATATACTATTTCTTTTTCATTTTGGGTTGGAGATCGCTTTGAGAAAGACCTTGGAGATCAAGTGGAGATCCAGCCTTACCTCAACTGGAGATCGAAGGTGCATTTCCCTCGAGAATGGCTTGGATCTCAAGTGGAGGTCAAGTGGAGATCCAGCACTGGAGATTGGAGAAACAAACTGGAGCTCCACTTGAGGTCAAGCCAATCTCCAAGGTTAATGTTTATTGGGGTTCAACTAATTTTAATTAAAAATGCGGCATTTTTTTCTCGTTCATCTTTTTTTTTTGTTCTCTATAAATTAGTCATATTATTTATTATATACAAAACGCCATTTTAATATAAATACACAGTTCCTTAAAAAAAGTAAAAACTATAATAACGCTACAATTCTGTAGTCTCTAATTTCTTAACTAGTATTTGAGCATTATTTGTTAACTTATCGATATGATTGTAAACGTTGAAATGACGATTTAAATCGTTTGTCGAGTGGTTGAATAGTTTGGCGGTACCCTTGAGTGTATCATGGATGTTTTGAGTGCCGATGGCTAAAAAATTATCATCCAATGAATCGCGTCCAGCTTGACTGTAAAAATGGAACGCAAATTATTTTGATTATTTTTATTTTTCTTTGGATTGCATTTTGGGAATCAATCACCTTGAATTCTCATCGGACTTAATCCATTCGTTTTCAAAGCCCTTCAACCAAATGGGATTTGAACCTTCAACACTATGCTGATTGGTGTTTGGCACACGTGTAGCTGGCTCTGCAACGCTTTGAACGGACAGCGAGGAGTGGCCTTGAACATGTGTAGAGGATGAAATATAGGTAACCACTTCGATAGTTGAATACTTACGAAAAATGCTCACTTTCGCCGCCCTCAGTTGCCTGCGATAACCATTACGCTGAGAAGCACACAAGGCTAAAGTAACTATAAGCAGCGTGGTCAAAAATAAATTGGTAAAAATAAGCCAAATAAACATGGGGCCCTTGGGTGGCCCAGCCAAAAACAATTCAGCTTCGGCTGGTTGTGTATCCAACACATTTAATTCCTTAAAAAGCTCATCGAGACTCTCGACCTGAGCATCAATGAGACTGAGCACTTCACTGACTTCATAAATGGAGTTATCTTCCTTTTCGACTAGATGCATGTACATGTCTGTTTTCGTTTTATCCACAGATCCATCTTTGTTCTCATGAACTTTGATTTCATCGATGTTCACAATTGAGTTAGTTACATTACTGAGTTTACTTTAAATCGATGGTAAGGAATCAAAATTAAATAAACTTCAAAGAGAATAAAAATTGTTTACGACTTACTCTCTAAAAATTTGAATTTTCTCGCGCAGCTCATCTGGTGTTAGACGAAAAACAAATCTGACTTTTTGATCCTCTCGCAGCAAATAGATGAATACATGCGCTACATCCTTCATGCCCAGTGAATCGTTGGCCAATACCATAAAGTCGAAATAACCCTTCATACCCTTTTGTGGATCGAAATTCAGCTGCACCTCACCCGTCTCTCGATCGACTAGAAATGGTGACTTTCGCACATTTTCCAAACCCTCCGAGAGTGTTTGTCTGATCTCACCCACCTGATAGTAATTGATTTTGGCATTAAGGCCCTCGTCGGGATCATCAGCAATAATTTTCATGAATTTCGTGCCAAAATCAGCGCTTGTTGTTATACCACCCGTAAATATCTTTGAACGAAAACGTGGCGGATTGTCATTAATATCCAGTACATGGACTTGTACACGTACGACGGTGCTGTCGTACATGAGCAACGTATCAACAGAGTCAATTTGTTGATCACTATCCATGCTCTCAAAAGCAGAGAGGCTTTCGTTAGTGCCGAGCGAACGCAATGCACGGGAATGCTTGTAACGATCGTATTGATCTCTATTTATCATAAAACTACTTTGTCTTCGACCCAACATGTTCGATGGACCCGACAGTGCATTTTGCTCAATCACAATGTCCATGCGCCTGTTGCCCATCGGAATTTCATTCGAAGTTGAGATATTGGCGTTGTTGCAAGATTCAGATGCACGAACGTAGAGAGTGTAGTTCGCTTGGACTTCGCGATCGAGTTCACGCTCCACGCTGAGTATATGCGTCTCAGCATCCAGCTTGAAGAGGTTGACTTCATTGCCACGCACTATGAAGTAGCAGACTTCGCTCGGTGGATCGTCAAGATCGTCCACTTCATCCTTGTCAATGGTATCAGGAAGCTTTATGCGTTCCGCACCAGGATCAACATGTTCTGAAGAAGGGAATTTAAATTAAGCAAGCTCAGCCAAAGTTAGCTCAACCATTTTTGATTTATTAAAAAAAGAGTGTGCTGCGAAATGTCCCCAATGAGTGCTATGATGAATCGGAAAAAATTACGCTTTTGAAATAATTATTATGGGATGTTGCACATTTAAGGTTAATTTCTATTGGCTCTAGTGCAGATCTAAGTTGTAGAGTAGACGCTACTACTCAGACGCTATTGATAACTGAGAGTTAGGTAGCAAGCAAAGTTAAGTCCAAAGCCTTGTGTGTTTCCAATTTCAAAGAATCGATTCTTAGTCGTTAGGTATTTTTTCTGAATTGATAAACAACTAGCGAATTTATATCTGACTTTTTGTATGGTTCATGTGCACCTTGGGAGTGGAAGTTATTCAGTCTCGAATAAAGCATGTATAAAAAGTTCACAAATCGCAATACATCATTTTTAATAATAAATCAAAGAGGCGAAACTAGTTTTATGCCCAACACTTTTTGCCTACCTGTGAAATTTACAAAAATTTCTTCGACCAGAAATTGTGGCTCATAATCATTTACATTGCGTATATAGATTGCTATATCCAGATCGGTGCTCAAGGAAGTCGGTAAGCCTTGATCAAAGGCCTCTACACGTATCTCGTGTATCTTTTGTTTATCGCGGTCAAGCTGTTCCTTGAGAAATATACGTCCACTTTCGGGATCAATTTCAAACATTCTAAAACTGCCCAGCGGATCAGGCTTTAAACGATAGCGCACCAAAGCATTCATTCCAATATCGTCATCTACAGCCATGACTTGTATGATCATACTTCCTAAAGTGGCATTCTCAGGCACTCGAATGGTGGTATTGTGCGGCGGCGATATAAAGATGGGTGCATGATCGTTAAAGTCAGAAATGCAGATATCGAGATTTTTTGTCACCACATTGGAGGGAATGCCTAAATCGTGTATGCTCAGACCAAGTGTATGATTGCCATGTCTATTACGAAGCGTGGTGGTAGCGTAAATAAACGCTGTCCACGCATCAACTTGTCTGAGAACAAATAGATCTGCAAAGATTCAGGAGGTTAATTATTATCAGATTCCCATAATATATCTTAAGCTTTACCTTCTTTGTTGCCAGTTGTAATTTTGAACTCCAACTGACCGTTAGGCGAGTTAGGATCATCCCGATCCTTGCCGCTGACGGTTGCAATTTTCTCGTTAAGATCGTGATATTCTGTTATGAGCATGCAACCGCTTGGCATCTTCACTTCCGGCGGTGAATCATTTTCATCGAGAATATTTATACTAGTTAAAAGCTTAATCTTTAAAAGTTTTTGCCTAACTTCTTTCAACGCTTACTTACAATATCTGTTTGAAAGCATTACGACTTTCTCCGGCCAAGAATCCAAATTGATAATTATCCCATGCTTCAATGACCAGCATATAAAAGTCTTTAGTCTCCCGATCAAGCTTATCGGCCACTGTTAAGACTCCCGTATCGGCATCAATAGAGAACTTGCCCTAAAAACAATATCATACAATTGATACCAGACAGTATTAATAGCGGAGGTATTTTTATGTAAACCTGTGAGCTTATGCGATCCATCAGAAATGTGACCTTGCCAAAATCACCAGAATCTGCATCACCAGCTAGAACAGTACCGACTCTAGTACCCACAACGGCTGCTTCACTGACTGTATAGTTCTTGGAACCTCCAATAAAATACGGATTATTATCGTTTTCATCCAGTACCGAAACATAAACATCCGCCATGCTAGAGCGACTCGGTATACCAGCGTCAGTTGCGCGCACAGTAAAATTCAGCCATTGATGTAATTCATGATCGATTCTATTGGCCACCACAATTTCACCAGTTTGCTCATCCAAATGCACGAGTTCAGTAAAGACGGGATTACCCTCAAGTGAATAGGTGATCGTTTTATTCTTATCGATATCGTAGGCTATGACATTGGCAATGACCACTCCATTCATACTGTTTTCCGTTATAGCCTTACGATAGTAGGGTTGTTTAAATTTTGGATTGTTGTCGTTGACATCCTCGATTTGTAGATTAAGAAATCCTGTAAGAAGATGTTAGAAGACACTGATTAAGCGTTCGAATTTATCAACGGCTCTTACCTTCGACAATCTGTTTTCCTTTGGCTGCTGCCAAATCTTCTGCAAGAATAGCCAGTTTTACATGCTCGATCTTCTCACGATCCAATAGTTTGGTCAGCTAAAAAAATAAAAATTTTTATGAGAGTATTCAGCTTGGTAAAGCAATCTTAATAATCTGGTGGTTAGTCTAAACGTGATAGTAAAAACCTGGGACGCCAGGATTATACAGTGGTGTCCCCTGTTCTCTAGAAACGGCAAGCAGAAAATTACCAAATTGACGACTAATGAAAACTTCGGGTCTCCTAGAAACGATAAAATTGAAATCGGATTCAACTTGGTAGTTAACTTTGCTTCTCGACTCTCATTTTTGCTTAAACACAGCACTCCTCCGATTGACGATATCTCCTTGCAGTAGGTGCACATCTCCAACTCAATGCGAACGACAGCTAAAGAAATAATTGATAACCAATATCCAACCAGCGGCACGATCAGAAGTATCAGAGAGCCTTGGCAGAGAATATTGCCATCTATAAATCTAGCCTGGAGTCAAAACATTACAGAGTTCATTCAGTGTAGAAGAGGATAGAGAAATAGCTTTTCATGTTGACAAAACTAGGAAATGACTAGAGAATGAGAACATAAGTTCGAACGAACATTTTCGAAATCATAAAACGACTGGGCGATAATTTTAAAACTGGGGCGCCTACTGGAAGAAATGGAAACGAGAATCTTGTTACCTAGATTACACCGATGTAATCGTGGGAGCTTTTCTTGATACGAAGTGAAACGAAAATGGAATTATTTAAATTAACTTCCAAGGGATAAGCTTTCTTAACATCGCATACAATATTTCGACGAGAGTATAATGAGCAAAGGTGAAAGTGAAACCCATTTTAAGCCGACTATTTGAAACTTATTAATGCGACTTCAGACCTAGAAAAATTTGCTCACGACTATACGCTACGATCACAGTTGGAGTAGACTATAGAAAAGCGAATCGTCCCTATCTTTCACCTTTTTGGCGATAGTGCATACTTAGCATGCTACTTTAATAACCTAATGATGGTGAAGATCATCCAAGTCGTATGTTGTAGTTGTGTTACATAGTTTATATTTTCCAAAAGTGTAATGCTAATGTTGTATGCTGATGATGCTGACGTCATTAGTGATAATTCGTTAAGCACTCATTGGATTAAAAAAGAAATCGGGTCAAATGGGTCTTTTGGAAAACGCCGGTAAAGTGAAATATATGATGTCATCAAATAAACAGATCCAACGTTTTGGAAACAGAGTCGCTGTTGAAAATTACTCTGGTATTAATTCTTCTTGATGGTATTAATTATTTCAGCATTAATCCCTCCAATGATATTAGCGTCGATATCAAATGAAGGATATATCTAGCTAACAAGTGTTTCTTTTCGCTCAGCAGCCAATTGAGAAGCCAAGAACTCTCTCAACGTACAAAACGTATGTTCATTACCACCAAAAGTCCTTCGGAGTCTGCTTCAATGACTAGTACTGAGTAAAATGAAGCAAGGAGCTTTATGAGGTCTTCGCCGACATCGAAATAGAAATCGCAATAAAACTGAGCGGTTTTCACTGACTAGGTTATACTGAACGAATGGAACAAGATGTTTCGACAAAGTAATTATTAAACTCATTATCCGCCGTCGGATTACATAGGAACGCACATATCGCACCCTAAATACAAAAGGGGCACAACTCAAAATTCTCAATTATTCAGTAGAGGCAAAAAACCGTTTATGTAAAAATGGTTGCAAGATTTAAAGAAAATATTGTTCCATTATGAAAAAATACAATATTGAAGAAGGTTCTGCTATATTTTTTTCAATATTATATTATGTTTGCGAAAATAAAAAACAAAATTTTGATTTATAACTCTTTAACTGAAATTTTTTCGATTAACTAGTGATATTATCTCAAGTTGTGCCTTTTCAACTGATAAAATGTTTTACTTTTGTAAGTTTCCTAACCGTTGACTGAATAGAAGAATAAGAATAATAAGAAAATTCACAGGAGTGATGAAATGTATGTTTTTATTTAAATGTTTCTATTTTAAAATAAAGCTTTATTCATTTTATTAACACATATCAAAGTAGCACAAAGTAGAAATCAAATAATATACCAAAATAATATACCACGAAATTTATCACTTTTTACAGTGATAGAGGCAGAACTCGAAAAAAAACTCTTTATGTGTAATAAAAGTAATCAGTCGTTCTTGAGCACGTAAACGCAACTAAAAATAATTCTCTTTAGTTGATCGTGCAGAAGCAAGACACTTGACATAAAAATAGACATAACGGCATTTTTCCAGTTAAAGAAGATAGTGATGAGACGGAAATTTTTATAGTAGTTAGAGATGTGTAATGTGAATCAGTTTATGGGAAAAAGTAGATTTTGAAAATTTTTGAGTTGTGCCCCTTTTGTATTTAGGGTGTGATATATTTAATTGAAGAACCCCAAGCAAAGGCTAACAGCAACGCTTAGAGTTTTTAACTGGTGCCAGCATGCAAGAAACAAGAATAACTGACAAAACTTCTAGGATGAGGCCAAATATCGACGAAGGGTTTTAAGAGCCAATTGAATTAGATATTGTGTTTGACATTAGTCCCATACTATTTAAAGCTAACACCTGAATATTACCTTAAGTGTTCCCTCAATAGCATCGAGATCAAAGATGGTCAAGTAATCATATTCGCTTAGTTTAACAAATGAACCGTCTTCATTGCGAGCCTCACAGTTCATTCGGTTTATGCTATAACGTATGATGGGATTCTCATCTAGATCGTTGGCTTTCACACGAAAGACTTTGCTACCCACTGGTGTATTCTCAATAACACTTATGGTCGGTAAATCAGCAAAAACTGGAGCTTTGTTGTTGACATCTTTAATGGTTATATTTATTGTGGCAGCATTCATCTGTTGTGAGTTACCGAGTCCACCATCAAGAGCAAGCTGCAAACGATGATATTGTTTTATAAGAGCACGTTTCTTTAACGTATCATATTTGTTTTGGGCTACTTACCACAGTCAGCGTATAGACGGTACGCTTAGTTTCAGTTAGATCTGGATCCAGCGATGCACCCTGCGCCACCGAAATAACCCCCGACTCTGAATTGATGATAAACTTATCACTGGCACCCGTTTGTATGCGATAAACAACATCATTATTTGGCGTCGAACCATCACGATCAATGGCAATCAGTTGCAGTATCGAGCTTCCTCCCGGCAGATCTTCTGGTATTGTCTTGGCATAAAAGTTCTTCTGGAATATGGGCGGATTGTCATTGACATCCTGCACGTAGATGAGTACCGGTACCACAGTTGACATCATCGGTATGCCAGAATCACGGGCACGTACCAATAGATTGAGTTCTCGCATGCTGCTATCCGCAATAACCTTCTTCTGAGTATTGTGCACATTATCCAGCAGTTCCTCAAAGTCAAACGCTTGCAATGGACGCAATATGCCTTTAGCTGGATCAATGCTAAAGTTAAAGCGATAGAGACCTTCAATAATTTCATAAGTGACTTGACTGTTTTCTGTGCCATTCATATCGATATCATGTGCTTCCAATTGCAGTGGGGTTTCAAACTCAAGCTCGTTCTCCAGCAATTTTGTCTCATAATGCCGCTGTTGAAAGATTGGAGCATTGTCGTTAACATCTTCGATGTTGATTATAATTTGGGCGGTATTACGATTTCCCAGACCAATATCATCAATAGCTTCGACGGTAAGGTAATGACGTGATATAATTTCACGATCGAAGGAGGCACCACCGGGTTGTTTGATAGTTATTAGACCAGTTATAGGATGCAATTGTAGTCTGGTGAAAATAAAACAATGCAATTAAGAAACTTGGTACGATTCGGATATTTATTATCGATTTTTGTATTTTTTTTTTATTTTGATAGAATGTATTGACTTACAAGTTAGCGATACCTCCTCTTAGATTACTGTATCTTATGCCCATTGTTCCAAAATCACCCGCATCACTGTCCATAGCCTCAATACGTGCAACAATAGTACCAAGTTCACTGTTTTCTGGTATTGTAACATTGTAAATAGCTTGTGTGAACTCCGGAAAATTATCATTCTGATCCCTGATATAGATTTGTATGTGGGCGGAACTGTAAGGAATTGATTTTTGATGAATAGGGAAATTGTTACGTGAAATCAACCGAAACCATCTTACCTCCATCTACCGGGCTCTTCAACCTCTCTAGCAAAAACTGTAAAATTTATTTCCTTCATCTTTTCAAAATCAATAGAGCGTGAGTTCTTGACACGTAGCATAAAGCTAGCCTCATTCACGGCCAACTCCGGCACTATCTCGAATAGATCATTTTGCGGATCGAGAAAAAGTCGAAATGTGCCATTGTTGCCAACGTCATGATCATATACATAGTTGTGCACATCGTCGCCAATGAAGTTGAGTGGGGTGTGTGCTTGAGAGTTCTCGTTAATTTCACAGCGGTAGATCGCTTCGCCGAATGTTGGGATTTCATCGTTCACATCCGTTACAATAATAGTTACTTCCGTCTGCGCCTGGTCTGGCTCCATTGAGCTCGTTTGGGACTGAAATTGAGCAGGAAGTATTTATAAATGTTTGGCTGGTTTTTATGGTTAATAATGATTTTGAGGGTTTTTGCAACTTATATAAGCGGTTGAATGATTGTCACCAAACTTACCTTCGACACTTCCGTAGCTGTAATTTTGAGTATATAGGCACCATTAACTTGATTCGTGGGATCCTCACGATCCAACTCTTTAAGAGTAAAAACCACACCTGTCGTAGGCTCTACATCGAACAGTTCATTTCCCTCCAACTCATATAAAATTGGATTATTTATGCCACGATCACCATCGATGGCACGGACACGTAATACTTTTGTACCAACTGCAGCATCTTCTGATATACGCGCCACAGCTTGAACCTCCACAAACTCAGGTGGTTGATCTTCTATATCTGTTACTTTTATTAGAACAGCCGCCGTACCCGTATTCACTGGACCCTGATTGGCGCGATCAATTGCTAAAACACGGAGCTGATACAAACTCTTCTGCTCAAAGTCCAGCGCACCAACTAAGCTCAGAACACCCTTGCCCTGATAGGTGGATATCATGAAGACATCATTGTCGCCCTCTTGTTCTTGTAAATAATAAACAACTTGACCATAAGCACCCTCATCGGCATCAGTGGCTTCAAGCGAGGCGATGACACCCGGTTCGCTATTTTCTGGAATCTCAACGGCGCTTTGATAGGGCAGAAATATCGGCTCATTGTCGTTGATATCCTCGACCAAAAGCAGAAAGCTTTGTAAAACGTAGTTGTAGTCTTTGTTATCAGTTAATGTTAGAACTACGCTATATTCATCTTGAGTCTGAAACGAAATGGAATATAATAAGTCATCACCTCAAAAATAATGTCTTACACATACCTCACGATCCAATGGCTTGGCCAAGTAAACATAAGCCTCGTTCGAGTTGGTGTTTTCTATACGTATTATATCGCTATCAGCTGATGGGCGTTTGCCAAATGTCAGTGGATCATTGTCAGGATCGTAGCCTTTAAGACGATATATCAAAGTACCTGTAAAATGGCGTTAAATTACGTTAATTATGGTTTTTCTAGGTGTTCTCCGAATGTTTTCCACATACCGACTTTTGTTTCCGGACTTTCTTTCAGACGCAACACAATTTCCGATTGACCATCTATAGCAAAACGTGGGGGACGATTACAGCTAACATTACCAAGTAGCGTTAAAATAATGATTAGTGAGTAATGAACTCTCGCTAAGGCAGGAAATTTTGTCACAGCCATTGTCTTTAGTTTTAAGCGTACTTTCTTATACAGGTTATTTATTTCTGGTGTTGAGGTTAAAGTAATGCTAATACTTATGTTATAATTGGAATGTGATGGTTTTTTTGGTAGCATGGTTTTTGGTGTTTCGTTGTTTTTAATTTTTGAAATACATTTTTTAACGCATCCCTCCACTTGTTGGTAGCACCTTCTTAAAAGTAATGAGTACTCATGATATCAGTTCGGTGACCCTGGGTTTAATTACTTCTATCACAATGACAACCTGTAATTGGATTAAATTATAAATTATTTTCATATATGTATAATAAAGATATTATCCTCTTATATAGGCGAATAATTATTTAGAAAATTAATGAATTTTATATCTTTCAAAATCATAAGTTTCCAGTTTTTCTGTTTATAAATACAAGCATTAAAAACGACCGACCATCCAACTAAAACTGTTGTAAATGACCATTAAATAGTGAAAATACAAGTTCAGAAATTTGTTAAAACATAACATATAAGTTATAACTTCGGGTCAGTTTGGCTTTCATGAGTAGGAACAGTAATTTTCATAAAAATATCTTACAAAGTTGTTTCCTTCAATTCTGCCTTTCAGGACCTATAGGTCTTTTTAAATAGACTATACAGTTCTGTATTGCAATTTATATATACTTGAATATACATATATTTGTATGTCAGTATTTTCTAGAGAAAAGTGTATGTCATATGAGAATATGAGCAGCTTTCCATTATTCATTTCGTGTTCCATTTTTCGTGCTATCTATCTATCTATATATATAAAAAAGGAGCTTATGTTTGTAAGGCCGCAATAGACTCCTAAACTACTCATCCGATTAGCATGAAAATTTGTGTATAGAAGTTTTTTGGTACGGTGCGTGTTTGTGGGCTATCAATTGTGATCCACCTTGAGCACCAGAGGGCGCTGTAGTTCAAATTTTTTACAAAACTGCCTTAAACTCATAAACTGCTAATGCGATTAGAATGAAAAGTGGTATACAGTGGGTTTCAGGTACGATGGGTTTTTTAGCACTATCTTCTTTGACCCACCTTGGACACCAGATGGTGCTGTACTACAAATTTTTTACAAAATCGCATATTTTTAGTTTTTTTCTTAGTGTTTTCATGTGCAAATATTTACAAAATATGAAATATTCCTTAAATTTAGTAAAATTAAAAAAATTTCCGTTATTTTGATATCAAAAACATGAACATATCTTGAAAACTATGAAAAATTTTACTACAACGATATATTTAATGCACAACATGCAAAACATCGTTACACAAAATTATGAAAAAAACAATCAGATATTCAATTTTGTGACTTTCGATTCAAATACCTCCGCTGCTTTTTTATATATTCTGTTAAATTTTTTTTTGTCTTAAAGCTTCATCAAAGTACTATGAAAACCTTATTGCAAAAATACCGTTAATAGAGTATATACTATATTTTAAATATTTTCTCAAAAAAGGTCTGAAATTTTGGAGTTTTCCTCACAAGAAGGCTCAAAATTTGTTTTTGTTGTAAAAATAATTTAAATTCAAATTCGCAAATTTTCAACTCTATTTAAAAGTTATAACATTTATAAGCAAAAGTTATTTCAATTTTACGCAAAAATTAAAAACCATTTTTGTGATTAAAAAAACAAGGCTTGATTTTTTCGAACAAAATTTGTTTTCCAATATTGTGTTTTTATAGTTTTATAATAAATAAAAAATATACAAGCTAAAAAATTAATTTATTAGAAAAAATTATCTAAGTATCTCTTGCCAATCAAAAGTTTTAGCCAATAATGTTTATCCAAAATATATATACAAAAAGCAAAACGCTGTCTGTGTGATGGCTGGAAACTTCAAAATTACTTAGCCGATAGAGCTGAAATTTTGGCAGTACATTTTTTTTCAAGTACGAGATGGCTTAAATTTCTGTCACACCCCCTTTTACCGCCCACAAATCAATAAAAACGCTATATTTCCTACGGTTTTCGTCGATTGGGCTACATTTTGGTAATTTAGTCTGTATGCTTACTGTCGGCAACTGTACTAAAACAGGGTAATGTCCATCTACTAGAAAACTGGGATGAGCATTATATAAGAGGGTGTGGCTCCGCCCATTCAGTTAAAATTTGTATTATCGAAAAGCTTTGAAAGTAAAAGCAATACTTACATACAAACTCAAAATGGAGTTACTATTTGGTGATCTCCTGCTACTGGGAAACTGTAACGGGCAGTGGAAAGTAACAGTGGTGTCAAACTATGAGTCTAAGAAAAGTTTTGAATACACCTATTATGTTCCCATATAGTTGCAGGGTGCAGCAAAGCGCGCCGGGAAAAGGCTAGTAATTAATATACTAAAGGGTGGTTAAATTTAAAGGGTGGTCATGTTGATTTTAAATAAAACACAATTTATTTAGAAAATCATTGTCATTTATTTTTATTATGATAATATTGGTATGGTTCAATTATGTATGGAACAAAATATTGGCCAACTGGCCGCCGCGACGTCGGCGTCACACCTTCATCCGATGGTCCAAATTTTCGATGACGCTGAGGCATAAGTGAGGTTCTATACCGTTAATGTGCCGAAATATCTCATCCTTTAGCTCTTGAATTGTTGCTGGCTTAGCGACGTACACCTTTTCTTTCAAATAACCTCAAAGAAAAAAGTCCAACGGTGTCAAATCACATGATCTTGGCGGCCAATTGACATCGCCACCACGTGAGATAACACGGCCATTGAATTTGTCGCGCAAAAGAGCTATTGTTTCGTTAGCTGTGTGGCAAGTGGCACCGTCCTGTTAAAACCACATATCGTCCACATCCATATCTTAAAATTCGGGACATAAAAAATTCGTTATCATCTCACGATAGCGAACACCATTCACAGTAACTGCCTGACCGGCCTCATTTTGGAAAAAATACGGCCCGATGATGCCGCCACCCCATAAACCGCACCAAACAGTCACTCTTTGTGGGTGCATTGGTTTTGTCGACAATCACTCTTGGATTATCATTCGCCCAAATGCGGCAATCTGCTTATTGACGAATCCACTGAGGTGAAAATGTGCCTCATCACTGAAGATAATTTTCTTCGAATGGCACTGTTGCCATTTAACAGAATAACTTTAACGCGTTGCTCGATAGTGTATCTTTCCATACTTCAAAATGAGATAGTCTGAAATTGATAAATGTCAAATGAAATGCAGAAAAAAACTTGACGTTTAGGTATGGTTCACATTCAACATCGGCCCTTAAAATTTAACCACCCTTTATATGTACGTATATCAAAAGTACAAATTCAGTTTTGTATACATTTGAAGTTTACATATTAAATTAAATTGTTACAGTTCGAATTCAATTTTTTAAATTTTAAATTCGTATGAAAATAGTTAAATTTAAAATTCGAAACGTTGAATTTCATTTTGGCTAACGTGTAACATATAACTCGCCGAGGTTATCTTCGGTGACACTTAATAAACTTTTCTGGAGAGTATTTTTGCGGAAGGTTTTAACCCTTGACCTGGCACAAAAGTTGATTTTTAGGTAGTTTTCCAAAAAAATTCCCAAAATGACTTATGGTGGTGAGAGCTAGAGGGTTAAAATGTTCCGAGAATATATTCCTCGTAAAACTTGAATACAGGTTCTCCAAAACAAAAACCATTCTGAATCAAGTTTTACGCATGATTTTTTGTATTATTTTATTCGGTTTTTGACTAAAAAATTAAAATTTCAAACCTCTGTAAAAAAAAAAATAATTATGACGTAGTGGATCAGAAAGGAAATCTTTTGTTACTGATTTCAAATACTATCGTTTGAGATTGGTTTGGTTACCCCTGAAAATGTGTGTTGCGCTGTGCAAATCAATCAAAATATAGAATGAAAACTAAAATTAAAATTGTTATTTGTCATTATTTGGATTTGACAGTTGTCATTGATTTTCGTTTTATGGGGCTGCACCATTTTTGCGCTTTTTTTTATTTATGTATCAAATGAAATTGTCTCATTAGAATAAATGAGAACTTAAGCACTGAATTTTTTAATAACGTTGATCAGACTCAAAGTGAAATTGAATTTTTTGTATATTTAATGGTCTCGCCAAGACTTACTGAAAAGCTGAAAACTTACTTGATCAAAATATCAAATCATCCTTAAAGTATGAGCGTCATTCTTTCTCAATCTAAGTAAGCTAAATATATAAAGTATATATTCTTCTCGGTTCGGTGACCAACTTCTAATTTCTACCCTTGACAAAAAAAAAAAAACAGAAAATATCACCAAGTATGCGATATAAAAAAAATTATATCTTGCAAGTTTCTCGGGGTCATACCCAACAATTATAGCGGCTTATTACAGACATTTGTTTTTAAATTTCAGACAATTTTTCAAATTTAAAATTTTTATGTAAAGGGAAAATTTGAAAAAATTTTTCAAATTTAATTCAAAAAACTACTTGACCAAAAAAGCCTGAAATTGACGACAACAAGTTCAAATTTTTATGTCGAATTCAAAAATAACCTTTCACGAAGTCTCTCTTATTCAACTTTTATACAAAAAAAACTATATTTTCCTTCCAAATGGTGCCAAGTTTTGAAAACCTCAGCTGCTATTTTGGATACACCATTTACTATTTTTAATTTGTTATATCAACTTGAAGTTGAGAGATAACCATGAGATATTCCATTAAAATCTCGAATAATATCATATTTGTTTAATCTCCAGCTGGCGAATTGAGTGTTCGGCTCCGATCCTGATGGCTCCGATCTAAGCTCATCAATGAAAGAAAAAGAAAATCTTGCCTTTCATTTCCAAGTTCAAATAAGAGATTGGGGGTTCTAGAGGCGTATTATTTAACAGCTGGTCGCTTGGTAGTTGTGAAATATTAACACATGTCATTTACGAGGGGTATTAAATATTTATATTTTGGGAACTGGCAACACTAATGTCAATAGCTGAAATCTGGCATCACCATAATAAAGTTTGACATTTGTTAGCATAAATGTACTCACAACGTTTTAATGTACAAGTGTTATTTGTTTTGTTTACAGTGAGTTAAGAAAATCAATTTGTTCAAAAAATGGAAATTTCAAGAGAAGGTTTTCGTTGGATTATTTTTCACAACTTTCGACGTGGATTATCTCAACAAGAATAAGTCTATGAACTCAGTTCTTTGTATGACGATAAAGCACCATCAAAAACCACAGTATATCGCTGGTATAGTAAATTCAATCGTGGTCGTAGTTCGGTTGCCGACGAATTCCGTGAAGGTCGTCCAAAATCGGTTGTTGTGCCACAAAACATCGATGCAGTACGTGAACTAACAATGCAAGATCGTCATGTGACATATCGTGAGATAGAGGCATCTTTGCACATTAGTTCCACTTCAATACATTCGATTTTACATGAATACTTATCTGTAAAAAAAATTGCTTTCGTTGGATACCCCATAATCGGGTAAGGGCACCACTACATTTAAAGCTTCTGTATAGTTTCTGTGTTTGTCTTTTTCCTTTGATTTGTTGTTGCGTTTTGTGTTGTTACACAAGCGTTTGCTGTCATATTCTTACTCTCATCGCTCCCAGAGTGCTCTCTGCCCATAGCTGCCCATAATTTATCAATCGCTCAAAAAAAGTCTGGCGTCGATTGGTGTAAGGAAATGATTAAAAAGTTCCATCGTGGTGCTTCAAAAGACGTGTATAAAATCGTGACAGGTGACGAATCATGGATATATACGTATGAGCCGGAAACTAAACAGCAATCGACCGTGTGGGTCCAAGACGAGGCAAATCTAACAAAAGTTGTTTGCGCATGAAGCACTGCGAAGCAAATGGTCGACTGTTTCTTCCACCGAATGGGTCATGTGGCCACTGTTCCGCTTGAGCAACGTAGGGCGGTCAATTCTGAGTGGTACACGATCATTTTTGTTTGCCGGAAGTTTTCGGAGAAATTCGCAAAACCAACCGCCAAAGACGAATCATTCTCCATCATGACAATGCGGGCTCTCACACATCTCTTCAAACATGTGCATTTTTGAGCAGCCAAAACGTCGAATTAATGACTCATCCTCCATACAGTCCTGATTTGGCACCCAATGACTTCATCTTCATTGGGTGAAGAAGAGTATCAAAGGTAAACTGCGTGGTCAACGATTTACGAGCGTCGCAGAAGCAGTTAAAGAGGTAAAAAACCTTGTTTTGGAGGTGTCTCAAGAGGAATGGAAAAACTGCTATGACAAATGGTTTGAACGAATGCAAAAGTGTATTGTATTGATCATCAAGGGGAATATTTGGAAAACCAATAAAGCCATTTTCATTTAAAAATGTTTGTTATTATTTGCTAATTCCGAAATATAAATAGTACCCCTCGTAACATGTTGAAGTACGAAATTCGCGTTCAATCGTAGTTTCGATGCGCGCAATTCGAGCAAATTTTCCTCGTAATCATGTGGCTTCAGCAACGCTTGTACGCAATAGAATTAAAAAATTTCAAGCGACTTGCTCAGAGCAAGTTGAGAAGACACCGAAACGAGTTCGCCCCGAACATTCAAGCCAGTTCTCCCCGAACATGTAAAGAAAATATTCAAGCAGTGAAGGGAAGTGAGGTGTTGAAATAGACACAAGCATCTCAATTCGTCACCGTGAGAACTCGACCTCTCCACGTCCACACTCACACTACAGTGAATATTGACGAAATATTTGGTTCTGCATGAGTACAAGGTCAAATTGACTCAATTGGATCTTGGAAAACATGATGATTTTTGCAAAAAAAAAAAAATTGTTTTTTCTGAAGTACCTCATTTTCCCATGGACGATTATGTTCATAGCAATAACCAAAACTTAAAAATTGGGGATCTATGGATCGAATTATGATCGATCTATGGGAAATCCTCGAATTATTTAGGCGCTGCCAATGAATTGACAACGAGTGACAGTTTGATGCGAATTGAGGGTCGGAAGCTTCATAAGGGGCTTCTACACTATACAACGGCTGTACCATCTCGTATTGTACAGCAGTTGGCAGTTTCAACCATTCGACCGTGCAATACTGCAACCAACTTGTCGCATCCCTGCATCCAAACAATACAATAATAGCACACAACCATCAAATTTCAGTCGATATTGATACAGCCGTTGTATATGTAGAATCCCCTATAGGGCCGTACTTTTTCGAAAACTGCAACGGAAGAGCCATTACATTCTATTGAGTGCGCCACAGAGGCATGATAAACAATTTTTTGTGGTTGGAGATAGAGTTTAGGCACACAAACGACGACTACTTCCAACAGGATGATACTACGCACCATATAAGTTGCGAAACAATCGAGTTATTGAGCATGAAGCTCCCTGTTCACGTAATTTCTCGTTTTGGAGACCAATTTGACCACCAAAATCTTGCGATTTAACACCGTTAAACTTCTTTCTTTGGGGTTATGTTAAGAGTAAGGTCTACGCAAACCATCCACAAACAGTTCCAATTCCAGCCCCAATTATACAAAAGAGTGTTCGAAAATTTCGAAAAAAGGATTAATGTCTGCAAGGTAAGCCAAGGCTACCATTTGAAAGATATCTTACTTCATACATAATTTCCATGTGTCTGCTTTATATCAAACAGCAATTAAAAGACATCCAACCAATTGTTTATTTTATTAAAAAAACAAATTTTGCACCTAAAAAAAAAAAAAAAAATAAATAAAAAATAAAAAATAAAAATGTTGATACACTCTTTATAACTAACTATATTTAACGGTAATTTTTGTTTTAAATATATCCATCGCAATTTTTGCCATTCGCAAATATATCATGACAATTTCATAAATGTGCTAGAAATCAACTTTGGAACGAATGGTCCAGATTTTTACAAGTTGTCCAAACATTTCTTAAATTATGAGCACACATGCATTTGGAGTTTTTCTTCAAGTTGTTTGAAATGACTATAATTAACATGGCCAAATTCGTAAATAAATCCCTCAACCTGTTTCGCTTCAGAAAATTTTATGAACAGAGAAGAAAAAAAAAAAAAACAATAAAATACAAATTTTTGCGACTAGTATGAGGAAAAACCACAAACATTAAAAAGAAATACATGTGCATGTATGAGACTTACTGCTTCAAAAAGAAGTCATTATTAACGACAAGTAAGCACTAACGAATAATACGTATACAGTAGAAAAATCAGCAAAAAGAGTGTGAAATAAGAACATTTCAACATTTACTGAAAAAGAAACATATTAACTAAGCGTAGTACTGCTACATTTAACCTACTCACTGACCATGTCGCGTATGAGACATGCGTTATTACAACTTATGACGACAATGACCGCTATAATTTTTTTGGAAGTTTAAGATTGTGCGCATCACGTTGCCATGATAATTAGTAACGATTTTAACACGCTCCAATTTTGTCGTCACTCGAATGGACGATAAAAAATGCTATTAATTGTAAGAAGAAATTGTGTCAAAATCCGCATTATGATCGGTCAAAATGAAAAAATGATTAGACAACCTAATGGCACAGAATGTTTTATACTGTTGTCCTACTCACATGAAAGATGTTAAAATAAAAATAATGGGTAATAAATAAAAATAATTCAATTTTTATAATCTTCTGTAGAAAGATCGTACCATTCACACTTTCTCTATACACAACACTTATATCTAGGAACTTGTCGCAAGCATTAATTAGCTAATCTTATTAAGAGGTCATGCACATTTGCAGACATGTATGTGCTGTAGATTGAAGAATTATGATGATACATACATATGTACATGATGATGATACAAACGCATACGAGTATTTCTGCAGGTTAATAATTTGAGTTCAAAATAAATTCAAAAACTCACTTGAACAATGTAGTGCTTGGGAAATCATTCAACCAAGTGTAACAAAGGTATGTGATGGCATTCAATTCGAATGCAGACAGATGACATGTAGTACATATATCGAAAATCCAAGAAAAACGTATGTAAGTAAGTATGCATGTTTTCATAAATATTATGACATAAGCTCGATTCCATGAATATTCACGTGTTTCTTTAATAAATTTACTAGTAGGCTGAAAGATTAAATAAGCTTTGCATCTATTAATTTCGTATAATTCTTATTTAGTTGTGGGTACAGGTCAAACGGGTGCAAGTCCTGAAATGTTATTTCGGTGTCTCCAATAGAATTAAGTTTGAATAGAGAGTTGGCAAATTATCAGAACTATTTTTTTTTTAATCAGAATTCATCAACCATAAAATTTATAAACAACGAAGTCTTAAGCATTAATTCTTGTAGGACAATAACCTTATTAACGTGCGATGTTACGTTTTAGCCCGAAGGTTTTCAAAAAAGTTGAAACAGTCAATTTTTCATAATGCATCGGCGCATAGTGGCACGCAATGCTCCCTGGGTGATCAAAACTCTAACTTTTGGAAGTTTTCACTACATTTTTTTTTGCTGTGTTGGAAATCAATTTGACTAAGGAATGAGAAAAAATTTTTTGAAATAATCTGAGGGTTGCTTGGTAGGGTTGACTCGAACTCAACGAAAAAAAATCGGGTTTCGCTTCCTCGGCAACAAAAATTCCGTTGTTTTGAATCAGATTGAAATATTTTCATATTTTTTGTTTGTTTTGTTGAAAACCAAAGTGATTATAAATACAGAGAAAAATAGTGTCAAAAAAACTGAAGGGGGTTTTTACCAAAAATAATAGAAATCAGATTACGCCGAGGCAAAAAAAGGTGCACTGTTCTGCGCAAGACGTTTGGTCTTTCGTGACGTAGATAAGAAAATGCACTTTCTCTGTTTTTCTCACTGATTTTTTGTTCGTGCAAGAAGAGGCAAAATATAGTGCGAAATAGTTCTGTGCGATTTATTTTTCAGTTACAGTTCTGTTTGTTTACGTTTTGCTCAGTGAAAAACAGCTGATTTTGACAATGATCATGACGTAGGCAGACATGCGCATTAGGGCGTATCGAAAAATTTAAATCGTATAAGAGGTCTCAGAAGTTGCAGGGGGTTGTCAAGATCACAAAAAAAAAAAAATTAAAGTTGTGTTTTGAGGAAAACAGTAAAAAATAACGACCTTAGAATGCTTTGACTTTTATAAAAAAAACTACGTATGTCTTAAAGCAAAAGTAAGTATAGGCTTAAATTAACAATATATTGGCAAACACGATGCCACTCACGATTCTTATCCACAGTGTCCTGTGTGAAGGATATTCGAAGCAAAAGTTGAAATCGAGATAGCACAGAACTTTTGATTGTTACACAATAGTCTAAATTTTGGTGGTATTGATTATACTGCTAACGTATTCCTTAAAGTTGCCGAATGAATAATTAGCATAATTTTTGCATATGCATTTTCCTATTATTGAGAAATGTTTACTTGAATGCAATTTTTTAACTCTTTCAAAAAAATGAATATAAGATTAAATATATCGTGTACCAGAAATGGTACCGAAGAAACTTTGCTCAATTTGAATTCTTCAAATATTTCTTAACAACACCCTGTCTAAAAGTTTTAATTTAAAATACCAGCTTAAGGCCACGATTTTATTTTCTATTTTGATACTTTACAAAAAAAAAATACTTCATAACATAAAATTTAACAATTTCATCAAAAAATATCAAAGTAGAAAATAAAATTGTGGCCTTAAGCCTCGTTTTCATTTTATACCCCCACGTTTAAAAAACGTAAAAGCGGTACATTAATTTTTCACTCCGTCAAGTTCGAAAATGAGCCAAATGGGAAGAAAACCACGCCTACCTCCCAAACAAAATGACTTTATTAAAACGGTAAAATCTGTTAGAATTCCAATAAAATTAATATATGGACTTTGATATATAACATGTACTTTAAGTATAAAATTCAACCAAATCGAGTAAAAACCATGCCCACCTCCCATACAAAGTGACTTTATCAAAAAACAAAGGCGAATATTTTCTGTTAAAACTATGACGAAAATGTTTTTACCAATAAACATTTTATTGACTGCTTAAGACTTTGAATATACTTTGGTTCGGCCGTGGGGGTATTTTAACTTCGGCTCAGTCAAAGATCATTTCTTACTAGTTTTTTTTTAAAGTTGATATCAGAACTAACCAAGGAAATGAGTTTATCACTTTATTTGCATATTTATTATTATCATATAAATTTTAATAAAATTTTTAAATCACAAAATCTACATGAAAATAATACTAAAAAACAACTATAAATGAAATACAATAATTTGTTATACTGAAACTTTATTTTATAAACTTTAAGAAGTAACAACTTTCTCAACAAGTTTCTATTTCAGCTAACGTGTCCCACAATACTTTTTTTTTAATTCCCAACCGAGGTTATTAGAGGATCACAAGAAACCATCAACTTAGTAAAAAACTAAAGCTTTTTATATCATATCGTGCTCATTTAGTGGAGTGAGTCTGGTGGTACGACTTGATCGGATTTAATACGATTTTGGAAATTATGCTACGAGAAAAAAATATAATACAACCAAAAACTAAAACAAAATAAACAGCAGGTGTTTACTTTTTTGAATGCACTCTCAAATCAGCGAAACAAAAACCCGAAAACCAGCTAAAATTTTGAGAACTATAAATTTTGACGTTCTAGATTTCGGTAGTGTATTAGCCCAAGAATTTAATTTAATTTGCAAAATTGTTAATATAAACTGAATATGAAAAGTATTTTACGCAAATATTTTCCACTTCTGATTGCTATGTTGTCGGCAGCACAAAATTTTCAACTTCTTTACGGCTTACAAGTGTTTTTTTTCAAATTTATTGTATAAAAATTATACTAACACCTGGGACACTTCATGAATTTTTGACAATCATATTCACCTCACAAGTGCCAAATATTCTCATTCAAACTGTCAAAATTTTATCATTCGAGTTAAAAGTTTCCGAAAAGCACACGGCCTTTGTAATAACATAAATTTATGAAGAGAGTATCAGCAATACCTACACCTACTTGTGGCGTCCGTGGCGTAGTTGGTTAAAGTGCGTGGCCTCTATGTCAACGAACCTGGAGGGAGACCCAGGTTCGGACCCCAGCAGCGACAGAAAATTATTTGAATGAAAATAATTTTTCTGTACGGCCGCCACCTCTCTGCAAACAATGGCAAACCTCAGAGAGTAATGAAAATGCCATGTAAAGCTTCTTGAGAACAAGAACATTCCGTTCAGTGGGCGTTAAACGGAAGTCGGCGTTAAAGGTTCTCGGTCAATTGTGTACAAATTTAATAACACGCACAACACGATTGATCATAGAAGCTAGGTCAAAGTCCTTTCAAGGGCTGAAATGGCCAGTTATTTATTTTTTTTTTTTTTTGTATGAACAATACTCGTATATATTAAAAAAATGTTTGGAATTGTCGAAAATTACTAAAAAATTTTGTTTTGTATTTCAACCACTAACTGATTGTAAAAAACTTGATTACCTTTCATAAGAAGTGAAAATGTTTTTTTTTTGTCCTGAAAACGCCTTTCAGGATGAATAAACTATGAGAAATCATCAAGGCACATTCCTACTTGGCGCGCTCGGTATTCGAGTAAAAAATTTAAAATTTTTATACAGGAAAACGGCAAGAGGTAACTGAAAATTTTTTGGGGTGAATTAAAACACTCAATTTTATTAATTTTGAACATTTTTATGTAATTAACTTTAATTTGAAGTTTTTTACATATTACAACATGGTTACCATAGTTACACAAAATTATCTTGTCCGATTATCTCCAAATTTTAACCGTATACTTTCCACATGTGTAGTTTCCGTGTGAACTAAAATATTGCAAAATTTTTATATTCAGGAAAAAAAAAAATCCAGAAAAAAACTTGCGTTTTCAACAATTTTTTTTTTTTTTTGTAAATCTTCATAATTTTTTTATTTTTTTGCCAAACTTAAAAAGTTAAGTTCACACGATAACTATACTCATTTTATAATTTTTATTTCTGCCCAAAAAAAAAAAAAATTTAAAAAAATTTTCAAGTACTGCCCAATCTTAGTAATTATGGTAACCATCAGCTCTTTCCGATATCGACACGTCAACTTCAAATTAAAGTTTCATACATAACAAATTGTCAAAAAAAAAAAATAAATAAATAACTGGCCATTTCAGCTCTTGAAAGGACTTTGACCTAGCTTCTTATGATCAATTGTGTTGTGCGTATTATTAAGTTTGTACACAATTGACCGAGAACCTTTAACGCCGACTCCGAACGGCGATGAACGGAATGTTCTTGTTCTCAAGAAGCTTTACATGGCATTTTGAATATTCTCTGAGGTTTGCCTCTGCAGAGAGGCCATACAGAAAAATTATTTTAATTAAAATAATTTTCTGTCGCTGCTGGGGTTCGAACCTGGGTCTCCAGGTTCGTTGACATAGAGGCCACGCACTTTAACCAACTACGCCACGGACGCCACAAATTGTCAATATTATTAAAAAAAATTTTTTTGTAAATAATTTTTCAGTGTATTTATTCACACCAAAAAAATTTGTCCATTATCTCTTACCGTTTTGCTGTAAAAAAATTATAAATTTTCACTCGAATACCGAGTGCGCCAAGTAGCAACACGCCTTAAACCAGGAAATTTCGCCATATTTTCTTAAAATGAAAAGTTTGTACAACAGACGGCGGCGGATGCGACGAAAGTTTCTAATTTGATATAAAGAGGATAATCCCAGGATTTATGTCTCGTATACAGTTCATTGTTCCTATTCGTTCCTTGAACCATTCCAAAGTAACTAAAAATTACTGAATAAAGAAAAATTGCATAGAGAACACAAAAAATAAAAAATTTTGAACTTTTCGAAAATTCAAAATTCGACACTTAAAAAGTTTAAATAGATACATAAAAATCGATAGCATATTTTAAAAGCTTGTACCATAGTTTAATAAATAAGGTTGTCGGATGGGTGAAAACGAGTTCCCATAAATGTCAAATCGAAGTTGACAACTCATACAAAATCTGAATGCGTAAATTGATAACATGCAAAGCCGATGAAGTTGTTGTTGTAGCTTTTCATTGATTTTGACAATTATGGGTACTGAGAAGAGAGTGCGATCAGCTACGAGACAACCTTATTTATTCAACCATGACTTGTACAACTTTCACTTGAAATACAGGAAAAAGTTTAAAACATTTTTATCTTTGCATTTTATATTTTCGGGCCATCAAACGATTGTTTGTGTCACTGTGGTGCGACGTGCGTAATTTTTATAAAGGAAGGTATTTTTATTATGTCTCGATTCTCTTAGGTATCGACGCAATGTTGGTTGCTTAAGTCTTCTATATATGTATTACCATGGGAAGTGTTCAAGGGAGATACATGACTCGACGCCATCAACTTGTGTATTTCTCAAGTCTACTCAGGCAGCTCACCAGGCCCATCCCTATACCATTGCCTTAATGTCCAATAAAACCTCGCATTACCGAGATAAATCTTCACCATATTTTCACCTCCCAACTAACTATCACCCGTCTTCCAAATCAACACAATGATTTTGCATACATAGGGGCCAACCTTTAAGCCTTGACTTAGACTAGAAAAAAAAGTAAATGTCAAAAAAGTAACCATGACCTTGGGTTTGCATTTCATGTATTAACCGTAAAGATCTAATCTTTAAATTAACTTTCGGAACCAACTTTTCATGCAAACATAGCTTAATTCAAATTTTTTTAGTAATTGTCTAATAGTTTCGGGCTCATTTCTATCTTTTTATTGCGCTAAATTAAGGCATTCAATGTCAGATTCAAATGTTTCTTCTTATTTTTATTTTTATACAACGCCTTAAACACTTAACAACGCCTTAAACACTGCCTACTTAAACACGCCTAAAACTGCACGCCACAATTAAAAGGTTGGCATCAAGTTTTGAATTTATTTTTATTGTTAAGAAACTATTAACGAATCTATTTTTTTATCGAAATTAAAAAAAAAAGAAATGACAATAGAAGACATAAGACCATACCATTATGAACCGTTAGTTTATAGAATAATATATGAAAAATATTTTATACACAGCTTTAGCATTCATTGCTTTCACTTTAGAACTTCCGATCTATTGAAAAAAAACTTAGTTTAAAATAATTTTACCTATTTACATTAATACTACTTTCATCAAAATGTTACTGGCTCATCAATGGAGCTTTATCTTAACGTCTAAAAAAAATATTATGATACTCTTAACTCTTACTTGTTATTTACTTCAAATACTTGTCTTAAAATCGTGCAATAACTAATTTTCTGCAAGAAACATGAGCGCATGCGCGGCGGCGCTAAGCATTGCTGCTTTTGTACTCATAGTAAATGCTTATCTGTTTGCATTTTATTATTGTACAATTAAGCGCAACATAAACAATTAGGTTGTTTGGTCAGTCGGTGGTTGAATACGTTAATAATTGAGCCAAGATTTGCTTTTTATTCGATTTTTATGGTTTTATTGACTTCAAATATCTATGTATGTATGTTGAAATATTTAATTTTCACTTAAATATGTATGTATTTTAAGCGCTATTTTTATTGCTTTTTTCTTAAATATAAAAGTTTCAGGAGTTGTTATTTAGTAAAAAGCTCAAAAGCTGCGCAAGCATAAGAAAACTGAATTGCAAGCCATCTGCAATGCTTTCAAGTACTTAGTCTGTTCTGCAGGCGCATTTCAAAACAACCAGTGCAGTAAGGCGATGTTTTTTGTGCACAACCAGAGAACTGCAGAAGCCTAACTGAAGTTCAAACCACTTCAAGTACTTGAAATATTGTATCTATTCTTGAAAAAGCAAGCTCTAGCCTGTTTACAAAAGTACCAAACAAGATACAAGTCATATCCCTGCTTTCTTGTAGATGGACTTGTTGTGACTTACTTTGTCGTGTCCGAAAGTTGACAGCTTGAAGGCAAATATCCAATTAATTCAAGTATCCAAATAATTCAGTGAGGTTGTGTAGGAAAAGCTTAAGACTATTAGGACTTTTTATAGTTCTGTGGACTATGTTTTTGGCAGTTTTAGGTGGTAGCATGATACAATTATACAAGGTAGGAGTAACAACTGGCTATTTTCTCACGAGTGTCTTATGCCGACTGTCATTTTCCTGTATATTTAACTTTCTATTTTCATTTCTACTTTTTTCGTTCTCTAATTTATACTATTTTTGACAGTTGGTGCAAGACGAAAAAACTGTCACTCCTACCTTGTATAATTGTATCATGGGTGGTAGCTGATTTCGAATCTGATATCAGAATCGGCTTATAAAAGCAATGGAAGGAGAGTTTTTTTATTAAGATAATAATATAATTTTGCCAAATTTGAAACTCAGGTTGGATATAAAAAATTTAAACTAACTAATTTTTTGTCACCTTGTGTGGGATTTTACTTTTTATTAAATTTTATTACTAAAGCTTCAAAATGACTAGCTTGTCATATTAAAGCTAGTAATCGACAGTCAGACGGACAACAGATCATTATCGCCTCCTTATGCACGTTACAAACGAAGTTACAAAGATAATATGAGGGTTACGACATTTATTCGGAAATAAATGTAAAGAAATAAATCAAAAGAATAAATTTTTTTATTTTGAAAAATAAGACAAACAATTTTTTCAATTTTTGTAACTTGAGACAAGTAGAAAAATAGGAAATATTCCGTGAAATACAGTTCAATATAGAGGGAATAATTTAATTTTCGAAAAGCGTCGTTTGAACGTGAGAGATATAGCTGCCGAACTTGATATATCGACAGGATCGGCACACACCACATGTACATGATGTTTTAGGTATGCGACGGGTTGCAGCGCGATTTGTGCCAAAATTTGCTGAATTTCCTTCAAAAAGAGTTTCGCAAAATTGTCGCTCAGGAGATACTTGAAATAGACATTCGATACGGACATTCAACGCGGTGGGATGACATAACGTCCACCGACATAAGGTCCATGGACATTATGTCCGTTTCAAACAGACATAATGTCTATGGACCTTATGTCTGTTTCAAAAAATACATAATGTACAAAGCAGAACGGACAGAAGGTCCATGAACATTATGTCTGTTTGAAACGGTTTTTATTCATAATGAATAATTGTCCAAAAATACGATGAACAATCGCCCACACGAAAGAAAGTAGATATAAGGATCCAAATTAAATGCCAAATTAAAATATGAAAAAAAGCCCGACTTTTTCGAAAAAACAAATAGTTAATAAATTTCAACCTCGTTATGATAAAATTGTTTGCCCTTGTACGGAAGGTAAGAAATAAACATTCCGTATAAGGGCAAATCATTTTAACATAAAAAAACACCATTTTACCTTATCCGGAGATATGGTAATGTCTATGGACCCTTTGTTCATGGAATAACATCAGAAACAAATTTCAAACTCGTTATGATAAAATGATTTGCCCTTGTACGGAAGGTAAAAAAATTATACATTCCGTATAAGGGCAAATCATTTTTTCATTTTAAGTTCATCGGGCTTGGACTCCGGGAGCAAAAAAAAAAAAACTATATTAACCGTAACTTTCTTTACAATTTTTTTGATCGCAAGTTAAGCAAAGCAAAATCGCTACAAAAACAACTTCATGGAAACCTGTTAATTCTGTTCTAAATTGTGAATGATCGCAATTGAGAAATCGTCCAAAAATTAATATTGGGCGGTTGCTCATTGATGACCGAACAGAACGGTCATAATGTCCATCCCGAAAAAGACATAAGGTCCATGGACATTATGTCCGTTTCAAAAGAGACATAAAGTCCACGGACATTATGATCGTTTAGAGTGGACATAATGTCCATGGACCTTATGTCCGTGGACGTTATGTCATCCCACCATGCCACGCATCGTTACCGGTGACGAGACTTGGGTGCACGAGTATGTCGTCGATACAGTTCAACAATCTGTAGAGTGTCATAAACATTAAGGTGATTTTGACTGTTTTCTTCAATTCTCGAGGTGTCTGAATTCCTTCCGCAAGGTCAATCGGTCAACACTCAATATTATTTGAGATTTTGAAACAATTTAAATCATCAAAGAGAATTCGCAGAGGGAGCTAAAGCCCATTCCAAAATCGGCCACCCAAAAATGCTTTCAAGAATGGAAAAAACGTTGGTATATGTGTGACGCCTGCGAAGGTGATTATTTTGAAGGTGATCAAATAAACATTGAAGAATAATTAACCGTTGATGTTTTATTTGCACAGTCCCGTTCAATTTTGAGCAAGAGTAAATTTGTTGTAAGTGTTTAACCAATGAATGCTGGCCAGTACAAAGTAAATATAATTGCTTTGTACTGGGTGAATTGGGACTTCAAAACAAAACTGACGATCTTGAATTTTTTTTAATTTTTCACTCATTACACTTTTAAGCTTAACTATCGAATATAAATTTGCATAGATGAATAAAAATAAATTTTAAAAAATATTTTTTATTTGCCTTCTGAACGCTTGATAAATGCCCAAAATCATTCGTCTATAAAAATAAATAAATAACTGGCCGTTTTAGCCCTTGAAAGGACTCTGACCGAGCTTCTTAAGATCAAATTGTGTTGTGCGTGTTATTAAATGTTTGAACACTATTGATCAAGAACCGGACCTACTAGTTTTATGCCGACTCCGAATGGCTAATGTGCGTGTTCTCAAGAAGCTTTATATGGCGTTATTTACTCTCTGAGATTTGCCATTGTCTGCAGAGAGGTGACGGCCGAACAGAAAAATTAATTCAATTGGAAAAACTTTCTGTCTCAGGTGGAAATTGAACCAGGGTTCTCTGGCGTATGAGCCACGCGCTGTACCCATTGCGCCACGGCCGCCACAATCGTTCGCCTATATCTTCTTTTATTTTCCTAAAGTAAATATAAGAAGATCTAAACGGAGTAAAAAAAGTGGAATAAAAGACTTCAAGGGGGGTAAGGTTTGTTCGGGGTTTGTTTGGGGTAAGGTTTGTTTCGACTAAAAAAAACCTTTTTTCATGAATTTTTTTTAGAAAAAACTATAACAGTAGGCTTATTTTACATATTATTATATAAAAGTACAACGTTTTAAGAATATTTAAAAGAAATTTTGTTAAAAAATAGAGAGAAATAACGGATTTATTGAAGATCTCCGCAGGTGCCTCGACAAAAAGTCTTTGTGCGGTGACCAGCCTACAGCATCACTGGATCATCTGAAACCAAAAAATCAAAATGCTTTCTTTGGTTTATTACTTTATCCTCCAGTGACGTTGAGTTCATAATATTTCTCAATTTTTCAATTTTTGGCACCATTTCGAAGCCAAAATGATGATTTTTGACGAAAAAATCTACCTATATGTTATTGTAAAATTGTTAGTAATTAAAAAATTGAAAAAAAAACTCGACGTCACTAGAGAGCTACTTATATGTAGAATATGTGTACAAAATTTCAAAACGATCGGTTCAGTAGTTTTTTCTGCAGGCTGGTCAACGACTTTAAAAATTAAATGTTTAGGAAAATTGATTTAAAGTTTTGTACACTAAGCAAAAATTTAGTACAATATTCTTCAGATGTCGTACTTTCAGAAACAAAAATAAAAAAAAAATAAAAAAAAAGTTGTCAAACCTTACCCCCCCCCCCCCCCTTAAGTTGGTTCACCCTGGGAAAATCATAGCTGGGTTAGGGTAAATTTCAGAGTGAAGTGATATTACACTCGACAACCTTATTTTAAAAGAAATACTTTCTCTGGAAGCAGTATGATTGTTTTCGCAATACATTTCTTCAATAGCCTATTTTTGGATAATGGGAGCATAGAACTCGATGCTTAAAAGCAGTATTCGAAGATAGAGGGTAAGTGTGAGAGCAGATATTGGGTATTACATTAACTCAACATATTTGCATGTTCCTTTTTTTAATTCTAATCAAAGACTACATTTTACTGACTGACTTCATGACCAGATTGTAAGAGAACTAGATTCGATGGAGAAAAATAAACTCCAGATTCATGATCAGCAATCTCAAAATACTCCAAAACTTTTGGGAAACTCGAAAAATTTTTGAATATTGTGTTGCATTTAGTGTTTACCTTTTTTACATAATCTTAAGTACTTACAAGTTTTAAATATAATTCTTGAAAAACGAAGCAATAACATCAAAGAGTATAAAATTTTAACTCTTCTTATTTTTAATTACTACTCTTCTAGAGTTTCTAGTGTTTTTATTTGTTGGTTTCTTGTTTTTATATGTTTTATTGCCATAAAAAAAAGTGAAATCTTGTTGAAGAAACCACAAGATTGCAGTGAGAATGATCGGAAGCGGATTAAATAAATTAACAAACTACCAAGACAACTACAACAACAACAACCACAACGATTACAAAAACAAGAGCATAAATAAAAACAACACCACTTGAAGCATAAATGCAATACAGGAGCAACAAAGTGGAACCAATAGAAGAAACATTTCGATTGAAGTCATCAACTAGCTATAACAACCAACAAACAACAAAATACCAACTGAAGAAACTCCAAGAAAATAAAAACAACAGCGCGCTAGGAAACAATAAACAAACATGGCGTTAAATGCATGACACCTACCGTTCCAGGGTTTCGCATTTTGGTAGCAAAGCACCTTGGACCCCCAAAGTGCTGTCAAGATCAACAATAGCTACAATAATAATAACAACAACAACAACAACAACAACATAAAACACCCCTTAGCGACTAATTAAAAGTGCGTGAATTACGGAATTTTGTTCGACCTAAGCCTTCAGCAGCGCATGCGCAACATTTAACTTTTTATTTTTTTATACGCGTTACTTTAATTGTTTTTTTTTTTTTTTTTTGTTAATTTTATATTTGGTTTAAATATTGCTGCCACCTTCCATATCTGGCGATGGTGCGATACCCCATTTTTAATACCTGTTCTGTATTTGAAGAGCACTCATTTTGGCAGTCAAGTTCAACGACGTCATTGGTGCTTTTTGTTGGAGTACAGTTCATAAAAAAAAACAAAACTCGTTGCGGTCTTTTGATTTTGACTCATGTAAATACAACGAATATATGTATCGTACATACAATTTGGGTAAGGCAGACAGTTACTGTAATAACAAAAACAAAAACCATAGCAAAAAAGTCACCAACATGGTCGACCAACAACAAACACACTTTGTCCGTCACACTTGACAAGGGCTTCTGAGTTGAAACACTGCTAATTATTTCGCATCCCCCCGCGGTACATGTTTAATTCGAAGAAAGAATAAACAAAGTTATATAAGTTCAATAGCTCTTTTGCTGCGCTTTCTGCTGTTTCAAAATGATAATACAATAAAATTAAAAAATCAAGTTTTTACGAAACCCCGATAATTTCATGATTTTACAGCCAGTTGGCAAAAACCTGGAGCCACCTGACCGAGGTTGAACTCGACCAAGTCATCGCACAGAATTGGCCGCCGCCGTTCACACTAAAATATCAAAAACCACAATTTGGCGCACTTTGCATCGCTGTAACCAATTCAAATTATCAAAAATGACAAACGCACCCAATCTTTTGGTACTTTTTATGAGACAGAAAGTTATTGCTATTGATCTTAAAATTCATCGGTCTGACTCTTTGTGTTGAAAAGGTTATTTTCTTGGACATGATAAAATAGAATCTTGATGGCTTCGATAGTTCCCAGTTCTAGTGGAGATATGCGAAAGAAGTCCCTTAACTTTTCCAAAAGCAATATAGGAGGACGCTCTGTAATGGTGTAGGAGGCTTTTAAAACAAAAGTCATGCCTTCATTTCTGTTGACATCGTCGCAAAGACTACATTAAAGTTTTTGAAAATAGTCTCCTTCCTTTTGTTGAGGAAAACAGGGGAGTACCAATAGTTTTCCAATTCGAAAGTTTTCCGTTCATATTCTGGGCTGCTCTATACAAGCTCTGGGAAAACCACAGAGACTACTGATGAGGCGGAGTAGCGTCCGACGTTGTTGTAGCAACCTGTTACTTCATGAATTATTTGGCATAAAGCTCAAAATATAATTCTTAAAAAAATATGTTTTTTAAGAATTATAAAATTAAATAAACATATTAAAAATACGACAATTCTATAACTCATCAAACTCTGGGCTGGTTGGTCTTCTGTGCGGACTTCCCAAATACAATAGAGAGTGTGAAGAGCATACATATGTATATGTTAAGTCGGAAGGATTTATATAAAAAATCGCCAATATACAACAAAGAAGAGCTAATGACTGCAATTGTTGCCAAATGTAGCCCATTTGGCTTTCGAAAATAACGCCCAATAAAATAACCCCAAAAACAAAAAATAATGAAATAAAGCCCAAAATATTTTGGCTTACAAAAATGAAATAACGCTCAAAATAAAAAATTAAATAACACAAAAAAAAAAAAAAAAAATGGAATAACGCTTAAAACAAAAATGAAATAAGACCCAAAATTTTTTGGGAAAAAGAAAATAATTAATAATGTCAAAAATAGTATGTCCAAACAAAGCCCAAAAAATATGAAATAACCTCCAAAAAGGAAAATGAAATAGAGCTAATTGTTCATCATACATATTGCTCACGTGTGAATGTGAACTCACGTGAATGTATTTATCAGGTGTAGTAAAAATAAATCCATTATTTTTGCATGAAATTTAAGGCTTTATTTATCATAGTTATAATCTGATTTTGGAAAAATTTGTTGCCATTTTGAAGATAATTTCATTATGCCTCTCTCATAAAAAACCTCGTCTCTATTGGCAAAGAACTGGGAGAGTCGATTTTCACATGACTCCCTTGAGGCGAAGTTCTCACCAGCAAAACATTCGCCATAGACAGGAACAGGTGGTAATCACTTAGTGCTAGGTCCGGACTATAAGGTGAATGCATACACTGAGAAAATTGAACGCCTTAAAATCAAAGAAAAAAAGTTGTTAAAAGGCTGTAACCAAAATATCTTTGCTACAAGGAAAAGATCGTTGCACTTATGATTTATTCTCTAAGCAACTACTGCATCTTTGAAACAAATGACTGAAGTTCTTTGAAGCTAAATCAATCAAAAAATATTTGCCGTAAAGATAAATTATTTACTATAACGATTTAATTGTTTGTTGAATTGTTTGTAAAAGAAAAAAGTACGCAATATCAACTAATTTTCTTTGTTTTCTTGAAGCTAAGCATCATTGTTTCAAAGATAAAGTCTATAACTTTAAGGAATTTTTTCTACAAAATCATATTTTTCTTAAAAATACACAAGTTTATAGTTCGCAGTTACTTTGTGGGCAATATGTACTATATAAGGCAATTGATGTATTAATATGTATAAGTTGTTATTAGCACTAGATTAAATCGTATGGGTTAAGGGTCAAGGGGAAGGGGAAGGAGATGGGAAGGAGAATGGAGAAGGGGGTGAGTAATAGAAAGAAAAGGCGGACATACAAAGATAGTATTAAGGAAATCGACTTTTTTAAAGACGTGGATCTTTGTCACAAGAATTTAAGTCTTTGATATAAAGTATATTTTTCATGGGAATTTAACAATCTTTGCGCCTTTGCCATAAGGATCTTTGGGCACAATCTAACCAATAAAAGTCTTTGTGGCAAAGTGTATTTTCTTTGGTTTTACGATTTTTTTCCCTGATTGTATGAACCTCCCAAGCAAGTTCCCTTAGCTTCTGGCGAGTCACTATCGATGTGTGTGGCCTGCACAGAAAAAAAAGAGTAGAACTTTTACCTAAAAATGTAGTCAATTCAGCTAAAGTAATCCGGTGATTTTCAGTCAACGAATTTGATTAGGTGCGCTACCAATTTCTAAATGTTAATTATATGCAATTATATTGGGTAGTTTAACTGCGAGAGTAGCTAAAAAAACCTAAATATTTAGGTGTACCTTCAACCATAAAATAGATAAGACACATAATTTATTAGAAGAATTAGCTAATTTTTTTTAAACTATGACCACTTCAGATTAGGCAAGCCACCTACTAAGAGTAGAAAAATCATCTAATTATTTAGATAGCATTCCCACTTAAGAGTGGGAAAAAATATGTTTTTTGTTTTGCTATTTCTATTTTGAAGTGAAACTTTCCTTAGGTGACTTTACTTCATTTCGTCACATGATAGAGAAGAAAGATTTGTTTTATAGTAGATAGAATGAGAGAGATATATACATTGTATAAATGACTGAAAAAATTTCTTTGCCACCGCTGAGATTCGAACCTGTGATCTCAAGATTTCAACAACCAACGCCTTATCTATTGAGCTAAATTTCCAATTGAGGAATTTACGCTACATACCAATTAATCAAATTGCTGTAGATGCCCATAATTTCAGAGTTGTGGACCTCATATTTTTATATACATTTTGTTCACAAATTATCAAACGGCGTAACAGCACAGCGGTAAAGCGTTTGACTATAACGCAAGCGGCCCGAGTTCAATTCTCGCGTTAGACTTTACTTTTTGTAAAATTTTCTCACTTTGTTTTTATTTATGTTTTTTATAGGAGAGCGCTGTGCTCCTGTAAAATTCAAATACGGGGAAAAAACAAGTTGTAAGGAAAGCATTTGATTTATCCACGTAAATATTTATATAAAATTTATACTGAGGCGTGGATAATGCTAATATTCGTTATTTCCCTAGTGTACGAACAAATCGACAACTTGCATTAGGTAAAATAACTAGAAGAATTAGATGATTTGATAAGCAAAATTTTAGTTGAATTAACTAATTGTAATTAGGTGAATTACCTAATGCATGATTGTTAAATTAACTGTGTAAGTAGAAAAGTTGTTGAAAAGATTAGGTGAAATAGAAACTTTCACATTAGCTAAACTAGTTTAGGTAATAAATCAATTCTTTTATTTTCTGTGTGGTGTTGTCCTGTTGGAACACACTTCTTCTCCTATTGGCCAAAGCTGGCCACTTCTCGGCTATTGCTTTCTTCAGACGGTCCAATTGTTGACAGTACAAATCCGAATTAAGAGTTTTGGCCGTAAGGGAGCAGCTCATATTAGATGACTCCTTGCCAATCCCACCAAACACACAGCAAAACCTTCCTGGCCGTCAATCCGACCTTGCCCACTGTTTGCGCTGGGTCACAGAGATTCGACCACGAACGTTTTCGCTTGAAGTTGTCGTAAGTGACCCGCTTTTCATCACCAGTCTCCATTCGCTTCAGAAATGGGTCGATCTTGATTCGCAGATGGAAATTCGGTCTATGGGGTTTTTTTTTGCGTTAACTCGTGTGGTATCCATACATAGAGCATATTTTGGATTCCAATCTTATTCAAGTGGTTCGAAACTGTTAGTAGTTGTGCAATATTAAGCTCCTGGGCAATCGAAACCGTGCTTGCATGATGGTCGCACTTGACGATTTCCATGATTTTATTCATGATTCGGCAATTGGCCTTCCAGAGTGTGGTGCATCTTTGACATCCAAAATTGCGCGTGATTAGCTGTTACAGTATCAGAACCATAAACACTATTAACATTTTCAGCCGCCTGACTTGCGGCTTTCATTATTATTTTTGGGCTTTATTTTATAATGAAATAAGACCCAACAAAAAAGTGAAGTATCTCCCAATATAACAATACTATTTATTCATGGTAGAATTATAAGGTGGGGCCGACTCGGAGAAGAATGAAGTGGAAAGCAGCGAAAAAGGGGGCCAGTTGTCAAAATCAGCTATTCATATCGAGTTTCTTTATGTTCATGTTTCGCAGTTGATTTTAGGTTAAACTTTTTACAAGCTTTTTTTCAAATTTAACACTTCCGCGGCATTTTATAGATTTATTTACAATTTTTTTACAATATTTCCACTCAAATTAACACAAACTTAACACACGTGTCCGCACTATTTACAAATTGAAAACATGATATTTCTTTTTTCATTTGACATTTCCACCAACTTCGTCATTTTGACAACTACCCAACCTTTTCACTATCCACTCTTCGTTGACGCGTGAGGGCACTGAGCGACTCGGCCCTGCCTTATAACTCTACCATGCTATTTATTAAAATTTGAGCATAAACATCTTAATGAAATATTCTTTGATTTTTTCTTTTTGAAACTACAGTGGCTCAGAGCTTATTTGAACCAGTGCCAATTTCAAATTTCAAATTGCCCTATCTACTTAACCAAATCGAATATTAGTAAAACTGAAATGCACATTTTCAGATTCAGTTTTAAACATAAAGAAAGGATATTTATTTATTCAATTTATCTATCGTATACAAACATACAAACTAAAAACTAAAAATACTGGTACATTTAAAGTCACAGCTTATTTGAACCACTTAATGCTAGGCTTAAAATTATGAACTATTAAGTTGTTTTAATATTTTGTGTGGCCTCCCTTTTGGTCCACAACAGCTTTAAGTCGTTTTGGCATAGAGTCTACTAACTTCTGTGTTACTTGTGGGGTAATTTCGGCCCTTTCCTCAATTAGAGCACTTTTTAAACCACTTTTGTTCGAAATTTGGTGTTTGAGGATGTTTTGATCCAAAATTGACAACAAATTTTAGATCACGTTGAGGTCAGGTGACTGCGCCGGTGGTGCCATCAATGGCACACTGATCAGCCAGCAAAATCATACTAAAAATTAGCTTAAAAAATATGAGCGAACAAAACTAGAAAGTGGCAGGAAAAAAGAAGGGCCGTTATTTGACGCTACAGTCGGACGCAAGTGTTTGGTTCAAATAAGCTGTGAGCACAATTTTTGCTGTGCAATTGGGTTTTCCCCACTTGCAGAGTGCAATTCGTTACTTATCGCATATTTTCTTTCAAACATTTTCTCGTAGATCTTGCATCAACAAATCTACATTTGAATTTTAACGATACCCCATTTAGTTAAAAAGATAGGGCCGTTTTAAAATTAAATCGAGCACAGGTTCAAATAAGCTGTGATCCACTGTAAGTAACAAATGAACTAATATCTGTATGAATATTATAATTATTCAATCCATTTGATGGATAAATGTACTGGATAAACCATTCGGTATATTTTTTAAATTCATACCTCGATATTATTTAGAGTATATGTACAGCTTCTTGAGAACATGCACTTTAGTCGTTCGGAGTCGGCATAAAAATAGTAAGTCCAGTACTCGATTATTTGTGTAAAAACATTATTATTTGTGTTATTTAATACTCTCACGACACAACTCTTGGTCAAATCATAAAAATTTTGGTCAAAGTCCTTTCAAAATCTAAAATGGCTAATTGGCTTTTTTATTTCAAGTGCACTTCACTAAAATTGATTTAGAAGATTAACTTGGAGAAATTATAAGTAAAAAACTAATATATTCTCAATTTCCAATACCTTGGGTTCAAATAACTTTTATAAAGAACTGTAAAAATTATGAATTAAGAATATTTACAAAAAAATCCAAGGATGCAAAGAACTTTACAAGTCATGAAGTGTGCTGAGTAATAATTTTTTTAAAACGATTAACTCCTCTATGTTTCACACCTTTTAGTAAGATATAAGCTCTGTCTGGTATCTTCACAATTCTTTTCCACTTTAAAAAATTAAAAACCAATGATGAGAATAGAGGGTAAGAAACACAGAAGGCTTGAAAGTCCTCTAAGACAGAATAAACTACCACCACCACCACCATCACCGCCACACTTACTCGTTTACAAAATGTTATCCTTTTGCGGCTATCCATGCTGCAGTATCAAATTCCAATGTAAAGTAATGCTTATAACCCACACATATTTCGCAAGAGTTTCTTTTTAAGGACTCTCGATAGTAACTCGGACAAGTTTTCACTACTTCATCACTGCATAATTTTACGCTACATGTAGCATATATTTAGTCGACATTTAGGACGGTAAACTTTAAGAAACAAAAAAAAAAACAAAAACTTAAACTAGGTGCTACACCAGGCGTGACGTTAAAGAATTAAAACTTATGTTAATGACATAGAATTTTGATGGAACGTGCTGAAATGGTTCTTCAATTAGCATTTCGTAGTTATTAGCAGTAAGAACATGACGCGGCACACGATCATATATACATATTTTTTATTTTCAAATAACAGAGATGTTCAAAATTTAAACGAAATCACTTGCACAGTTTGAAGATTTCAATATTTTTTTCATTAAACTATTTGAGAGATGCAATATTTTGACAACTTCACGGCTTAAAAGTTACTGTTAAAAACGACTTCTTTGACGACTTAATGGCAACTGAAATCGAATTGGAGAATTGAAGCGCTTTCGACTCGAACCATGAAAACGTGCTGCACGAGACACAGACAAAGCGGAGGTTTTTGAGAAGCGACAGCAATGTTTTGGAATTGGAACTGGCTTTAAAGAGCGCCATGGTTGGTGTGCCTTATGACTAAATGAATGAACACGCGAGGCGGTAACGATGCGTAAACAGCAAACGTAGCAGCAATACATAAAACACCAGCAGCGATGTCGATAACGCTTCTAGTTTTTATTGTTGTTGTTGTTATTATTTCGTTGTTTTGTTTACAAGCATTACCGGCAGGCCAACATTGGGTTGTTGTTATTCCATATATTTTGATGTTTGTTGGATCATCGTGGTTCTAGTTTGCGCTCTTGACTGGAAAATTGGAAAATGCACACTATTCAACAATTGGTCATTGAGGGAGTTGAACGGAAGTGTGATTGTTTTTTTTTTTATTACTCAGAACGGAAGTAAATCTATACAAGGTCAATTTGTGTGCAAACAGGCAAAACAGTGATTGTTATTCTTATGTAATCGAAGCAAAGTTATCCCTCTAGGGTTAATAGTATTAAACTATAAATATACACACGATGGTATGGCCAGGCATTTGGTACAAAGTCAGTTTAAGCATTTGTTAAACATTCCAAAGAATTAATCTTAGTTAGTTGTGTTGTGAAGGAAGTTGTTTTTTTTTTTTTTTTTTTTGGTTAACCCAATTAATCTAACTAACCGTAAATCATAAATTTCGACAACGTATGTTCTTAATTCCCGTCGAGCGTAGCGCAAATTTCAACACTCCATAAACTGCCAAGAAACTTATGAGCTTAACATAAGTTTTCTCACCGAAAGGTCACCGAAAGTTTAGAATTTCCTAAACAACCAAATAATACTCGTTTAATTTCTACAACAATGAACTTAACACAACTTCACTAGAAATGGTGTAAATGTTGTCACACTTGGTGTGCGTTGCACTTGAATTATTTGTTAATTTTATTCTTTTGTTGGAAAAAAAAACTGGTTCCAACTAACTGTGGAAAGGTGTGGATAATGAGTTTAAAATTAACAAAGTATTTTTTAAGTGAACACACAATTTTGCATCACAAATATAATTGGGCAAGAACTAAACGGGAACATGAGACACAGTTCAGTGAAAATTAAAAAAAAATAATTGAAGCAACAAACATTTTTCAAAAGTATTTAAAATTAAATTCTTCTTTTGCTAGTATGAGGTGTAAAAACTACCCTGCAAACATTTTCTGAGTTTAATGTTTAATGTTTAATGTTTATTTAGTAGTTCATCAGTACAATAAGAACTAGGTTCTTTTTTAGTACAAAGCTTATAGACTAGTTTCATAGAACGAAATACAAAACAGTAAAATTTCAAAGTATGACTTACAGTTAAAACTTAATTTAATTACAAATCATAGTTAAATAAATTTAAATTCGAGACATTAAGATAAGTAAAATAAATACATCTATAAACAGACATAAATAACAGTAAAATAAAGATAATCATACAAAATTAACGTTGATACATTCAATATAAATTTAAAATTAAAGAAGAAATAGCTATAGATGAAAAGAAGAGCAAGGGTTAAGAGACAGAGGTGAGAATTGACTTTTAGTAAGTATTCGTTGGTGAAAAATGCCTGAATTGTGAAATCGACACTATTGATTTAAGCTGATTAGCTAAGGCGTTCCATAATCTAATAGCGTTAATAAAAAATAATCTTGTAGAATTAAGATAGTTAAAATTTGGAATAATAAGCATATGGCTTCTGTGCGACCGACTAAATGTAAGTTTTTCAAATAAATAGAGAGGAGTTTTAAGATGTATTAGTTTATGCAGAAAAATACAATTTCTGGCATAACAGTAGCTTATTATAGCACAACCAAGTATAGCATTCTTTAACTCAGCTAGATGGTCAAATTTGCGTAAGCCATAGACATATCGAGTAGCATAATTATACGCAATTTGTAGCTTTAGTTGAGATCGCGAGTCTAGCTTACTATACACAAGTTCTGAGTAAGTGATCACAGGAAGGACTAGTTGTATAACCAGTTTTCGTTGTATTTCAACAGGTGTGTACTAGGCCGATATTCTTAGGTTTCGCGGGATGTAATAGATTTTGCTCACTACTTTGTTGATGTGATCTGTGCAAGTGAGGGAGGAATTGATATTAAATCCTAGGCTAACTACACTACTAACAAATTTAAGGGATTTCTCGCCCATAAATACCTCTGGAATTGATCCAAAGTCAACATTTTGTTTGGATATTGGTAACACATATGATTTAAGCGCATTGAGATTAAGCATATTATTCATAGCCAATTGATTAACGCTGTGCAGATCTTCGGTAAGTTTATATACTAGGTCTTCCATAAGGTTTTTCCTACCAGATAAATAAATCTGTACATCATCAGCATAAGCATGCATTGACGAGTATTTGCAACAACGAAAACTATCATTAATGAATATAGAGAAGAGCAGCGGGCCCAGAACTGACCCCTATGGTACACCGCACTTAACAATTTTCGGCTGTGAGAAGTTCATGCCAACTTTTACCCTTTGCACTCTACCGGTCAAGTAGCTACTTAATAGATGAATAGCATTGTCACAAAAACCAAAACTATATTTTAATTTTTGACAAAGTAGATCATGATTGACAGTGTCAAAAGCCTTCGAGAAATCGAGTAGGCAAAGTAATATTAACCTATCATCGTCATAACAAGACCTTATATCGTCCAATACTTTAAGCATGGCAGTTGAGCAGTTATGACCAGTACGAAAACCAGATTGGAGTGTTGACAAGAACTGATTCTGATTTAGAAATAATGAAATTTGATTAGCCATCAGAGATTCACATGCTTTAGCTAGGGACGAGAGAATACTTATAGGTCTTAAATCTTTAGGCTCAGAAGCTGTAGTTTTCTTCGCGACTGGCGTTACAATTGCAGTTTTCCATAACTAAGGGAAAGAGGACGTAGTAAGACAATGATTAATAATGTGAGTTAAGGGCCCAATAATGTGAGCAAGAATAATCTTTAAGAATTTTATATTGATACCATCGTCACCAACAGCGTTTGATTTAATGTTCGCTAAGCTCTTTGCTACCTCATTTTCCGTAACCATGGAAAACTGGAATGTTTGCTCTACAGGAGGATACAAGAAAACAAGATTACTCGAAATGCTGCTTAGACTTTCTTGAGCGTTAGAAAGAAAAAAATCATTGAGAATGTCAGGATGAATTTCGCAGTTAGTGAGATGTTTATCACCAATGCCCAGATTTTTCAGATTTTTCCATAGGATCTTGGATGGAAGCAATGGCCTCAACTTAGCAGAGCAATATTTTATTTTTGACTGTCTTATTAAAGTTATTGAGGCATTTCTGGCACGTTTATAATTTTCCCATTTCTCAGGTGAGGGGTTAACCCTCCACATACTCCGCAGCTTATTTCGTTTTTTTATCGCATGTTGCACATGACATATAAACCACGGACAAGACACATTTTTAATGGTTACAGTCTTAACAGGGACATGCTTAACAAATAAGTTATTTATTGCACTAGTTAACATGGACAGTTTGTCATTAACATTAGGACAAAACCACACTTGATTCCAGGGAGTTATAGATAGATCACAAAGAAGGGCCTGGTGATCAATAGACTTGAAATTATGATACGAAAACACATCTGACGTAACGGAACGAGATAGCTTAATGTCAAGTGTACAGAAAATTAGGTCATGATCCGACAAGAAATATATTTGATCAAACAACAGCACAGATGATATATCGGACACAATAAAAATCTTTTGAGTTCCTCAAAAAAAAAAAAAAAAAATTACTCTAAAAAGAGTATTTCTTATGCGTGTTTTATGAGTACGCAATAAAATGACTTATAAAGGAGTCTTTGATATGATTGTAAAATGATTGCTCAAAAATAATACTTCAAAAAGAGTATTTTTTATGCGTGTTTTATTAGTACGCAATAAAAAGACTCATAAAAGAGTATTTGATATGATTGTAAAATGATTGCTCAAAAATAAGACTCCAAAATGAGTATTTTTTATTTATACGTGTTTTATGAGTACGCAATAAAAAGACTCATAAAGGAATCTTTGATATGATTCTAAAAGGATTGATAAGAAATAAGACTCTAAAAAGAGTATTTTTTTATTCGAGTTTTATGAGTACGCAATAAAAAGACTCCTAAAGAAGTCTTTGATATGATTCTAAAATTATTGCTCAGAAATAAGACTCTAAAAAAAGTATTTTTTATGCGTGTTTTATAAGTACGATGAATGGCAAAATATGGAAATATTTTTATTTTTATTATTTATATTATAAAATAAATGAAAAAATGGCACATACGATAACTTCAAAATGGCAAAAGGTTTTTTTATGATTTATTTAAATAATGTTGTACAACAAGACGAAGTCTTTTATAGTACATCAGAGTGGAGAAAGGCATTTTCTGAGGTTTTATTAACATCATATCAATGTCAGAAATTAGTGTTTACAACGAGTTTTTAAACCATTAAAGAGCTTTTAACATGAGACTTATAACTCTTAAAATAATTACTTCTATGAGTTCTGAAAGAGTCTTCATAGGGGTCTTTAAAGATTCCATTACATGATTCTTAAAAAGAGTATTAAATATGACTCTTAAAAGAGTCTTAATTTTGGGGGCAAAAAGACTCATTTTTATGAGTTCTAAAACAGTCTTTATTATGAGTCTTAAAAGAGTATTTAATATGAGTCTTAAAAGAGTCTTAATTTTGAGTCTTAAATGAGGCATAAAACAGTCATTATTATGAACCATATTTTGAGGCCCACAACCTACGAAAATGTACTCATAAAAGAGTCTTTTTTTTTGAGCGCATTATGACGATAAAAACTCATTCATATGATTCTTAAAATACTCTTTTAAGAGTCATAATGTTTGCTGGGTATAAATGAACTATTTTTTTCGATATTTTAGTTTATTTCCTCAAGCATATCGTCCTTATTTTCTTATGAATTTTCAAAAACTAAAAAAATTGTAGCGATATAAATAAAGGGTGGTCGTAATACAGGTTTGTTTTTTTCGCCATTTGCCGCGCTTTGAGCCCGATAAATATTTTTTTGTGGGGTACATTTTAAGATCGGTGCTATGCGGATAATCTATAAACGATTCAGACTCTTAAGGCATCGGACTCTTAAGGACCCGTCTAAGCCATTCGTGAGATAGAGCTAGACACCGTTAAGTAGGTATCGGAAAATTGAGTTGTAAGAATGAGTTACTGCTACACCAGCTGAGGCAGTCACATAAATGAAATCGTGTTCCATAAATAACACTGACCAACACAATTTTGTAACCAGAAAGGTGCTACTGCTACCTACTTGTTTTTGTGTAAACAAAGGTTTTATGCGAAAAACGGGTTTATATGATTTATAGGGCCAATTCGGACCATAAGGATTGGGTTTCGAGGGTTTAACTGTTCTAAGAAACTATTCTTCAGGTAATTATTAATGTCTCACTTCTTAACATGAAGCCGATAAAGTCAATGAAAAAAAAGTTTTTCTAACAAAAACTGCATTTACATTTACTTTACTATGAACCTTGAATTTCTCGAAAACGCCATTAGAGTCAACGTCCTCGAATTATCTTTAAATGATATGTCACTAGCTTGTTTGATATTTGGACATTCACAGTGTATTCAATAGATCTTTTTCAAAATAATCCTTTTTTCTTTGATTTAGATAATTTTTTCAAAAGGCTGACATGTCCAAATTAGCCCAATTGCAAACAATTGCCTTTAGCTCCTCTGTATTATCATATTGGCGACTGTTTGCTTAAATCCGTCTCACTACTATGCCCCACACATTCTCTATGGGATATGGGATATGTAGAGCAGGCCGGCTAGTTCATAGTTTTTATAAAGCAGTCAACCAAATAATGATGCGGTTCATTGCCAACATGAATGCGAGCGTTATCCTGTTTGATAATTATTGGTAGTTACCGCCTTGTTTGCCTCAACATAATAAAGGAGGCTTTTTTTAACCGACTTCAAAAAGGAGGAGGTTCTCAAGTTCATTGGTTTGTCCATTTTGTACATCGATAACTCCTAAAGCACTGGCCCGATTTCCGTAATTTTTCGTCAACAGATATGTATCATAAACGCGGAGGTCCGTTTTTAAAAAAGTGGGCGATATTCGACAAAGGGGCGTGTCAATATAAGAAAAACACTGTATTTCAGTTAATATTGACACTAGGGTACTGAAATTTACAGTAAAAATAATGGGGTAGGTAGTGTAGTGTACTTACACAGTCACTATTACCGTACCAAATATTAATACACACATTTTATCCAAACCCATAAATTATTCAAAAACACTGCAATATTAAATTCAAAAACAATAACATTTTTGATGCAACTTAAAACCCAAAAATTATGAAGATTACTTAAAACAAAAATGTCACAACAAATTTCATTCACACGCCTAAGTGCTGAATTGTTTTCATCCCCTTTTGCCGCTTGTATCGTTTGGATATTTCTAATTCTCAGCACAAGCACAACAACAACAACGCTGTTGTTAGTGCGATTCAATTACAATGTGATCGCGGAGCAGTGCGCTGGAGTAAATACATCGAATATATTATGTTACTCCAATGCAACTGACCCACCGAATTTTCAAGGCTATCGGCGCCAACGTTATTGTTGTTGCCTATTGGAATATGGCTGGGAACCGATCGACTAACGGGATGGATTGGTTACCCATCGTGGAAATAAGGGCGGAGTCTAAAATACTGGCATTAATAGCGTTAAGTAAAATACTGTTTTTTTTAGTATATAAGAAAAAGATATATCAAATAAAGGAGAATTGATTTTTAGTTAAACACAAGAGAAGGCTTTTAATTTGCTTTTTCAAGTCAATTTCCTGAAGTGCCGGCTAGGCCCAGAATATACAAAAGCTGACGAGCTATATACGTAAACTCCGTGGCGCGCCCCCAATAAAAAGTTCTTGGGATATTTAATTTAGAAGTATACCACCTCATGGCGATCCTGCCGCTTACCTGAATCTTCAAAGACTAGGACGAATTTATCAATCAGCAATCAACATACATAATCCATACATAATTACCTGAATCTTCAAAGACTAGGACGAATTTATCAATCAGCAATCAACATACATAATACATTTTTTTTCTCGAAATATGAACGAAGAATTTCATAAAAAATTTGATGGATTGCTGCAAAAAATACAACAGTTTCAAAAAGAAGTCAAAAATTTAGAAACAGCGGGAACATCGGCAAACACAGACGAGGCTCCATTATATATTCCGACACCCATACCTGGACCAAAGAAGCTCACCATAGAAGAATACAACCAACGTCAACAATTAAAACAGCAACAACCACAACCTATACCTCAACCCGGAAAAAGGAAACATACAAGAAAGGGCAGATACGTCCGCCAGAAAGCAGAGCTCCACGAACTATACAGACTCATAGCAATCGTAAAAGGACAACAAAAAAGAGACATTGCTAACAAAATAAAGGATCTGAAATACAAAATCAGAAACAAAATTAATTAGCATGCAATCTTCAGCAACAAATTTAACTACAACAATCTGTTTCATTTGTGAAGCATCAGTGCAACACATAGAAGAACACATTAACTCACACCAAATTATAATAGACGACGCCAACGACAGGTTACAAAAAGCAAAAACACTCGATAATTTCATCTACAAGAATCCAACATACACAGAAGACAGGAAAAACATCGACAACTCAAAACTGAAGCACCTGCTATTTTCCAAATATAGATACATTTTCTAAACATACATATATATTTTTTATAAATACTCATTACATATTCAAGATATTATGATAATATAAAAAAAAAAAAAAAAAGTTACATTTTGTCTGCTGAATTACATTTTTTTTTTATTTCATGATCCCGAATTTCAGGCAACTGGTTTACAATGTCACAATGCTTGACAGCAAAAACAAAGATTACATAACTATAAATGAAAATATAGAAAACAATTTAGGTTCTTCTATATCAAAGAAAGAATTATCTACCATAAGCACAACAGCTTTAATAACACTTGCAGTAATCCTAGTTTTATTTTACATCGGTTACAAATTAAATAACTACTGCAAACAATATGTTCTTAAACACATTAACCGTGTGCAAAATCCAGCATAGTTCAATCAAATCGCTTACATATTTCGCACTTCATATTTCATGAGGACTCTACTTAAAACATATCAACAATTGAGACAAATAAGAGCAAATATAAAAAAGTCCATTAACAGGGGCTACACTTCTCAAACTGTCAAACTTAAATTATCACAAATAAACACATACATAAAAAATTTCAACGCTCATTTGAACGTAATACCACAAAATCTTGAGACAGCTCGTTTAGCTGAACAATTTTATCTACTACATAAAGAAACAATTTCTCTATTGAATTCAATGCCTAATAACGAAGATACTCCATCACAAACAGCAACAACCATGACGGGTACTACAACATTCAATTTAGAAACTATTCTAAAAATTGTTCCTACCTTTTCAGGTAACTATAAGGAACTAGACAGCTATCTAAAAATAGTAGAATTACTATATAACTCCTTTAACACTGCAGACAAAGCTAAACTCATTGACTTAATTATTAGCGTAAAATTAGATGCAAAAGTACGCACAACTATAGCAAACACTAGTAACATAACAACACTAAATCAACTCAAGGATGTTTTGAAATCATCATACAAATCTACATTGACCACATCCCAAATCCACACAAAACTGTCAACTTTGACACAAAAAAACAACAATATCACCCAGTACAAAGACAAATTGATATCTCTTATATCAGAATTAAACAACATACAAATTTCAGAACTAACAGGTGATACAGCGCAACAGTCCGTAATCATTAAAATGAATGAAAGTTATGCTTTAAACATCTTTAAAAATGGTTTAAATGATGACCTAAAGAACACAATATTTGCTGCCCAACCAATTAGTACAAAATACGGTCTAAAAAGTGGGCGTTATTAAAAAAAGGGGTGTGGAAATATTATAAAAATACTATATTCCAGTTAATATTGACACTAGGGTACTAATATTTGGTACTAATATGGTACTAATATATTATAGGGTACTAGGGTACTAATATGCAGATAGGTGGGTAGGTGGCATTATTACAAAAGTGGGCGGGATTGTGCATAGGGTGTGGCACTTTAAAAAAAGTACTATATATCGGTTAATATTGATACTTGAGAACTGAAATTTGGCACTAGGTAGAATCATTATAAAGTACAGTAAATAAAGTGGGTGGAATTAGAGAAAGGGGTTGGCACTTTAATAAAAATTGTAAAGAGACAGTTGGGAAAATACCCAACAAACTTTCAGGAATTAATAAAACAAATATTTTAAGAACAAAGTTTCATGTTTGAAATTTTCCTTAAGAACACTATTACATAAAATTTTTCATATTCTCTAAAAAGGAAGAAATAAAAACCTTTTAACAAAAAAAATAAAAAACCGACTTCAAAATCACTACAAAGTAAAAAATAATTTAAAATAACTTTTCCCATTAATTTCTTGGTCAAATTTTAAAAGTTATTTATATGTATTATAATATTAGAAATTTTATCATTTTCATTTTTTCTATTTTTAACCGACTTCAAAAAGGAGGTGGTTTTCAAGTTCGTTGATTTGTCCCGCTTTTTTTTTTTTTTTTGTTTTTTTTTTACATGTACATATGTGCATCGATAACTCCTAAAACACTTGCCCGATTTCTGTAATTTTTTGTCAACAGATAGATACCATGAACGCAGAGGTCCTTTTTTAAAAAAGTGGTAAAAAAGCGATATTCGACAAAGGGGCGTGTCAATATAAGAAAAACACTGGGTACTGAAATTTACAGTAAAAATACTGGGGTAGGCACAATTATTACACATTACGGTCAATAAAGTTAATCTTACTAAGTCGAAATCTTTTTATTTTAATTTTTTCTAATTTGTTTTACTATCATAAAAATATTACTAACTTTATGAATATAAAAGCTTTTTAACGATTTTTTTCTTTCAGTTGGCAATTGTTGAGTACGCTGAATGTAGCATTATTTGTGCAGCTGTTACAAACTAGGTCATATTCAATATAAGGTTTACAAGCTCACCCAAACCAGTATAGTGAGAATGTTTATGTGTACAAAGCTTTTAAAATTACTGCAGTGTCACCAAGGCAGCATAGCATCAAATAAAAGAGTTTAAAATAGTGCAGTGACAGTGGCGGATCTACATACGGGCTGAAAGGGCTTTAGCCACCACTTGGAGATTTTTTTGTAGGGGGAAAAAATGAGAAAAAGGAAAAAAATATGTTTCAGTCCCCCTCTTGGCATACAAAAGTGTAGTTTAGGGCCCCGCCCCCCCTTTGGCAAATCCTAGGTCTGCCACTGTGCAGGGATGGTAAAAGATCATGATTGTGTGTCAAAGATTAGCGCCGACTTCAAAGCTTTTATGTTCATAAAGCAATTAATATATTGATGATAATAAAACAAAATAGAAAAATTGAAAATGATTAGATTTCCAATATTATAATACATATAAATAACTTTTAAAATTTGACCAAGAAATTAATGGGAAAAGTTATTTAAAATTATTTTTTATTGTGTCGGTTTTTTTAGTGTTTTTGAAGTCGGTTATGTTTTTGTTAAAAAGTTTTTCGGTTGTTTGTTTCGCGTGAGATTACTCCATAAGAAACTTGCATGATTGAACAAATTTGTTGTTGCTTAAGAAAACAAAACTTTTATAAATATGGCCTGAGGACTAAGGAATCAAAAGTCGAGGAACATTACTTAGAAAAGGTTTGATAGATGTCGAACAAATAATAATTTTTTTCAATTATTAATTTAGAAGAAATTTTGTAATTTTGTTTTTTTGTAAATGTTTAAGCTCTTGAGCAGATCTTATCTCAATCGTATTTTGCATTTATTGGGCGTTGGCAAGTGGCCAATGTTAATCTTACGTAGTCAATATCAATTTGAGTATAACTAGGAAATCATTTGGTACCTATAAGTATACAATCCAAATCGATTTCGGGGTTCTCACTAATAGCCAAATAGGCTTTTATATAAGAGTATAGAATAGATGATTATAATTTAAATCGTTCTGGATACGAAATAAATATTTTAAAAATTCCAATACATAATTTAGAATAAACCTTAGCTATAATCCTCATAACTTAATCTCATCCACACTGTGAAAGTAACTTAATTCTATGCTTTAATTTTCAAATACCAGATCAGCTAATCATTTTCAAATATCATATCAACATTTTGAAAATCTTTCAAACCTTTTTTTGAATTTTTGTTTTCCACAAAACACAACATATAAAACAGAATACCTTAAAAATTTTTAAAATAAAACAAAAAAATCGAACTATATCACAAAAGGCTCCACTTTTCCATCAATCAACAAATTTCAAAATTATTCCGATTTCTTAATTTCCAATTTTTTTGTATTCAAAAACCTGTCAAAAGTTTTACCGACCGCCCATCCATCCAAACAGGACTCTTAAATCCGTTCGTCGCTCAGCTCTTTTCACATCCATCCTTTTTTACGAAAGAAAACCCCATAGAACAGAATATAAGGAACCACCAAAAACATTGTAACCCGAAAAAAAAATCGTACGTTAACCGAATGCAAAATGCATAGAAGTCTGGAATTACGTGATATCTGCAGCACTGCCTCCGTATCGAAGAAATTTAACCGCTGTCGGTCATTTCACTTTCGTTATTTGGAGTTGTGCCGTGCCAAGAATACCACGCCTTTGGCGGAGATACGTGCCAAGAACAATGCAACCTCGATGCTGGACTTTTTTGGCGATAAATTGTCAGTCAACGATTGGCTTTTGATCGTCGAGGCGCTGTTTTACGATCAAGTCTTGCAGACATTGAGCATCCGCATGCGCAAAAGCTGGGGCATAGGTGAGTGTTGGTTATTATATTTATTGAGAAGGTATGGATATATTATGGATTTTTTTATTTATTTTTTTTTTTCAACATATAGTCTTGGATCATTTGGACACGGAAAAAAAGGCAAAATTGTTCAAACAGAAACCATCGATTTACACCAAGTTTGTTTGTTCTGGCGTTGTGGAGGCTGTCTCAAATTGTATTGAATTCAATAAGAATTTAAGAGTTCTATACCTGGAAGGTTTGCCACTCAACGAAAAATACGTGGAATCAATTGCAAAGGTAAAGAAATTTGAAGTGAACGAATATATAAGGAAAAAAAGAAAACAGATATTGATAGGTATTTAAGATCTTTTCTCTGGATGATTTTGATTTGTCAAAGATTAAGGCAAGATCTGAAAAACTGTAAGAGTAATCAGCTGTTTTTCCATTCTTCAGTCTGATTCAGAGGACATTTTATCAAATTAATTAATAAAACTACTTATCCGATATATAAAGGTGCCTATGAATTGCTTAGTATTTTTGGTAAACTTATACGGGCAATGATCTTTTTTTTTAATTGCTGAAGGCAACTGAATTGATTTCTTTAAAGCTGGCTTGAAGTAAACAATCGGTTTTAGGGGATGGCCCCACAATCTGCCCTATAACAATTGATATATTTAGTTTATAATATTAAATTACAAACCTGTCTTTTTGCTTGAATACCCTCATTATTTTTGCTTACCAGCCTATACCAAATTCTCCATTCCAGGCACTGTCTTCAAACGAGAACATAAAAGATATAAGTTTTCAACGGTCGAATATTAATGATAAAGGTTGCGAGGCTATTTGCAACACCATTAAATATTTGGATAATGTAGAGAAGTTGAATTTATCCGAATGCCAATTGACAACCAAAGGCGCTGAGTGCATTGCTGATATGATAAAAGTAAGTATAAATTATAAAGATAGTTAAGCGCATAAATGTGATAAGTGGATTTTTTACAAAAACTGTATTTTCTGAGGCATTGACATATAATCACAACCAAATTTCTTTTTTAAGTTAATTATTACTGAAAGGTGTTCATTACATAATTGAAAAAAGTGTCTTTTACTGTAATTAAAAATTGAAATTTTTAAACATAGCGAACGCTTCTGAACATGTAAAATTGTTCACTTATCACTACCGCTTAACTATTGATATGTATCACAGAACTCAGAAGACAAATACATATATATATATTTTATTTTTTAACAAATAGATTCAAAAGATAAGTCGCTATACTGAAGGTTGGCAAAAGTCGCTGCGTTATCGGGACGTTGACCCGGAAACTATACCCGGTTTGCGTTCTATAGCTCTAGCGCGAAATCCAAAAATCGGTGATGAAGGCGTTCAGGCCATTGTAGAGATACTAAAGGAAGATATTTGGATTAAGAGTAAGTTGGTTATGTTTATGATACTTACTGAAAAATAGAAAACCATTCCTTAATTAATATTTGTTTTTGGGTTCACTCACAATAGTTGGTCTCAAGAGAATTTTTACTTTTACATCTTCTATGCATGAAAAAATTATAATTTTTCCCAAGCAGAACTTAATGAACTCTATTGAGTCACTTTGGTGCTACTTTCTTTTTGTCTGTGAGTTAAAGTGTATGGTGTGTTGGACGGTTAAAGTACGAGATCGAGTCGAAAAAAAAAAATTCTAAAAGTTCAGCACTTCCAAGCTGGCCTCAAAAGAATTCCGTAACAATGTTTTTTTTTGCTACAGCAAAACCAGCCAAAATAGTAACTAGTAAGACCCTTTTCAACGATATATTACTTTTTCAGATCGGAAATTAAACGCTTAAGTTTTGGAAAAAAAAAACAACCATATCGACTGTTTTTGCTACTCGTCCAAAATAAAAAACTTATAGCCCCGAAAAGCTATGAAAGCTTTCAAATAGGAAATGAATCTTTGAAATTTTTATTGCATATAGACCTAAATTACATATAAATCTATTATATTATATCGCTTTAAAGCCATTTTGTTGATTTTCCTCGTTGATTATCCTCGGACATTGTGGTTCGCGGGTAGTAAAGTTTGGATCGAACGATCCAAGCACTTTTAATGGGTTCAGACACAGCCGCCACCACAGCTAGTATACACTTTGGTGCATAACAATAACCGCCCCCTATTTTTTCAGTGTACAGACAGTTTAAAAGGGAATTGAAAAAATGTGAGAATGGGAAATGAAAGAAGATTGAAAAATATTATTTAGAAAAAAAAAAAAATCATTTGATTTGTTTCCGTTATATTGAAAAGTTTGTAATTTGAATGGTGCATAACTATAAACGCGTGTTGTTGTCATTCACTGCGACAATATCTTTTGTTGGTAAAGAATCAAACACTTATTATTATATTTTGGAGACAGTCAAGTGAGTCAATGCAATGCCACCTGGGAAATACCTCTCCGGCTTTGAAAAGGAAAAAATTTCTGCACTTTTTGCTGAGGGAGTGTCGAAAAAGGAGATGCTAAAAAAATTGGTCGTTCTGATCGAGTAGTGCGGCATTTTTTAAACAACACTGCCAGTTATGGACATAATAAGCGAGGAGGATTCAATACCAAGCTCTCTGAACGGGACAAAAGGCGATTAATTGTAGAAGCAAGTAATACAATGAAAAAAGGCTGTTCAGCTAGGTCGCGAATGTGGCATAAATGTGCCGCGTTGGACAATAAATATCCTTAATATCCCTTAATCAATCCGAATATCTGAGAAAAGAAAAATTAAACCAGGCTGCTAGGTTACTGCATCCTCAAAAAAAGGATAGCGTGGAATTTGGTAAACAAAAAAAACATGTCCACTGACTGGAAAAAGGTACACAGAGAAAATCTTTACAAAGCCAACATTTTTTTTTTTTTTTGCAATCAAATAATTTTTTATCTTCAGATTATTTTTTTGGACGAAAAAAAGTTTAATTTAGACGGTCCTGATGGATTTAACACTTATTGGAGAGACATCCGTAAAGAACCGCGCTTTTTTTCTAAAAGGCACTTTGGAGTTCCACAATCATGGTTTGGGGAGCATTTTGTTTGGATGGGACCTTAAAGATAGCCTTTCCAAGCACTCGTATGGACTCAGCTGAGTACATCCAGCTTTTAGCAATACTTTAGCAATTTTAGCTTGCCACCATTTTTGCGCAGAACCAGAGGAAAAAAGTGGGTCTTACAATAGGACAACGCTTCGGTACATACAAGTAGGGAGACGCAGTCTTGGCTTCAGGGGAAAAAAATTGCAACTTTAGATTGGCCTGCCTGGTCTCCTGACATGAATTCGATAGAGAATGTTTGGGGTTCCTTATACGCAAAATTTATGCAGAAAATAAGCAAGTTATTAATGTGTCGGAGCTTAAAGCTGATGTGATTGAGGCATGGGAGTCGCTATCAACGGAATAGCTTCAAAACTAAATAATCACTATGCCAAATCGAATTTTTTAACTTATCAAAAATAGTGGAGGAGCTACAAACTATTAGCAGTATTTTTAATTTTTTTTTTTTTGTTTACGGATGTGAAGTTTTCATTGTGTAATATAGGGCGCGTTTATACACTATATAACAAAATTATTAACACCCCTGCTAAATTTTTGATTTTCAACAAAAATGTTGAAACAATGTTTTGTTGAAAATTCCAAAAAAAAATATATTTATTTCATTGAAACAATACATATAGAAAAATCAACACTTCATTTTTCTAAGAAAAATTATTTTACAAAAAAAAAAACAAAATTGGTTTTTCGACGCATGAAAAATATTCACACCTTTCATTTAATATCGAGTATGACCGCTTTTTGCCTCTATAACTGCCTGACATATGCTCTATAATCCTCTAGACATTGACTCTACAAGGCGTTTTGTGAATTCTGAATTAATTTTATTCCATTCTTGTAAAATGATTTCCTTTAAATTTGAAAGATTTGTCGGTTTTTGTGTAGCACATACTTTTTTCAAATGAGCCCACAAGTGCTCGATTGGATTGAGGTCTGGTGATTGAGCAGGCCAATCCAGAACTCGTATTATTATTTTTTCTCGAAGCCACTGGGTAACCAATTTGGCTGTATGTTTCGGATCTTTATCCTGTTGAAAAGTATACGAGTCCGCGATATCCATCTTATCTGCACTTGAGGCGAGATTATTTTCTAAAATATTTATGTACATCTCTTTGTTTATTATGCCGTCTATAAAACTTAGTTTCCCAACTCCATTCCATGACATGCAACCCCAGATCATCAGCCTTCCTAATGTTTATAAGAAAATTATTGCCATTTAAATTAAAACAATATATTTTATTTTTATTTAAATAAATACGGTTCTTGCCACCACCATGTTTGACTATGGGGCGCAAACATTCCTTATTGTAGCGGTCTCCTGGCTTTCTCCAAAGTCTTATTATTCCGTTGAAGTCAAATAAAAGGATTTTGGTTTTGGTGGCTTTTTCTCGCGCCCACTGAAGTCTCTTTTTTTGGTTTTTTTCTCGATACGAAAGGCTTTTTAAGCGCAGTTTTTCCCTCGAATCCAGCAAGTTTTATACGACGTCATACAGTTTGACTTGAAATATCAATTTTTAATGCGCTATTTATTTCGTCTGTTAGTTTTGGAGCAGAAATTCGGGGATCTTTTTTTACTTCTCTCACAATCGCTGCGTCTACTCTTGTTGAAGTTTTTTCTTCCGACCTTTTCCATTAATATTTTTAACTGTTTTTGTTTTTTTATACTTTTTCACTAAACTTGCCACAGTGTTCTTGTTCAGATTTAAATTTTTACTGTTTTTTTATATCCAAGTCCATTTTTATGCAGTTCGATGACTTTATTTCTTAATTCTATGCACAATTCCTTTTTTTGGCATTGTAATGCACTCGACAGCTTCAGCACAAATGAATGGACCTTACAACATTAATTTATTGCCAAAAAAGATGAGTCCCGTTAATTTAGTCACGTTTCTACGTAAATTTTTATGTGGGTGTGAATATTTTTGTTGCGTTCAATAATCAGTTTTGTTTTGTTTTTGTAAAATAATCGTTCTTAGAAAAGTAAGATGTTGATTTTTTGTTATAAATTATTACAATAAAATAAATATATTTTTTTGGAATTTTTAGTTTTACATTGTTTCAACATTTTTTTGGAAAATCAAAAATTTAGCAGGGGTGTTAATAATTTTGTTACATAGTAGTTATGTACCACTCAAATAATAGACTTTTCAATAAAACTGAAGTAAAACAAATGATGATGTTGTTCTTGTTTTTTTTTTCTAAATAATATTTTTCAATCTTCTTTCATTTCCCTGTCTCACATTTTTTCAATTCTCTTTTAAACTCTCTGTACACTGAAAAAATAGGGGGCGGTTAAAGTTATACACCATAGTGTAGTTGCAATAAAAAAATACCAGTTTTTTGGTATGCACCTCTCCAATGCACCAGTAACTTGTGCTGATTTATGTGACTCTATATTTATTCATACTACCAATATAAATCAGTTCACGAGTTCTATCAAATTAAAAACGAGATGATAGTTCTATCTCTTGATATGAAGGCCAAATTTTCCATGCTGTTCTGACGCTGTCCACACACTTCCCTTCTCTCAATTCAATGGAATTGAGATTGATTCGGCTCTTGATATATCAAATAAAATAAATATATACCCTAGCCTGGGTAGAACCGTAATGCAACCATTATTGCATTACCGTTAAAATTACTATTGCCTGGAATCCGAATTATCACAATTAAAGCAATAGTAAGTAAGTGACTTAGCCTGGCTTGTTCTTCTTAGTACCTCTTTACCAGAGAAGAGTTGGATAAAACCAATTTCCGTCAGGCCATCTAGCTGTGGTTTAATCGAAATTTAATTTCAATTAAATTTAATCGATTGCGTACTTGTGAAACATACTTGTGAAATTGAGATGGTGTTGCTAAGCTCCAAATCCTATGGTTATAAACCAAGAATTTAACCGTGTCTTTAATTTTTGTTCTTCCAGCTGAGTTTTATGCGCAGAATATTAGGCAACAGTCTTATCAGGTCGTTCAACCCACCAGTGGGGGTCTTTGTTCTTATTATTTAGCCTAGTCATCTGCCGTTTGTGCGCAGTACTACGCGCCAATAGCACCAATTATAAATTAAATTTGTTTATTGCCATTAACATTTATAGGTTGAAATCGAGATAGATCTTAAATCTTTTTTAATATTTATACCCCCACGTTTAAAAAACGTAAATGGGGGTATATTAATTTTGTCACTCTGTTTGTAACGCCCATAAGGAGGCGTGGTAGGTATAGAAAAGTATATATACACAGAAAATAAAAGAATTGATTTATTACCTAATCTAGTTTAGCTAATGTGAAAGCTTCTATTTCACCTAATCTTTTCAACAACTTGTCTACTTACACAGTTAATTTAACAATCATGCATTAGGTAATTCACCTAATTAAAATTAGTTAATTCAACTAAAATTTTGCTTATTAAATCATCTAATTCTTCTAGTTATTTTACCTAATGCAAGTTGTCGATTTGTTCGTACACTAGGGAAATAACGCATATTAGCATTATCCACGTCTCAGTATAAATTTTATATAAATATTTACGTGGATAAATCAAATGCTTTCCTTACAACTTGTTTTTTTCCCGTATTTGAATTTTATAGGAGCACAGCGCTCTCCTATAATAAATATAAATAAAAACAAAGTGAGAAAATTTTACAAAAATTAAAGTCTCATCCGAGAATTGAACTCGGGCCGCTGGCGTTATAGTTAAACGGTTTACCGCTGTGCTGTTACGCCGTTTGATAAATTGTGAACAAAATGTATATAAAAATATGAGGTCCACAACTCTGAAATTATTTTTCCACTGTGCATCTACAGCAATTTGATTAATTGGTATGTAGCGTAAATTCCTGTATTGGAAATTTAGCTCAATAGATAAGGCGTTGGTTGTTGAAATCTTGAGATCACAGGTTCGAATCTCAGCGGTGGCAAAGAAATTTTTCAGTCATTTATACAATGTATATATCTCTCTCATTCTATCTACTATAAACACAAATCTTTCTTCTCTATGATGTGACGAAATGAAGTAAAGTCACATAAGGAAAGTTTCACTTCAAAATAGAAATTGCAAAACAAAAAACATATTTTTTGCATATTTTTTGCACGGCTTCCCACTCTTAAGTGGGAATGCTATCTAAATAATTAGATGATTTTTAACCGACTTCAAAAAGGCGGAGGTTCTCAAGTTCGTTGGTTTGTCCGCTTTTTTTTTTTTTTTTGTTTTAAATGTATGTACATCGATAACTCCTAAAGCACTTGCCCGATTTCCGTAATTTTTTGTCAACAGATAGATACCATGAACGCGGAGGTCCTTTTTTAAAAAAGTGGGCGATATTCGACAAAGGAGCGTGTCAATATACGAAAAACACTGTATTTCAGTTAATATTGATACTAGGGTACTGAAATTTACAGTAAAAATACTGGGGTAGACACAATTATTACAAATTACGATAAATAAAGTGGGCGTAATTCAACAAAGGGGCGTGTCAATATTATAAAAATACTATATCTTAGTTAATATTGACACTAACGTACTAATATTTGGTATGCAGGTAGGTGGGTAGGTAGAATCAATAAAAAAGTGAGAGGGATTGTACACAGAGTGTGGCACTTTAAGGAAAGTAAGCTTAATATTGATACTTGGAAACTGAACTTTCTCACAGGGCCAGGTAGAATTATTATAAAGTACGGTATATTAAGTGGTCGGGATTAGAGAAAGGGCGTGGCACTAAAAATTGTAAAGAAACAGAAATGGAAAATACCCAACAAACTTTCAGGAATTAATAAAACAAATTTTTTAAGAACAAAGTTTCATGTTTGAAAATTTTCCTCAAGAATACGATTGCATAAAATATTTCATATTCTCTAAAATGATTTCAAAGCTTTTATGTACATAAAGCAATTAATATATTGATGATAATAAAACAAAATAGAAAAAATGAAAATGATAAGAATTCCAATATTATAATACATATAAATAACTTTTAAAATATGACCAAGAAATTAATGGGAAAATTTATTTAAAATTATTTTTTACTTTGTAGTGATTTTGAAGTCGGTTTTTTTTTTTTGTTAAAAAGTTTTTATTCTACACTTAGTAGGTGGCTTGCCTAATCTGAAGTGGTCATAGTTTAAAAAAAATTAGCTTATTCTTCTAATAAATTATGTGTCTTATCTATTTTGTGGTTGAAGGTACACCTAAATATTTAGGTTTTTTTAGCTACTCTCGCAGTTAAACTACCCAATATAATTGCATATAATTAACATTTAGAAATTGGTAGCGCACCTAATCAAATTCGTTGACTGAAAATCACCGGATTACTTTAGCTGAATTGACTACATTTTTAGGTAAAAGTTCTACTCTTTTTTTTCTGTGTATTATTGATCAGCATCACCACCCGAGTTGATTTAGCCATGTCCGTCTGTCTGTCCGTCTGTCCGTCTGTCGTCACGATTACAGCCGTAATTTTCAAGCTATCATCACGAAATTCAATATTTAAGCTTTTATCTAAAAAACTAAGGTCAAGTTCGAAAATGAGCCAAATCGGATGAAAACCACACCTACCTCCCATACAAAGTGCCTTTATCAAAACGGTAAAATCTCTTAGAATTCCACAAAAATTAATATATGGACTTGAAATTTTGCATATGAGCTCCGATATTTAAAGTGCACTCTAAGTATGAAATTCAACCAAATCGGATAAAAACCATGCCTACCTCCCATACAAAGTGACTTCATCAAAAAGGTAAAATCTCTTTAAATTCCACAAAAAATAATACATGGACTTGAAATTTTGCTTATTAGCTTTGATATATAACATGCACTTTGTGTATAAAATTCAACCAAATCGAGTGAAAACCACACCCACCCCCCATACAAAGTGATTTTATAAAAAATGAAAGCGAATATTTTCTGTTAAAACTATGTAGGTATAACAAAAATGTTTTATACAAATAAACATTTTATTGACGGCTTAAGACTTTGAATATACTTCGGTTCGGACGTGGGGGTATTTTAACTTCGGCCCAGTCGAAGATCATTTCTTACTAGTTTTATTTTATATTTGAACCAACACTCAGGAGATATACCCCCTATGAATGTGTAGGATTTATGCTATTTCGAAAGAAAAGTAATTGTTTGATGAAGGGTGGAAAAAAGGAGTAAAGTAAAGAGATTATAAAGAGTTTGTTTATAATTTATAGAGCTCAAAACTGACGGGAAGCACGTTTGCAGAGAGATTATTCAACAATTTGACTGTGTGACCGATTAACGAATTGTCTCTATATTGCGAGGCAATATTGCAATATTGTAGGGATAGACATGCTGGGCTATCTGAGTGGACTTAGGAAATACTCAAGTTGATGTCTTCATAGCCTGAACAAATTAGTGACGACAGTAACATGGCGACTTATTGTCAACTATTTTTACAAGCATTTCTTATTTCATAGCAAAATGTTGCTGTCGACGGTTTGATTCTATTTCTAAATTGACAGTGCAGTAGGTATGAAATTAATTAATTTTCTCAGACGTTGTTTTCATTTTGGTAGCATTTTTTCTCGTCGCTGCCGTGTTCAATATAATCAAGTAACCGATGATATGACTTGATTTTTCCCTTAACGACGTGCCGTCATAATGTTGACGTTTGCAATGTATACATTCTATCAGGTCACATATTCTCTTTGAAACTTTTCATGGTAATACCAGTATAAAAGGCTTACGCACCCAAGATTGCGTCAAAGCCCAAAAGAGTGTAAGACGGATGAAATATTATCATCCTACGACGTTGAATCCGGTCCAGAAGTTCCAAATAAGACTGTAAAGCCCGTGCTGAGCAAGACACTCAGCGAAGGCTCTCCAACAATAATCACCCGGGCAAAAGGTTCCAACCACAGCACCACACTTAACCAAATAACCAAAAAGGAAAATTTACATTTGACTCGGAATGTTTGTCACTGAATTGTGCATGAATTGGCTGAATGGAACTTAGACATCACCATTAGTTTCCTAGTAGACTTTATGTTTTGGCGTTAAACATGTAGGTCCGGTTCTCGGTCAATTGTGTACAAACTTGATAACACGCACAACACAATTGATCATAAGAAGCTAGGTCAAAGTCCTTTCAAGGCCTGAAATGGCCAGTTATTTATTTAGTTTATTATTCCTATGACGGACAGGTTGGTTATTACAAGGCGGAGTTATCAAAAGGGCATGAAAGGAACCCATCTTTTGATGGCTATTCATACAAAACGCTAAGCACTGATCAATTTAATCATATTGTAAGCATTTTGAGTGCGGGCCACAAAACTAAATGGTATCCCATACGTCAGGATCGGAGGCGCTACTACGGTGTATAACAATAATATTATTTTTGGCAGTAAATACACACCTTTTAATCCTTTGTTCAGTGTATTCAGCTTTTCTATATGGGGTTCGAATCTATTACTAAGTATGACTCCCAGATATTTGATACTGCTGAATAGCGACAGTATTTGATCGTTTACCCACGGAAGTTCAAAGTGTCACCCTTTTTTTTTTATCAGTTCCGTATTGCTAAGATTTATTCACAGACCAAACTCGGTAATTCAGTGAATGGGCTTATCCAAAGCCTCACTCCATAATCTTGTCAAATACGACAGCTATTAATCCACCTACCAATTCCACTAAATAATAAGTAATTCACTTTTGTACTCTGTTTATTGTCGTAGGTTAGAGTTTGGAAGATGCCACCCCTCCTTGAGGTGTTCCCCTATTTAACAATTCAACCAATTCATGAAATTTATTGATGGGCTTATCGTATATTAATTGATATCTTTATGGAAATGATCTATAGAGAATTCAATGATTTCATAGGCCATTCGATGAATGGTCAATTTTAACATTTTAAAATTTGGAAGTCTTAAATTTAGATAGTTGTTGTGTATGTATATTTTTAATTAACCAAAATCGGTTTTTGCTTCTCAGTAATTGACATGGAGAATTGTGGCCTTACCGATCGTGCCGCCAACTACATACTAGATTGCCTTGAGCTTAATCACTACATCATCGACTTTAATGTACGTGGAAACGTCGGCATCAGCAAGTTCCTGCAACGTAACATACGCGAACAACTAGGCAAGGATGATGATGAAGTGAAACCAAGTGATGCACAGCACGCAGAGGGCAGTGGTCCGAATGGCACCAATGGCACAGTCACACGCAAGACCAAAGTTACGGTGATGCAATTGAAGGAACAGCTTAAGACACTCGAAGAGCAGCTGGCCTTCGAGCGAGTGCTACGCAAGAAGGCCGAGCAACTTAACGAGAAGCTTAATCAACAGATTATCGCCTACGAGAATCAGCTCGAGGAAGAGGCAAATGCAGGCATACCAGTGGGCTACGTGGTCGTTAAGAACGATTCTTTGCAGTCAATTATTAGAGAGTGAGTGTAAAAGCTAATGTTGTTTAGAGTATTGAAGAGAGTTTAATAATGTTATGTTTTGCATAGACGCAACGATTTCCAAAAGTTGGCAACAAGTGTTTGCAATGGCACTAACAACAATGCTCCAAGTTCACCGCGCCACAGACCGAAGCAACAAAATCAACAACAGCAGCAACCACCGCAGCAACTACAGCAACAAATTTGTTCAAAGATCAACAATATCTGCAAAGAGCCACGCAAAATGTTGAAGGTGCGCAAGGTGAAGAGCGAGATGAAATACGTGGAGCCCGCCACGACCAATTCGTCAAAGAAAGAGTCCAAATCGGATCACGAGTTTGCCAATGAATCTGATGTAAGTTTGTCAGCATTTCAAAAGCAAATTTACGAGATCATCGCCTCGTACGTTTTGTAGTACTCTTTTTAGTACTGCCTAATTTATTGATTGTTGACTATTTATTGAATTGTCATAATTTTAAGTTATTTATTTATTTATTTTATTTCTATTGAAGATTTTTTAGATATTTACCTATGTAGTTCGTTTTAGTTATTGAATGTTTTTGAAAAAGGCAAAATTCCATTAAATTACAATGATTTTAAAAATATTTCAAACGCAAACATTTTTAACCAAAGATAAATTATAACTCAAGTTGGTCTGGAGTTAGATCATATAGAGTTTAAGAAATTGATTTCGCTCTAACAAAATTGTAAGAATTCATTAATTTATTTATTAATTTAAAAGTATGGATTGAGACCATTCTAATCTTCAAAAAAATATTTATTTAAATAATTATTTTACATTAAAAATATAAACTAATAAAACTTTATAAGTTTATTGAACGATATGTTGCCATAGAATTGTTAGTTTTTAAAACTACGCTACGTGTTTTAAAATTTTGCATTTTTTATTAACTTTACTGTAGTATAACAAGGACCTTTTAAGTGAGTTTTATATTTCGAGTTCCACAAAAAAAAAACCGATGAGTTCAAAACTAATTTCTAAAGTTCGTTCTTTTTAAAAGCAGTGACAATGAAAAGTTGTTAATCTCATTAAAAAAAAAGATAATGTTAAAATAGATAAACTCTCAAGACGGAAAATAAAACTCTCTTAAAGGGGACGCATTTTAGGTAAGAAATATAACAGTTTTAAACTTACTTACTTAAAACTTAACTTTATCCTCTCTATTTTTTTTTCGTCCTCTTCCAGTTCCAACTCTCTGCTGTAAGCTTCGAGACCAATATTGGTGACTCAATGGCCAACAATAGCACGTCAACACAGTCGACGTCACAGCTCTCTACGACGCGCACCCTAAAACCCAATTCCAAATTTGATATCGAGGATATATCTATGCCGACGTCGCGTAGCGCAACAAGCAACGTTGAATCCAGTGACTCTGATACGCTACGCAACGCAAGCGATGATTTTCAGCCGATGAAGGTGTTCATACGACGCACAAAGCAAAGTTCGCATTCAATGGAAATGGGACAAGGCGAAGGAGACTGCGTCATACCAAATTCCCCACGTTCAATGTTTATGGGACTCTGCGATGACTAGATGCGTGAGCAAATAAGCGCGAGCAGAGTGCGGATGAGAAAAGCAGCACGGCAAAGAGCGCACGCATCCAGTACAACAATAAATTTCGTTTTAAGTTTCTTGTTTTCCCATAGTTGATTGAGTGCAACGACAGTTAAGCAAACGCAACAACTGCCAAATTTTTTGTAGCGTCGGAAGCCATATATATATATATGTATGTATGTATATTAATGTATATATATGTATATATGAATATATTTTTTATATAGCTGTTGTATTGTCTAGCTTCACAATTTTATTTTTGTAAAAAATTTGTTCCAAATAAATCCGACTTGTAAAAAATCAAAGTCAGCAAACATGTGGAATCATTTTCGACTCTGTTAATACTCATGGTTATGAAAGAGTCGGAGAACTCTTAAACGAGTTCCATTTGAGGCTCAAATTTTGAGCATGTTCTGCTCGTGCGAGGCAACGCCGAAGCATGGTATAATATTACAAGGTAGCATTGACAGTTGCTTGGGAAACCATCTCCTGTCAAAAAATATACACAAAAAAAGAGCGCTCACAATCTGCCATTGAAAACACAAACAATGTTGAAAACGTTGAAGTGAAAAAAAAACAACCACAGTAGCTGCAGATGCATTTCCACAAAAAGCTGTTTTTGACAGCAGATGTTTTCTTGTAGAAGAGAAAATAAGCAGTTGTCAATGCTACCTTGTATTATTATACCATGACGCCGAAGTGTATCTGCATTTTTAATAGTGTGAACTTTTTACTTTAGCGGACAACTCAACTGGAATCGAATAAGAGATGTTTTAGTTACAGTTACAGTTGCATTTAACAGTTTATACGTCTTAATGCGTTCCAACACGTACGCCACTAATTCAAACTTTTTTCGTTGGAGGTTTTACTATGAATGTGGAAAATTGAAAAATTTCTACGGCTTACCATCAAGTTTAGAGTATCTTACACATGTTTCACTTGATTGCCCCTTCCCTGTCACTAACACCACATTTCGAACCAATGCAGATTTGACTGAATAGGTATTACACCTGAAATCCTTGGTTCAAAGCTAAAAAAAAATGTTTTGATAGAAGCTTTTTAAATTGCGCACATTTAAAGATTCAGAAATCATGTATACAAAAGACAATTTTTTTTAGCTTGAAATAACGATCTTAGGTGTTACACCCATTTACGCAAATCTGTCTCGGTTCAAAATAGATAAGTGGGAAAAAATTTAAAAATAATGTGCAAGATGCTCTATGTGTGGCGACACATGTTTCACTTGATTGCCACTAACACCCCATTTCGAACCCCTCCATTTCTATATCATCGCCACTACCAAGGATGATTTTATTCACCTCATCATCATCTATAGCTGGCAAATCAGGTGTGTTTGCATTATTTTCAGTTCTTTATAGTAGTACAAGTGCATTGCGTCTATAACAAGCCCCGCTTCTTCTAAAACTTTCGTTGCATTCGATTTACGCGATCAAAATCCTTTTAGAACGCGATCGTAATTAATTTTAATTCAAACGTTTCATATTATTAATTTTTAGTTTATAAAAATTAAAAAAAAAATCAAAAAAGTTCAAATTAATTAGTTTACGATCTAAGACGTGTTTTTTCATATGAAATTGCATATATACATATGAAATATATATATACATATATATCGTCCCCTTAGTAACACAAGAACGTATCTCAATTTTGATCAATTTGAGAAAAAACAGAAAAACCTCGTGCCACAACACGTTGATAAGAATATCATTTCTACCTTTCAGAGCTATTACTTTTAAAGCTTCTTATACTTTTAGGGGCTAATTTTGGATCATAAAGCATTTAACAGATTATGTTTTATGGTTTTGTTTATATTTTTAAAATTCAATATTTTGGAACCAGATTCTAGATACGTTTTTGTGTTGCTATATTTTTGGCGAAATATTATGTTTTAATATTAGATACGTCAGGGTTCATTGTTCAAAGTCATATTTATTTGGTACTAGCTTTTTCCCGGCGCGCGTTGCTGCACCCTCCAACTATATGGGAACATAATAGGTGTATTCAAAACTTTTCTTAAACTCATAGTTTGACACCACTGTCATTTTCCACTGACCGTTACAGTTTCCCATTAGCAGGAGATCACCAAATAGTAACTCCATTTTGAGTTTGTACATAAGTACTGCTGCTTTTACTTTCAAAGCTATTCGATAATACAAATTGTATGGGCGGAACCACACCCCCTTATATAATTCCCATCCCAGTTTTCTGGTAGATGGATATTACCAAAGAATATACAATTAGGCAATTCACAAGATGTTCTAAAGTTGTATGTTGTAAGCAAAAGTTGTATAAAAATACAACCATTGTGAACACAATCTTGGAGTTGTATGTCACATTATTTATAATTATTCAAAATCTACCATTTTTTTGCCACCTTCCTGCATTTGTAAATGTAATGCTCGATTTTAGCCGCACGAATATATAAAGAGGAGGAATAAAAATATAAACAAAATCAGCTGATAGAATAGCACACTCTTTAAACATACATCGCAATGTTGTATGTGTCTTATCGCAATTTTGCATGGGAAACGAAAACAGTGTTGATACGACAGTTGTAAAAACATACAACAATAGAACGATACGCCACGATACAACACCTTGTGAATTGCCTAAATATATAGAATGCGCATCTCATATAAGAAGAAATTTTGTTTGCGGGTCGTAATATTACGACCCGCTCTCCAACATTGCAACCCGTTCAAACCAAACATGACAACCCGCTCTCATATTCCATACCGCAACGTGTTGTGCTTTGTTTTTGTTATTAAACCTGTCTGATGTGTTCGCTTGCTAAAGTGATGGTATGAAAGAAGGGAATCGGAATTTGTATACTTTTGCAACTTCGCGGGCGCAGCTATTTCTATCAAGCAATTTTCTGATTTATCGGTTTTCGATCAAATTAATTTCAATTATGCTTTTATAGTAATAAAAAAATTATCGAGTTCCCATAAAGGACGGCAAAATATGTATTATAAAAATTCTTTATAAACAAATAAAAAATTAATAAATAATAAATTAAGATTAAGATTAAGATTAAGAATAAGAATAAGAATAAGAATAAGAATAAGAATAAGAATAAGAATAAGAATAAGAATAAGAATAAGAATAAGAATAAGAATAAGAATAAGAATAAGAATAAGAATAAGAATAAGAATAAGAATAAGAATAAGAATAAGAATAAGAATAAGAATAAGAATAAGAATAAGAATAAGAATAAGAATAAGAATAAGAATAAGAATAAGAATAAGAATAAGAATAAGAATAAGAATAAGAATAAGAATAAGAATAAGAATAAGAATAAGAATAAGAATAAGAATAAGAATAAGAATAAGAATCAGAATAAGAATAAGAATAAGAATAAGAATAAGAATAAGAATAAGAATAAGAATAAGAATCAGAATAAGAATAGAATAAGAATAAGAATAAGAATAAGACTAAGAATAAGAATAAGAATAAGAATAAGAATAAGAATAAGAATAAGAATAAGAATAAGAATAAGAATAAGAATAAGAATAAGAATAAGAATAAGAATAAGAATAAGAATAAGAATAAGAATAAGAATAAGAATAAGAATCAGAATAAGAATAAGAATAAGAATAAGAATAAGAATAAGAATCAGAATAAGAATAAGAATAAGAATAAGAATACGAATAAGAATAAGAATAAGAATAAGAATAAGAATAAGAATAAGAATAAGAATAAGAATAAGAATAAGAATAAGAATAAGAATAAGAATAAGAATAAGAATACGAATACGAATACGAATACGAATACGAATACGAATACGAATACGAATAAGAATAAGAATAAGAATAAGAAGAATAAGAATAAGAATAAGAATAAGAATAAGAATAAGAATAAGAAGAATAAGAATAATAATAAGAATAAGAATACGAATAAGAATAAGAATAAGAATAAGAATAAGAATAAGAATAAGAATAAGAATAAGAATAAGAATAAGAATAAGAATAAGAAGAATAAGAATAAGAATAAGAATATGAATAAGAATAAGAATAAGAATAAGAATAAGAATAAGAATAAGAATAAGAATAAGAACAAGAACAAGAACAAGAACAAGAATAAGAATAAGAATAAGAATAAGAATAAGAATAAGAATAAGAATAAGAATAAGAATAAAAATAAGAATAAACGGAAGAAACTTTATAGGAGCCCATCGATTTAAGGTAGAGACATGCGGTAGATTGAGATACAACTTATTTCTCAAGAATATATAAGTTGATTGCAATATATAATATAAGTTTTGAGCCAAAAACTTAACTTCATTTGAATATTCTTTAGGTCTTGAACTTACTAATAATTTGCAAAAAATTTTAGACTCTTTATTAACACTTTCTAAGGCTTCAATATCTTTTTTTATTTTCTGAACCGACCTTTTCTTATGATAATTAAAATGATTTAGTATGTCTATTTAACTTTCCCTTTTTGCAATTTTTTGTAAATTATAAGTATTTTATTTTATTGCTTCTTATAAAAATCAGTTAAGGCATGTTGCTACTTGGCGCGCTCGGTATTCGAGTGGAAATTGAAAATTTTTTACAGGAAAACGGTTAGAGATGCACTAAAAAACTATTTACAAAAAATTTTTTTTTAATATTTAACATTTGTTATGTATGAAACCTTAATTTGAAGTTGACGTGTCGATATCAGAAAGACCTAATGGTTACCATAAAAACTAAAGTTTGGCAGCACCTAGAAAAACAAAAAACCAAGTTTATAAATAATACGAGTATGGTTATCGTGTGAACCTAAGTTTTTAAGTTTGGCAAAGAAATTAAAAAATTATGAAGATTTGAAAAAAAAAAAGATACAGTAGTTTCGACTATGTCGTAACACAAGACGTAGAATTAGTCAATTCGCTATTGATGACATCTTTTTTAAAAACAATTTAGCAAAATATTTATTCCATACACCTGAGCATATGACCTTTAAAAGAGTGCCGGAAAGGGTTAATGTGTATCACCAACCCCCATTACTTTTGCAAAAGGAACATTTTTGCGTTTGATACCTTATCCCTCCGACCACTCCTTAGGGGGGCTCCTATACAAATTTTATGGTTTTTGTATATTTATGCCATACACCTGAGCATATGACCTTCAAGAGAGTGCCGGAGAGGGTTAATATGTATTACCGACCTCCATTATTTTTGCAAAAGGAACATTTTTGCCTTTGACACCTATTCTCTCCGACCACTCCTTAGGGGGCTCCCATACAAATTTTATGGTTTTTGTATATTTATTCCATACACCTGAGCATATGACCTTCAAGAGAGTGCCGGAGAGGGTTAATATATGTGACCGACCCCCATTACTTTTGTAAAAGCAACATTTCTGCCTTTGACACCTTTTCCCTCCGACCACTCCTTAGGGGAGCTTCCATACAAATTTTATGGTTTTTGTGCCGGAAAGGGTTAATATGTATTACTGACCCCCATTACTTTTGCAAAAGGAGCATTTTTTCCTTTGACACCTATTCCCTCCGACCACTCCTTAGGGGGGCTCCCATACAAATTTTATGGTTTTTGTATATTTATTCCATACACCTGAGCATATGACCTTTAAAAGAGTGCCGGAAAGGGTTAATGTGTATCACCAACCCCCATTACTTTTGCAAAAGGAACATTTTTGCGTTTGATACCTTATCCCTCCGACCACTCCTTAGGGGGGCTCCTATACAAATTTTATGGTTTTTGTATATTTATGCCATACACCTGAGCATATGACCTTCAAGAGAGTGCCGGAAAGGGTTAATACGTATCACCGACCCCCATTATTTTTGCAAAAGGAACATTTTTGCCTTTGACACCTATTCCCTCCGACCACTCCTTAGGGGGGCTCCCATACAAATTTTATTGTGTTTGTGCCGGAAAGGGTTAATATGTATCACTGACCCCCATTACTTTTGCAAAAGGAACATTTTTGCCTTTAACACCTACTTCCTCCGACCACTCCTTAGGGGGGCTCCCATGCAAATTTTATGGTTTTTGTTCATTTATTCCATACACCTGAGCATATGACCTTTAAGAGAGTGCGGGAGAGGGTTAGTATGTATGACCCACCCCCATTAGTTTTGCAAAAGGAACATTTTTGCCTATGACACCTATTCCCTCCGACCACTCCTTAGGGGGGCTCCCATACAAATTTTATGGTTTTGTCGATAAAACCGGAAACTGTCGATAAATAGGTAGCAAGTTTAAGCAAACAAAAACATCAAATGTTGGCTTTATATTTCATGTAATTGTGTAAAATTTATATAAGTTAGAGAGTTCTAACATGAATTTTTGTCGCATTGAGGATCAAGCAGACCAACAAGTGCTAACATCAACATTGTACGATCAGTACTTTAGGCCCACCAAAGGCTCAAAAAGTTATATAAATACCGACACCTGATCACTATCAACCACCCTACTTACCTCCGAGAATGACGTATTCTACGTCAAAAAATTATAAAAAACGCAAGTTTTTTTTTTTGGATTTTGTGCAAATAAATATTGAAACTAGCAAGAAATGATCTTCGACTGGGCCGAAGTTAAAATACCCCGACGCCCGAACCAAAGTATATTCAAAGACTTAGGGCCGTTTTATTCAATTTTATAAATTCAGAGTTAGAAATAACTTTAGGATTTTTTGAAACTGAAAAAAAAATTTGTTTTATTCAGTACAATATTTCTGTTATAACTTTTGAAATTGAAAATTTGATAGAACTTGAGTTTTATAACTTTCGTCAACTTGTGATTTCAATAACTTCCGAAATTGGCTCCAGTTATTTGATTTAACTTGGGATATTTGGTATAACTTGAGCTTTTTGTTTCATTCGTAAGAAATCGTAGGCTACAATTGAATACAAAAGTTTTTAAATTTTATAAACAAATGGGATGATGTGGATTTTCTTGATCGTTTTCGATTGACAAAAGAAACTACCTTAATCATTTTGGAGCTGATCAAAGACAAGCTACATTGTGACGAACGGCGTAAATTGAGTAAATTTTTGCTAATAACTCACGTGAATTACAGCTAATCACTCAATTTTTTATTTTCCTTCGCTACGGTGATATAGGATCAGTTTAGGTCGCAGTTGCGGATTTCGGTTGAGTGTGTATTTCATCAGTGCACATTGTATTATATAGAATGAGTATGGCACTTGTTATATTTAGGCAACAATTCGTCAAAATGCAAACAAAGCAAGGTGAATTCCTGAGAGTTTCGAGAGAATTTTTCAGCACATCCAAATTTCCACGCACAATTGGTGCAATTAACTGCACACATATGAGAATTTTAATGTAAGATAAATACGTAAGATATATGTAAGATATTTATCTTTTTAGCAGATTTGGGAATGCCTTCTGTGAGAAATAAAAAGTTCCAAGCAAAAAACAAACGGACCTTCAGGAGAATAAAAAAGGCTCCGATGAATATTCTCCAATTAAAATAAAGGTATGCAGAAATCGTTCTTATTCTAGAGGAACTCTAACTTTTGAGAGCTCGAACAGCCGAATTCAATTTTTGATTCTTTCTAATGTTCATCTTCATCTAGTACATCTTTGAATGTGATACAGGTAAATGTAAAATCAAAAATAAAAAACGAGGTCTGATTATAAAAGTCAATTCATAAATTTCTTTATTTAAATATAAGAACCAAAATCAATTTGACTCAGCTCGGGAACGGTATTATTTTCAAACTCGATTGATTAATTTAGAAACAATTTCAAAAGTTATAATTTCAATATTTTTGTTTTTTTACGACAAATGAGTTGAATTTCCTTGGGATATTTTGATAACTTGAGAAATTATAACTTTACTTAACTTTAATGCTAGAAACGTCAACTGACAAAAACCGAAACTGAATGAAACCAATTTTTAACTTTGGAAATTAAAATTTTCAATTGGCAAGTTGACAAAAGTAATTTAACTTGTACAAGTTAACAAAAGTTAGAAAAAGTGAATAAAACGGCCCTTAAGCAATCAATAAAGTTTATCTGTAAAAACGTTTTCGTTATAGTTTTAACAGAAAATATTCGCTTTTGTTTTTTGATAAAGTCACTTTGTATGGAAGGTGGGCGTGGTTTTCACTCAATTTGGTTGAATTTCATACACATAGTACACGTTATATATCAAAGTGCATATCCGAAATTTCAAGTCCATATGGGCAAATCCCGAAAATAGTCCACCAAGTGTGAGAAACTAAAGATGCTTCTTTTTCAAAAGCATCATTGTTTCTAAAAAGCTTAATATATCTACAATTAAGTTCCCAATAAATTTTTTTTTTGTTTTGAGTTCTTATGTAATGAAAAAAGTAGAGATTCCCAGTCAATATTCGAGTTAAGTTTTTTTATATTTTTTTCAGGTAGTTTTCTGATCTAAGAAAGCTTTTGATATAAAAGCTTTATGTATAAAAGTTTTTTATTTCCCTTTGCACTTCTTTCTTCGCAAATTGGCACCATAATAGGTTTGAGAAAATTTGGGTATAACGGTGTATTTTGCAAAATTAAAATGATCAACTCTGTACTGACGTCCGACACATAAAAAGGGTTTTATTTAGATAAAATTGTTAAATCAAATTAAAAACAAAAATTGAAACCTGTTACAAAGCAAGTTTTTGCACATTTTCCAGAATATGACTGCTGATTTAAAATATAAATAATTTTCAACTCATATCAACTGGGTAAACTTAGTGACGTCCGAACGGTAGGCGACATTTTCAAATAGAATTATCGTGGAAATAACTTTTGTTTATTACTTTTGTAGATGGTAAGCCAAATATTAAAAAAAAAGTGCGGAAGGATTAAAAAATTAGCGAAATAATTAAAAAAATTTGATGACGACTTTTGTAGAAAAGAAGCGTAGAGAAAGCGTATTTATCGCAAAAAGTTAAAGGAAAATATAAAAACGAAATATGTGTGGGTCCGCCACGCACGGTAGAAGTGAAACTTGAACCCAGAAAAGTAGGGATTTTTTAGTGATTAATTGATTTACTCTTAAATATAGTCTTACTAAAAAAGGTCCCATTTCAAATAATTGCATGATAAGATTAAATCTGTTTTAATATGTACAATTTCCAAAAGATAAATGTTATTATACCATACCATCATGCCATACTAACATCCTATACCTTCGTACTGTATCATAAAACTATACCATGCCATCATTCCATGCTCATCTTACCAAAATACTATACCATCAGACAATACTATCATACCATACCATCATATTCTACCACCAAACCATACCTACTATCATACCATATATCTAACCATCATATCATCGTACCATACCATAATACCGTACCATCAACTAACCATACTGTATCCATCAACGGAAATGAAAATAAATTAGCTCCAGATACGCGAAATAATAAAATTTTTAACTTTAAAAAAACAGACTATGTTAAACTGAATGCTCTTCTCGCGCGGATTGACTGGTCCCCAATTTTAAATAATAGGTCTTCGTACTCTTTTTATGATCTCGAATCTTCAGTGCAGTTTCTCAATGATACCTTGCAAAAATGCTTCTCATTATCTGTGCCAAAAAAAAATATTAATTTCAAGCCTTTATGCCCTCCTTGGTTAACTAATGAGCTTAAGTCTTTAAAAAATTCCAAAAATCGCTTGTTTAAGAAATATAAAAAGTCAGGCTCTAATTTAGACTTCGCTTCCTATTCCTCTTGTCGTTACAGATATCAACTATTAAATAAACAATGCTACTCTGCATATATAACCAATATAAAAACTCAATTCAAAGATAATCCGAAACTTTTCTACACGTTTGTCAATTCAAAACGAAAAACTTCCAGTTTCCCACCTCTTATGAAATTTAATCATGATGAAGCATCTTGCGACATCGATGTTTCCAACATGTTTGCAAACTTCTTTAAAACAACCTACTCCGATATACCATTGAGCATGAGTCTTGAATATCCTTACCTACCACCAGTTAACTCTTTTGAAACCCCCGTAATAGATTCTAATATAGTTATGCATTACCTTCAACAAGTTAAATCTTCATTTACTACTGGTCCTGACGAAATCCCGAGCTGCATTTTAAAGCATTGTTCTAATAGTTTGTGTTCTCCCCTATCAAAAATTTTTAACTCATCCTTGCACATCGGTCATTTTCCCAATATATGGAGAAAATCTTATATAATACCTTTTCATAAATCCGGTTCAAAAATTGATGTTTCCAATTACCGAGGTATCGCAAAACTAAGCGCAATCCCTAAGTTATTTGAGAAAATTATAACTGATCAAATAACCTACGTCGTATCTTCCTCCATTTCCACCTCTCAACATGGTTTCTTAAAGGGAAAATCTACGATAACTAACCTCTTGGAGTTTACTACGCGTGTCATTAAAGGTTTTACTTTAGGACGACAGACTGACGTTATTTATACAGACTTTAGCAAAGCTTTCGATAGTGTTAATCATTATCTTCTTCTGAAAAAGCTTCATCTAATTGGGTTTCCCGTCAAACTATTACACTGGATTAAATCGTACTTTTCGAATCGTTCGCAAAAAGTTTTATATAAGAATTGTATGTCAAAAAATATTTTGGTCACATCAGGTGTTCCTCAGGGAAGTCATCTTGGTCCGGTTTTATTTTTACTGTTTATAAATGACCTTCCTTCTGTAATAAAACGCTGTAACGTCTTAATGTACGCCGATGACGTAAAACTTTTTCTAACTTACAAATCGCCTGAAGAACAACAACTCTTACAATCCGATTTAAATAGTCTAGTGGAGTGGTGTAATTTAAACCTTTTAAAATTAAACTTAAAAAAATGTAAGCAAATGACATTCTCACGTCGAATTGCTAATAGTATAAATTACACTATAAATAATACCAACTTAGAAATTGTACACAGTTTTCTTGATTTAGGTGTTATTATGGATCCTAAACTTCGTTTCAATCTTCAAGTTAATTTGGTGGTAAATAAGGCTAGAGGTGTCCTTGGTTTCATTAAAAGATGGGCTAAAGAATTCAACGATCCTTTCACTACTAAGATACTTTATACCTCTCTTGTTAGACCAATTCTTGAATATGCATCTGTAATATGGAACCCTCAATACAATGTCCACATCGATGCATTAGAATCGGTCCAAAAACAATTCTTACTTTTTGCTTTACATTATCGTTGGAACCCCAACATTATTCTACCCCCTTATGAAACCCGCCTTAAAATTATTTCCCTGCCTTCCTTAAGAAGCAGAAGAATTATGCTAAATGTCTCCTTTTTATACAAATTACTCAGTGGTGATATAGACTCACATTACCTCCTTTCTTCATTAAACTTCAACATCCCTAGGAGCGGAGCCAGACATTTCCAGCTTTTTAAGTTGAGTCAGTGCACTTCTAATTATGCCCTTCACGACCCTTTGCGATGTATGTGTAGTGATTTCAATGGCAACTTGAACTTGATAAATTTTTCTGACTCGGTGGATGTCTTAAAACGTAAAATGATATTACATTTGAATACTTAACGCATTCATTGCGATAACAAATATATGTAGCTCGCGATAATTGTGTAGATTTTACGATTTAACATATAAGCATTATCGAATTTGATAAATACTTTAAGCTTTCGTTTTATTTAGTTTCGTTGCTTAATTTTTTTCATGAAATTATTTTACATCTTTAGTTCTATAGCTCGTTTAAAATGGGACCATGTATACCGTATCCCTCGGCTTGGTGTGTCAGAGTGTATCTCTTTTCCATACAAGTTTTTACCTGCGTTGGCCCAAATGCATATCCAAATAATAACTTTAGCTCGGTGTTCCCCTATTTCAGTGACCCGAATATATAAATATATTGTGCCTGCATAATATATACTTGTATATCTGTGCTATGTTTGGTATTGGTTTGGTGTTTGAGAGTTGCATCTCTTTTCCACGTAGGATCTTGGGTTGGACAGTGGCCCCAAGCCGAATGACAACAATTATAAATGCGGTTATATATAGTCTAATAAACTACTTTGGATGTTGTCTTGTATTCCCTTGTGTTATGAAGAATGTGCTTTTATTCGATGATGCTTATTATGTTTACATAAGCACAAAAATTTCTCAAATTTCAAATTTCAAATATCTTTATTTAATTTTAATTTCCGCTGAAAGGCCAAGCAATTGTGCTTAGTGGAGGCTTTTATTTGCCAACAGGTGGTAGGTTTTAGCACGTAGGTGCATTCTATTCAGTCCGGCTGATCCGGGAACTTCTTAGAATGTAAATCGTGCATGCGTATTGCGCGGGTCATACGTATCTATGAAGATTTCCTACTTCCGGGCGAATCCAAAAAAAAGGAAATATAGCATTTTTATTGACTTGTAGGCAGTAAAAGGGGGTGTGGCAGACATTTTTCCCTAAACCATCTCGTACTTGAAATGAATCAACTGCCAAAATTTCAGCTCAATCGCCTCAGTAGTTTTGGAGTTTCTAGCCATCACATAGACAGCGTTTTGCTTTTTGTATTTAAAGATAAGCAAGCAGACTGCAAATAATATGGATATATGTAGATTATTGGTTATCACTTTTGATTGGTAAGAGATACTAAGATAATTTTTTATAATAAATTAATTTTTTAGCTTGTAATTTTTTTCAAAAATATAAAAACACAAATTTTCAAAAATATTGGAAAAAAAAAAAATTTTGCTCGAAAAAATTAAGGGGTAGGCCTTGTTTTTTTAATCCCAAAAATGGTTTTTAATTCTTGCGTTAAATTGAAATAACTTTTGCTTATAAATGTTATAGCTGTAAATATAGTTAAAAATTTGCGAATTTGAATTTATATTATTTTTACAACAAAAACAAATTTTGAGCCTTTTTTGAGGAAAACTCCAAAATTGCAGACCTTTTTTGATAAATATATTTAAAATATATATACTCAACTAACGGTATTTTTGCAATAAGGTTTTCATAGTAATTTGATGAAGCTTTAAGGCAAAAAAAAAATTAACAAAATGTATAAAAAAGCAGCGGAAATATTTGAATCGAGTCACAAAATTAAATTTCTGATATTAATTATTGCGTCATCTAATGTACAGAGCATTTGCTCAATTACTCATTTATTGGCTAGTGAGGAGAATTCTTTGTAATTATTGCATCAGCTATATTTACAATAACTAATGTTGTCTCTCTAAAAGAAATTGCTCAATTTTCAACAACCAAATAAAGTTAACTGTGTTTGTATTATTATAGAAATCTTTTAAAATTGCGGTAGCATTGTGACAATAATACTCTTATTGCATTGATTTTCAATACGGAGTCTCTGAGACTCTTCTGAGCTTTAGTGTTGCTTTTTTATATTTAATTTTTTTATTATAATTTGAAATATTTGAAATTATTTCAAAAGTATATTTTTCAGTTCATTATACTTCATTTTAAAAGTCTACTACGAAAAATGGTCACATTTGAATCCATAACTAGATTTTATTGACTTAAAAAAAAATTGAATTAAAATAATTTTTCTGTACGGCCGCCACCTCTCTGCAGACAATGGCAAACCTCAGAGAGTAATCAAAATGCCATGTAAAAGTCGATTGTCAATTGTGTACAAACTTAAAAACACGCACAACACAATTGATCATAAGAAGCTAGGTCAAAGTCCTTTCAAGGGCTGAAATGGCCAGTTATTTATTGAAGCGAAGCTTTTTACGCCTCGTTCTGCGATTTGCTAGAGTGAAATCAGAAAAAACGACTCTTTTTTCCGACACCTTTTTTCTTAGAATTGATATTGTTTTTTGCTTGCATCAATTGAACCAGAAAATGTTAAATTAAAAATAATTTCTTGCCCGCTGCAGGAATTGAACCCACAACTCACAGTTCTATCGTTTGTTGGTACTTTCCTCTAACCATTACGCTAAAACCCTTTCTTTCACAACTTTGTTGATTCAGTGATAAACATTAGCTAAAGCTATGTTTCAGCAGATCACTATAATCTATTACTTTACTATTCTAGGACTGTGTATTGGCTAGCCAACCGACAAAAGTAGCAAACAAAACGAACTAGAGCAAAGATAACTAAATTTACCGAGCTATGGTTTGAATCTTCGGTTTGTCCATGCGAACTAAAAGACCTAACGAACTAAAAGAACGAACGAACTAAAAGAACGAACGAACTAAAAGAAATATTCACTAAGGATTGTGTATTAGATGTTGTTTCTACTTCCTACTAAAGGTCGTTATAAATATCGTTAAAAATAAACAACCTGTAAGTTGATTAAATTGTAACAAAATTAAAGATTTTCGTATATTTATTTCCAAAAACAACTGAACAGGGTGCTTTAAGGGAGGGCCGAAGAGGGTTAATATATATGATATATATACTTTGTTATTTTAAAGTTTTGAATTTAAAAATTATTTTAATCGAAAAAACGCTATTAAATTATCAAATCTATGAATTTGCGAAAATGCTTCGCGTCTCTCGTGTGTCCAGTGAAGCACCTGTGTTTTTTTTTATTTAATTTGTACTACAGCACCATCTGGTGTCCAAGGTGAATCAAAGAAGATAGTGCTGAAAAACTCATCGTATCTGAAAACTCGTATGTACCAATTTTCATTCTAATCGCATGAGCGGTTTGAGAGTTTTAGGTGGTTTTGCAAAAAATTTGTGCTACAGCGCCCTCTGGTATTCAAGGTGGATAAAGATTGATAGACCACAAACAACACTTTACAAAAATACAAAAATTTTCATGCTAATCGGATGAGTAGTTTAGGAGTCTATTTCATAGTTACACACAAAAACTCCTTTTATATATATATAGATTAGCGTGGCCGTTAGTTTTATGGAGAATATTTTTTTTTTGATTTCTTATTAATCTTAACTTACAACCCGAGATTTGCTCTTTACAAGAAATGAAGAGCAAAAACAATTTGTACTGCAGGTTGTTAGCGACTATCGTCGCCGGTTTTCGAACTCTAAGAAATCTACTGTAAGTCAAGAGTTATAAATTTTTTAATATAACTCAATAATTTTGTTTTTATTTAGTTTTCTTTTGACTATACGTAGTATAGCTATGTATGAAATAATTTAATAGACATAAGCTTTTACCGCACATGCTTAGAACAAATAATTTACATATAAATATAATTTTGGTATATATAATTTTTGGTATTAAGTTGGTTATTTTCTTCATTATTTTCTAAAATATTAATTTTAGCAAAAAACTTGCTTTGAAGCTAATGTTGTTGACTAAAAGAGCTAAAATATTGCCATACATCATATTCTTGTAAAATGTTTTTTTAAAAAGATACTCATATACAAACAAATTACATTTGAATAAATGGGCTTGAAGGCCAACTTTGAGGGGCGGGCGACACCCCTTAAACACTACTTATCGCTTTGAACCTTTTTTGTATTTTTTTTTACATAAAACTGAACCGATTTGGGGGGAGAGAATATAAGAAATAAAAAAAAAAAAATAATGGCCACGCTAATATAGATAGATGTAGATATTCGAACCATCTACTCTAATTGTAGAGTAAATCAATTAACCATTTACAAAACTCTACTTTTTGGGTTAAAGTTTCACTATAATATTTGTATATGTTTGTATTTAGGAGAGAACGCTCTTATTATTTTTTTTTTTTTGTTTTGTTTCATCATATCGTATTGACATTTAAATCAAAGCAAGGTACTTTGATTACGCAACTTTCGATAAAAGATGCTTACAATGTGCGACATACCATTTTGAGGTTGAGAGGGCATTTCCGAGCACCAACAATTTGTGGTAATTCAGTACAGCCGGATTAGGCATATCGTAATTTTCAGTGTACTTCATGGAAATTCACTTAAATAACACCAAATAATATGTATTAAGAATTTATGTTATACATATTCGGGTTTTTATTTAAAGTTAGCTCTATTTGAACAGTTGAATATATATAGATGAAGACTTTCAATAGTGAACAATTTAATGTACGGGTTTACCCCAGACCACATTTCAGCATTTCAACACAAGAATAATAAAACCATATGAATCAACTCGAATAAACGAATATCACGCGTTTAACTCATGTGCTTTAGCACTTATGTATTTCACTTTACAATAACTAATGTTGTCTCTCTAAAAGAAATTGCTCAATTTTCAACAACCAAATAAAGTTAATTGTGTTTGTATTATTATAGAAATCTTTTAAAATTGCGGTAGCATTGTGACAATACTACTCTTATTGCATTGATTTTCAATACGGAGTCTCTGAGACTCTTCTGAGCTTTAGTGTTGCTTTTTTATATTTAATTTTTTTTATTATAATTTGAAATATTTGAAATTATTTCAAAAGTATATTTTTCAGTTCATTATACTTCATTTTAAAAGTCTACTACGAAAAATGGTCACATTTGAATCCATAACTAGATTTTATTGACTTAAAAAAAAATTGAATTAAAATAATTTTTCTGTACGGCTGCCATCTCTCTGCAGACAATGGCAAACCTCAGAGAGTAATCAAAATGCCATGTAAAAGTCGATTGTCAATTGTGTACAAACTTAAAAACACGCACAACACAATTGATTATAAGAAGCTAGGTCAAAGTCCTTTCAAGGGCTGAAATGGCCAGTTATTTATTTTTTATTTAATTTGTACTACAGCACCATCTGGTGTCCAAGGTGAATCAAAGAAGATAGTGCTGAAAAACTCATCGTATCTGAAAACTCGTATGTACCAATTTTCATTCTAATTGCATGAGCGGTTTGAGAGTTTTAGGTGGTTTTGCAAAAAATTTGTGCTACAGCGCCCTCTGGTATTCAAGGTGGATAAAGATTGATAGACCACAAACAACACTGTACAAAAAAACTTCTATACAAAAATTTTCATGCTAATCGGATGAGTAGTTTAGGAGTCTATTTCATAGTTACACACAAAAACTCCTTTTTTTTATATATATAGATTAGCGTGGCCGTTAGTTTTATGGAGAATATTTTTTTTTTGATTTCTTACTAATCTTAACTTACAGCCCGAGATTTGCTCTTTACAAGAAATGAAGAGCAAAAACAATTTGTACTGCAGGTTGTTAGCGACTATCGTCGCCGGTTTTCGAACTCTAAGAAATCTACTGTAAGTCAAGAGTTATAAATTTTTTAATATAACTCAATAATTTTGTTTTTGTTTAGTTTTCTTTTGACTATACGTAGTATATGTGTGAAATAATTTAATAGACATAAGCTTTTACCGCACATGCTTAGAACAAATAATTTACATATAAATATAATTTTGGTATATATAATTTTTGGTATTAAGTTGGTTATTTTCTTCATTATTTTCTAAAATATTAATTTTAGCAAAAAACTTGCTTTGAGGCTAATGTTGTTGACTAAAAGAGCTAAAATATTGCCATACATCATATTCTTGTAAAATGTTTTTTTAAAAAGATACTCATATACAAACAAATTACATTTGAATAAATGGGCTTGAAGGCCAACTTTGAGGGGCGGGCGACACCCCTTAAACACAACTTATCGCTTTGAAACTTTTTTGTATTTTTTTTTACATAAAACTGAACCGATTTGGGTGGAGAGAATATAAGAAATACAAAAAAAAAATAACGGCCACGCTAATATAGATAGATGTAGATATTCGAACCATCTACTCTAATTGTAGAGTAAATCAATTAACCATTTACAAAACTCTACTTTTTGGGTTAAAGTTTCACTATAATATTTGTATATGTTTGTATTTAGGAGAGAACGCTCTTATTATTTTTTTTTTTTGTTTTGTTTCATCATATCGTATTGACATTTAAATCAAAGCAAGGTACTTTGATTACGCAACTTTCGATAAAAGATGCTTACAATGTGCGACATACCATTTAGAGGTTGAGAGGGCATTTCCGAGCACCAACAATTTGTGGTAATTCAGTACAGCCGGATTAGGCATATCGTAATTTTCAGTGTACTTCATGGAAATTCACTTAAATAACACCAAATAATATGTATTAAGAATTTATGTTATACATATTCGGGTTTTTATTTAAAGTTAGCTCTATTTGAACAGTTGAATATATATAGATGAAGACTTTCATTAGTGAACAATTTAATGTACGGGTTTACCCCAGACCACATTTCAGCATTTCAACACAAGAATAATAAAACCATATGAATCAACTCGAATAAATTAATATCACGCGTTTAACTCATGTGCTTTAGCACTTATGTATTTCACTTGCCATCAATTGGCATTAACTAATAGACAAAACAAAACAAGAGGGGAGTCGATGACTTGAAGACTTGTGCCAAAGATCATATCATATGATATAACTTCAAGGTTATACAATCACACCAATCCCATCATACCATACCATACCATATCGTACCATATTTTCAACACTTAATTTGATTCCTAAATTGTCCTTGTGCGATACGACGTTCAAATTTTAAAATGATAACAAAATGCTAAACTTTAAATGCTCATAACTCCGAAAATAGGCCGTAGAGGGTTCAAAGTTGCACCATTGTAAAAGTGCTTTTTCAACCTTTAATTTCAAATTTTAATTTTAAATTGTCCTTGTGGGATACGAGGTTCAAATTTTAAAATGAAAACAAAATGCTAAACTTCAAATGCTCATAACTCTTTAAGTTTAAGTTTGAGTTTGAGTTTAAGTTTAAGTTTAAGTTTAAGTTTAAGTTTAAGTTTAAGTTTAAGTTTAAGTTTGAGTTTGAGTTTGAGTTTGAGTTTGAGTTTGAGTTTGAGTTTGAGTTTGAGTTTGAGTTTGAGTTTGAGTTTGAGTTTGAGTTTGAGTTTGAGTTTGAGTTTGAGTTTGAGTTTGAGTTTGAGTTTGAGTTTGAGTTTAAGTTTAAGTTTAAGTTATAGAAAATATCGTACAACTTGTATTGTTCAAACCTCTTATTATCAGACTTGTTCGTGTATTAGTGTGAACATATCTTTTAACTATAACGCAAACATGCTTTTTTAAGTTAATAAAAACAACAGCAACAACCAACATTTCACTGAACCTCGAAAAATTCAATGAAATACCGAAAAGGTGTTTTATTCTTCCTAGGTATAAGTATTAGTAACTATTTCTCAGATAAATAAATTAATTTTTAGCGCAAATATTTGCCAAGCAAATAATTTAAATTTCTTCTTGTTTTTTAATCATTTCGGCTATAAAAACTCACAGAATTTCGAAATTTTCATCAGAAGCAGTTAAGCTTCCGTTAAGTTAACAATGAATAAGGGTTTAATTATATGTTCGGTCGTGTTGTTGGCAATTTTAGCTTCTGTCCAAGCTATCTATAGAAGCGCTAATGTAGAAGATAGAACTCTAGTCCCATGGTATGCTCAAGTGGAAACTATTAAAAACAATGGAGACGAATTACATTGTGGAGGAGCTATTTTAAAACCGTTGGCAATCTTGACTACTTCTAAATGCCTTGGAGATATGGTGTGAGTACTTTTTAAAAATTATCTATTAAAGTTTTTGTATGTTTTCTCTTTGTGTTCCTTCATTAGACCAACTAAAATAGTAGTATACCTTGGGTACCTTAATTACACATCGGAAAAAATTGCAATATCAAAACTAATACCCCACCCAGACTATAAAGCAGATATAAATGATTTTAATATCGCAATTTTGATTACTGAGAAACGATTGGTTGAAAGTCCAACAATTAAACTTGTCACGTTGCCCACCACGGGAGGCAACCCTTATGGAGCGCTAGATGTTATCTTTTATGGATTAGGAATGGTGGGCTTGAGTAATAACTCATATATAATCCAAGTGGCCCCAGCGAAAACAAGGTGGAATGGGTTTACCACCATAAATATGTATTTATCAACGCTTGCTTGTCCAAATGACATGATTATAGAGAAATTATTGTCTGATGCTACTGGAGTTCCGTGTGACGGAGATGAGAGTAGTATTTTGATGTTTGGAGACGTAATATGTGGAGTATATAAAGTCACAAAGGGAGATGGAGATTGCGAAAAACATCCAGGCACTGATGAAGCAACTGTTAACTATGTTATTTATGAGCCTGTGACCAAACATCTAGCTTGGATAAATAATGTTACAGCATCTAATGTAGTAGCATAATAATGTTATTAAAAACAAAATATTTTTTCATGACACACGTACATAGAACATGATAAAATAGAGTGAGAATTGATATTTATCGAAATCGTTTTATTAAACTACAACAAGTTAGAAAACCTAGTTTTTTAACGCTATATTTTTCTTTGGTCGAATCGTTACCATCTTGTCATTCTGGTAAATGAATTAACTCTTGTTTGATATGGGCTTAAGACTCAATCAGATAAATGTCAACATTTTCAGAAAAGAATGATACCCGAGAATGATTTGATATCAAATTTAATTCTCAAATGTTTGACACGTTTGATATCGATTTGAGATTGATTTGAGAATGATAGTATTCTCAACAAAAAGGGGACTTTATTCTCAAATTGAGAAATAAATTTATTCGCAAATTGATATCCAACGTAAATTTCAAACCTGTTTTAAATGTGATTTTCAAACTGTTCAGAAAAACATTTATTCTCAAATCAAAATTAAATCGAACTCAAATATAAATTCAAACATTAATTCTTGATTTGAAAATGATTTCAGAATCACATTTGAAATCAAATTTGAAAAAAATAATAATTTTTCAAACCTTTGACTTGTGTTTGCTGGGTAGTTGCTTGGATCTGGTTCTTATTTTTGATAAATCTTGGAGGGTTCAACTCAGCCAGTCAGTTAAATTTAACATTATTAAGAAATTTACCTAATCTTTTGACATATTTGGGTCAATTAAAAAATAAAAAAAAATATTAAAGTCTGATTTTTATATGTATTTCGAAAAATATTGCTTCAAAGTTTTCAATATACACCTAATTCTGTTTTTACACGGTAGATTGGTTCTAGAAAAAACCATGTAAAAAAAGACATTGATCGCATGAAAAAATAGGGGATTGGTTCCCGTGAAAAACAAGGATAAGAACATGTTTAATTCAACAATTCATGTTTACTTTATTAAATTACATATGTATATCGACTCATAACCGCCAAAATATCTTAAGCGCCAAAAAGAAAATTTTACAGGAGAAGGTTTTTTTTAATTATCTTTGCTATTAATTTTATCTTTTATCTCTTATCTCTTTGCTATTAATTTTATTTTAATAATTTTATCTCTTATATTGATTAATTTCTTTTAGAGAATTTCATCTTAAGCGACACTTTGCTGTCATGAAAAATGTAAACAAACATGTAGTGTGTACTTAAGCTAAAATTGCTTTTGGTTTAAATTCATAATCTAATTTCGTACACCTATGAAATTTTGAGAGACGATGTAAACCATCGCAAATTATCGATTTTCATCAAAAAACATAAATCGGATATTATGTCGCTTAAGATATTTTGGCGGTTATGAGTCGATATAATGAAGGTGACCATTTTTTTTAACAACAATAAGGAGGACTTAAAAATTTAAGAAAAAAAGTACAATGTAAATAAATTGAAAATTTTATTAATCCAAACAAAAATACACTTATATTTTAAAAATATGCTTACATCCGGTGTAATTATGTAATTAAAAGAGTATTTTTCCATTGAAAGAATATGTTTTGTCAATACATCATTTTCTAATAATATATTGGAAATTTCGGAGCAAGAAATATCCTTCAAATTAAATTTCGCGATAAGTACTGCAGCTAGAGTATTATAACTTCATTTCGATTTTTCACTTGTCCAAAAATAATTACCAATTGAAAAAACTCTTTCAACTACTGCATTAGTTCCAGGGCAGCACAACGTAAATTCAACAAGAATAACTAAATTTTCATATGGAATGCGTTCATTTTTGAAATGGTTAAATATTTTCTCCCATCTTTTATCAATTTCAACATGCTGATTTTCCCATTGCTCTAATTTACCAGAATTTAGATATTACATTCAGTCATATAATTTCTTCAAACAGGCAATTGTCATCAATTTTAATATCAGGCATTTCTTTCGATAAAAACTCAACACAATTTTCAATATCTGCCCAATTTACCTGCGACGAAGTCAAAAAACACCATTGAAAACTGTTATTTCCTGCAATATTTGTTTCAAACCATTCTTCGACGTACTGGAAACATATTTGTTAAAAATTCTGCACTTCTTTGTTAAACTTTTCCGTTGGCATTCCGTTAATCGTTTAAAATAAGGCTAACTTCTGTTGCTGAAATATGTTCCACCTTCAATATTTTGAATCGCTTTGTGGAAAATAGAAAATACATCAATATCTCCGATAATTCATAATTGAAAGAAGATTCCAAAAATGTTGGACATTTGTCTAAACTTACAAAAAAAAGACCGGAGAGGCTCAAACAAATGTAAAACACGCTCTATAGCAGGTGTTAGAGCGAGCCATCGAACTTTGGAATATCCTAAGAGTTTTTTGTATTCAACATTTGCGTGTTCACAAAATTGTTTTAAAATACAATTGTTTACACGAACAGTAAAACGACTGAAGTACAAATAAATTGTCGATATTATTACTTCTACATCAATTGGCATGAAACATGATGCTGTGTTGATTGCATTTGATAAAATACATATGTGTATTACAACCTATTCCTAGTATTTTCGTTTGGAGTAAGTCTTGTAATTTAACATAGACATTATTTACGGCTTTGCGTCTTCGTCCACCAAAATTTGTGTTTGTGTTATCAGCTGTTAGTGCAATAACTTTATGCGGTCCATTCACGCTGCGACCAAAACAAACTTGGAAGTGTAACCTGGAAGTTTTTGACGGTTATCACGATGAAATCGCAGCGTGTGTGTTGAAGTTACGCAACTCATTGAAGGTTGCAACTTAAGGCCTAACCAAAATAGACGAGTCGCTACGTAACGAGTGAAGACAAAAATGTTCGCTTAAATGCAATTCAATGTTGTTACCCAAAATAAGCAAACGTAAACTCAACGAACTGAACGAAACGGTGTGACGAGACGGTTTGTTCCGTAAGAACCGAACTTTTAGCGTCTCAACTCGTCAACAACAGCTGTTCAGAGTAGTCTTCTTCTTTTTTCAGACGATTGGAGGTACTCGTTTCATTTTGGGTTAAATGTCAAAACAGACGTAACGGATGCAAACGTTCGGCAAGTTGCAATCGTCTCGTTTCGTCTATTTTGGTTAGGGCTTTAGGTTGCAGTAAAATTAAATTCGTTTAATATTTTATGCTGCAGCCACACGTGACAGTAATGGCATGCCAGTTGAAAGTATGTATTAACTTCGAAAATCTTTCAAAATAAGCCAGAAAGTTTTCTGTGGCCACACGTGGTAGTAAAAGTTCATTGCAAAATGTCGTCGTAGGCAAAGGATCTCGTAACAATCAAAGTTCCCTTGTTAGTTTCACCTTCAGTTTTAGTGTTGCTTTTATATGCCAACAAAGCACCAAACTTAAATAGGAGAAAAATAGGGAACAAATTATGTTGTCAATGTGTTTAACAATATTTTTTAAAAAGAAATTAAACTTGTTCATATCATATTTTAATTTTAAAATTTTAATTTTATTTAAATAGCAACTAAATAAATTAAATATATTTTACTACAAGACATGAAAGAAATATGCATACTTAAAGTTCGAATATTTTAGGGAAAAAACGCAACACTGTTTTCCTTACTTTTGTCTTTACTGGCTGTGGTTGTCAAAATCCTCATCAGATAAAATCGTTACAAATGATACATTTTTCAAGTCTTCTGCTAGTATTTTATCGCAGTAATTTTTAAATACAGATTTAATAATAGCCTCACACTTTGTCCTGACACATGAGAATTTGACATTTTGAAACTTTTTCAATAATTTAGTTGTACAATCCATACTGCGAAAACTTTGATTGTGAAGTATAGTATGAAAGACAAATGTTCCCTCCATTACTGCTGTTTTCATCTTCAAAATAATTAGAAGGTTTTAAAAATTTGTTACTTTACTACTGGAAGCTGATGCATCTAATGATTGGTTATGTTTGTTGGTGTCCAAGTGCTTCGTTATAGCTGCTCTGCCTCCAACTGCAATACAAAATTCTCCTCTGCAAATATTGCAAAAACAATGGTGTCCCTTTTTGATATGTGGAATGGGAATCCCTTTTTCAATTGATCGTTGAAATGGCATTTCCTCTTTCTTGATTTTTTCATCCTTTAAATGAAATTGAAAATAAAATATAGAGCTACACGAACGATGCAAGCAAATTATGAATAAATGCAATTAATAATTAAAACTAAAACTTTAATAACAACAGCGATAAAAGTATTGTATGAAATTGAATTAATGTAATTAAACGCGGATTGTACATACCTGCGTATTATGTTCACTAAGAAAGAAATAATTTCGTATTTCCCCTAGAAGTAAACAGAAGTATGATATAGAGATAAATTAAACACAGTGAAATGCGCAATAAGGGCTTTCGCACTGTACGACATATTGTATCACTCAAAATTAAATGCAACGGTCGGTCCGACATGTTGGCTGGAAATTAAAAATTTTTGATTTTTCTGACCGAAATGCTGTACCGTGCGAACGCATTAGCTTTAAAATTAGCGATAATGAGTTACATTCAACAATTTCGAGTGATTGCTCGTAGCGACCGAATTATCATTCTTGATGATTCAAACCGTCGTTCAAGTTGTGAAATTTGAGCAATAAATAAAAAATGAGCAAAAAATTATGTTTAATATAACAGAAAGGAGGACAGCTGGGAGGACACTTCCCAAGGAAGGACGGAACATACGTAAGAAGGACTGTCCTCCCTAAAGGAGGACGATTTGTCACCTTAATATACATATGTATGTGTAATGTGTATTTACACAAGCATAGTTATTAAAGAAAAAAACGTCTATAAACTTAAAAGCAATTGAAATTTGATTTTTTTTATAGTTCTTGCTGTGGCTTCGTTTAAACCGAAAATTTTGCCAAGAAATGTTGAGCCTTCTTCATTTCGAAGGCGATCTAAAATTTAAATTAATAAAAGTTTCCAAAGAAATAGCTTTACGTTTTTATTTTGTATTTGTAGTTTTCGACATTTTCTTTTAGGGATACATATAATATTTAACAAAATTAAAAACATAAAAATAACTCAATTTATATAAAATACTTTTTGGCTTACCTTTTATTTTAATGCGTTAAAATGAAATTTAATTTAACGTTAGAAAAACAAATTTGCCTATAAAAAATGTCTACCAAACACGTCTGATTGCATTGATAGTTCACAAAATATTAACACATTTAAATTACTTTGACAAGTAAATTTACTTGTATCTACAAAAAATGAAATTCCCCTAAATTTGTGATATGAAAATATTTTGCAAAAATTAAATTTGACAAAAAAAATTCAAGCCCAATAAAGAAATTTAAAATTTTCAAACCGTGTTAAATCAAAACCGCGTAAAAACAGAATTAGGTGTATTCAAAACTGTTAATGAAATTCTGAGCGCGAAGTTGATATTTAAAAACTTATTTGATATACATAAATTCATATCAAACGAAAACGAAATTAGCTTTTAAACAAAACTCATGACTTTTTGAGGGTGTCTGTGTCTCAATTCTTACACGAATAATTTTTTGATTTTTTTTAGAATTGTGTTGAGCACAATGAATTTTGAACGCGATGTCAATAACTAAAACGTGGTAAGTTTAAAAAAAAATACCAAAATTACTGTTGACAGTCGATTAAGGGGTTTGTCTAGTTTTTTACACTCTAATTTATTGATTTTAGATTTGTAAAAAAATTTTTCTCTCTAGTTAGCAAAATAGTCGAATATAGTTTTTGGAATACGCTAAAAAATTGATTTAAGCTTTCAATAAAATAAATATAAATGGTTAGATTTTCAAAGCCTTTTATTGCCACCTGAGGTTGTCATAGTTGACCTTAAGTTTAATTTATTTCATAGGTGCTAACACAAGTAAAACGTTATATTTACTAAAAACTAACGTTTTATTGTGTTACTAATAATAATAATAATAATAATAATAATGTGGTGTCCGTGGCGTAGTTGGTTAAAGTGCGTGGCCGCTATGTCAAAGAACCTGGAGACCCAGGTTCGAACCCCAGCAGCGACAGAAAATTATTTGAATTAAAATAATTTTTCTGTACGGCCGCCACCTCTCTGCAGACAATGGCAAACCTCAGAGAGTAATCAAAATGCCATGTAAAGCTTCTTGAGAGCGAGAACATTCCGTTCATCGCCGTTCGGAGTCGGCGTTAAGCATGTAGGTCCGGTTCTCGGTCAATTGTGTACAAACTTAATAACACGCACAACACAATTGATCATAAGAAGCTAGGTCAAAGTCCTTTCAAGGGCTGAAATGGCCAGTTATTCATTTTTTTTTTTAATAATAATCAACTGGCCATTTCAGCCCTTGAAAGGACTTTGAACGAACTTCTTATATCAAATTTTGTTATGCGTGTTATTTTAAATATTTGTACAAATTAATAACACTCTTTGTTATTTTAATTTATTTATTTTTATTTAAAGAATCCACTATGTGGAAACTGTCTTACCACTAGGAACAAAGATTAAGAACTGACTTAAAACTAACTTCAATATAATTAATCTGCTTATAATTCTAAAAGGAATTGCATTTGCTTGTTGTTGTAGTTACAGTTGCTGCTATTGCAATTCTTGTTGCTGGTGCTATTGTTGTTGTTGTTGTTACAGTTGCTGCTATTGCAATTCTTGTTGCTGGTGCTATTGTTGTTGTTGTTGTTACAGTTGCTGCTATTGCAATTCTTGTTGCTGGTGCTATTGTTGTTGTTGCCGTTGTCGAATCATGGGCGTCTTATTACAATTGAAAGAACAGATCGTTGCTGCTGTTGTCAAATTGTAATTTTGATATTGTCACGTACGTTTTGCTAAACTGATCGTCAGCGTGGGAGCGGACCAATCGTTAGCATTTTATAAAGGCGGCTGCACGTGTTAGATGTGTTAACTCCCCCCTTTCTTAAATGTAATCGTCCCTGATTACACGGAGTCATTTGTTTCACTCGGTTCAATAATTCGACTTAATATTTCCCGCATGACCACGTCATTGCTTTGCTGCGGTTGCCTTCTTGTTATTACTTTGATCGTTTTCTTATTGCAAATGTTGACAATAATCATTATTGATAAAATTGCTATTGCTGCCCATAAAGCTATTTTCATGCCGCTATGGTTCGATTCTATCTGCTGGTTGATGGTTGCTATTCTCTTAATGTTTTTTATGTCAATTTCGTCAATATTTTCTAGAGAAAGTTCCTCAAGTTGTTTTATCACATTTAGTTTCTGCAATCCGGGATGTTCAATATTATTGTAAGCTTGATGTTCCTTATTTTCAAAAAGTGTACCATTAACAACAACTTTATGCTCAAATACTATAAGATACGTCCCATTTACGACCTCTTCTTCGCCATCTCCATCTCTTACTACGAATTCACCGTTGTTCAGTAATATTACACCTTCTCTAATTTTATCTATTTTTCGGTAGCTCTTAGCATAACTTGTGTTGCAATATGCGGTATTTCGGTTAAGTAGATCTAATAAGCAATCTTCCTTTGCTCCTATCTGACAAAAATCAACAACTGTTTTACCATTACAATTTCTTAATAATTTGAATTGATTCCCTTTCTTTCCAACTGTGTCAAATTTTAAATTAATTACATTTTTATTATGAATAACTGGTTTTACAATAAACTTTCGGTAAAAGTCTTCTACTACAGGATATTGTATTACAAAGAATATTGTTTCATTATTTTGCACTACCTTAACCTTAGAATTACTTAATATTGTGGCTACACTAATCTTATTTTTAATACTTGAATCTATGTCTAATAGTTCGTTATTACTTAATAATAAAGGGTTTACAATATTCATTCTCGCTAACATTACTGAATATATTATATTATGTAATTCCAATATAATAATATTGTTTCTATGTGAAATCAACTCGAAAATGTTGTCCTCCTTTGTTACTGAGGTCTCATGTTTCAATTCATTAATTCCCTTCGTTAGTTGGTTAATTTTGTTTATTCAATCAAAGCTTCCGTTTTCATCTTGACTTCATTAAAATCATAAAAATCTGGTGTACCGGCGACGAATTTCAGAGCTGATCCTAATAAATTTATGCTTCGTGCATACCTGTGGTGTAGAGTTAGCATGTTAACCTACCTAAGTATTTGTTCTGAGTCTATTTCTATTGTTTTTTGTAGCTCGGCATATGATAAGCCTTGAGCAACTTTTAGATTTTCGTAGGCCATTTTGGAAAACTCCATTAAATCTGTTTTATGTATCAAATATTTTGTGACGTTATAAACTGCTATTTCTCCATCTTCTATTGGTATGTAGAAGGAACCCGAATAGTCTATAATTTTTGCTGCAGTGATAGCGAGACATATCCTGAAATTATCGAATATTGTCTTTATGAATATGTTTTCCATCTATTTTAAGAGTAGTACCTAAATCTTCCTGAACTACTTTCTCCCTATAAATATCTGATAACTTATTTCCTAACCTTTTATTTATTTTAACATACACAATATCTCCTATATTATACGTTTTATATTTCGTATTTTTGTTATGAAATGCTAAGTCCTTAGTCTGCTTCGTTTTCAGTTTCTGTTCAATATCCCTGTTCGATCTTCCTATTCCATAAATTACGTCTATTGGCTTACAATCCGTTACTGAATGTATTGAATTATTATATTTTATTGTTGCTGACAAAATAGTTTCTACGACATCACTTGAATTTCTTTCATTCTTAATACACCTGCCTATTTCTGTTAATGTACTATGAAACCGCTCTATTTGACCATTTGATTTACTGTGGTATGGTGGGACTTCATGCTGTTCTATATTATGGTTATTTCTGATATAACTTTTAATAGATTCTGATTTTAACGCGGGTTCATTATCACATACGATAATTTTTGTATTTGGAAATATATTCAGTATTTCCATTATGCCTACTTTTATATCAGGAATTGATCTTGTTTCTAATTTTTTTACTATCGCGAATTTCGAAAATTTGTCAATACATGTTAAAAATGAAATTTTCGCCGTTAAATAAATGTCTATATGTAAAATTTCTCCTGCGTAAGTTGGAATTGGAGTATTCTCGATTATGTGGTTGTCTGGTTTCCTATTGTATTTAGAAACTAAGCATGTTTTGCACGATCTTATTAACTCATTTAATCTTTTTCTCATGTTTGGGAAAAAATAATCTTTGGTTATTTGCTTGTAATTCTCTTTGGCATTCCTATGTGCCCTATTGTGTTCTGTGATTAAAATTTCCTCCTGATCATCTTTATTGATTACATCTATTACGATTCTTCGAGTATATACAAATTTAACACCTACAAAGTTTCTTAATAATGCCTGTTGTACTTGTCCGAAATATTCCTCTTCGCAGTGAATTGCATTAATTACATTGGGATTAATCGTTTCTTTTAGTAATTGAATAAGGTTCTGCTCGTCTGTGAAATTTATCTCGTGTCGAATATGTTTCTGAAACATAATTTTTGTTTTCTTTGAATTACTGTCCTGTCTGTGGATTCTAATTTGGTTTCTGAAACTATTTAAACATGTTTGTACCATTTTAATTGTATCTGTTAGAGACATCTCTGAATGAGAGCCAGACTCAGAAAGGTGATTTACGTATTGTCTCGATAGGGCGTCTGCCACAACATTTTGACTACCTGGCTTATAAAAAAATTTGGGGGCAAATTCTTCTATAAACGCCCTCCATCGCTTGATCTTGGCATTAGGATTTTTGTCTGACATAGAAAAAGTAAGAGGTTGATGGTCAGTGTAGATATTCAGTCCCTTGCAACCATATAGAAAATTTCTCAAGTTCTTTATTGCCCACACAATGGCTAATAATTCTCTCTCGTTAACTGCATAATTCATTTCTGTTTTTGAAAGGGTCCTCGATACGAATGTGACAGGCCTGTTATTCTGTGAGAGAACTGCACCAATAGCTGTTGAGGATGCATCCGTTGTTAGGTCAAATGGTTTCGTAAAGTCCGGGTATAGCAGTACAACATCTTCTGATACCAGAATCTGTTTCAATTTTTCAAAAGCTTTACGCCCTTCTTCGTTTAACTGTATTGCTATTTTTCTCGATTGATTTGCACTCACATTGCCGTTTTCCCCACTTAAATAGGTAGTCAGTGGCTTCGCTATGTCAGCATATCCCCTAATGAATCTCCTATAATATCCTGATAGACCTAAAAACGCACGAAGGCTACGAACGGTTTTAGGTTCCTGGTATTCAATTATAGCCTTTACCTTTTCAGGTGCGGTTTTTAACCCATCTCTAGAAACTACAAATCCTAAAAACTCTACATCTTCCTTAAAAAATTTCGACTTCTCTAAATTTACTTTCATATTTGCATTATTAAGTAATACTAAAATGTCTTCAATGTGCTTCAAATGGTCATTTTCACTTTGCGAAAAAACTATTATATCATCCACGTATACGTGGCATGTTTTCCCAATTTCCGTCCTCAATATGTCGTCTATAGTTCTCTGAAAAATGCTTGGTGCATTTTTCAGGCCAAATGGCATCCGGCAAAATTCATACTTACCGTTATTAATACCAAAAGCTGTTTTTTTTCTATCCCTTTCATGTAACAAAATCTGGTGGAATCCCGATTTAAGGTCCAAGGTGGTAAAATATTTAGCTTTGCCCAGGTTGGAGAGGATAACTGAAGTATCCGGTATTGGGTACTTGTCATTACTAGTGATATTATTTAACTTTCTAAAATCAATGACCAGTCTCTTCTTTTTTTGTCCATTGTCGTCGATACCTTTCTTATCTACGACCCATACTGGGTTGTTATATGCTGATTTAGATGGCCGTATAATTCCGTCGTCTAACAAATTTTTGATTTCTTTGTTAACAAATTCGTTAACAGCCATAGGGTACGGATAGCTTTTACTATAAATCGGGTCATTCGATATAGTATTTATGGTTGCAATCACATTTGTGTTGTACGATAGCTTAACATTTGGATAAGCAAAAACCTCCTTGAGTTCATTTATAATTTCATAGAACCGTGCCTTTACACATGAAGGCAGGCAATGTGCCAATTCTAATTGATTAATTTCGGCACAACTCTTGAATTTAAGTGGTTCTATTCCACCATTAAAACTGAATATTTCTTTTTTTGCATCAATAGTTCCCCCTATATGTTTAATGAAGTCGTATCCTACTATTCCATCAAACGATTGGAGTTCAGGTAATAAATAAAAATATGAATACTCATTGCACACATTTACCAGACATTTTTGATCTATGATCAATTTACTATTAACTGTCTTTAAAATAAATGGGTGTTCGAGCTTCTTAACCCCCTTTAAAATTACTCCCCCTTTAATATAATTCTTAGCCGTACCTGTATCCAAGAGGAATTTAAGCAGTTTGCCATTTAGATATCTCTCTATGTATGGCAACTGCGATCCATTTCTCAAAAATTGCACTCATCTGTCTCGGTATAATTTATTCGTTGTTGTTTATACGGTACATGTTGTGCACTGTTAGTATGTCTTTTCTCTACATTGTTGAAAGGAGGAAATCTCCGTTCGGGATAATGTCGGTTGCTATTGTTTTTATGTTGTGGTGTAACATCGCTTCGATTAATAATGTTATTTTGAGTTCTTGTGACAAAGCGTGAGGTACTCGGATCGATTTCCATCGGAATTGGGTCTCGATCCCTGTTTGTTTCCTGTCGCATATTAGTGGGTGCATTTCTATAGTCTGAATTAAAATTGTGTCTAACTGGTCGAGACTCATTACTATGGAAAGTATTAGCAAAGGCAAATCGCGAATTATTAGCAACAAGTTCCTGTGCAAGCGCCAATGCGCTGGGAAGGTTATTAGGTTTCGACGAAAATAGAATGTCACATAAGGGTTTGTTCAATCCCGATATAAATACTCTAAGCGCGTCACTTCTATATTTGTCGTTCAAGGAGTTGATCAAATTCACATTTCCCTCATTCGTCATGGCCACTTTGTTTATTATAAGTGTTAATTTTCTTTCAACTTCTTCATAAAATTTTATAATACTTGAACGTCCCTGTCTTAAAGTGGACAATTCCTGTTCTATCAAGTAAATTGGACGTTTATCCGCAAAAGAAAAATCTAGTCTCGCTATAATTGCATTAAAATTTAAAACTGTATTAAACGATGCTAATGTGGCATCTGCACGACCTGTGATTTTGTTTCTTATTATGGCAACAGCCTGGTAATGCTTTGAACTGCCTACGTATGGCTCAAATAATTTATAGGCTGCAAAGGCCGCTTGCCGCCAAGACACATATTTTGACTCATCTCCGTTAAATTCGGGTAAAGTTTTAACAATATCCAAAGGTTCATCACACACTACTCCACTCACTATAGAAATAGCCTCATATTCTTTAACTTGTCTCGGAATTTCTAGTTCACTTATTCTTTCTGCTAATTCATCTATATTTCCTTTCAGTGTTTGCGTCACTTTATTTGCAAATACCTCAAACAATTCTCTCATTTGTGTTTCATTCATTTTCGAGCTTATTTCACTTCAACTATTTCCTACTTGTTACAATTATTTCTTAAACACACTTAAGTTTTCTTTAGTTATTTCGCTTAAATTATTTTTTATTTGTTCAACTATTTCTTTTACACACTTGTGTTTTTTTTTTTTTTTTTACTTAACTATTTTCTATCTGTTACAATTATTTCTTTTACACACTTAAGTTTTCTTGATAATGATTCACAAAATTTTACAATTCTTTATTAACGTATCAATTCTTACATTATAATATTAATTTTCAGCATCTTTTCCTCCTTATTCCTTGGTATTCCGTGGGTAATTGTTGGGCGCCAATTAATAACACTCTTTGTTATTTTAATTTATTTATTTTTATTTAAAGAATCCACTATGTGGAAACTGTCTTACCACTAGGAACAAAGATTAAGAACTGACTTAAAACTAACTTCAATATAATTAATCTGCTTATAATTCTAAAAGGAATTGCATTTGCTTGTTGTTGTAGTTACAGTTGCTGCTATTGCAATTCTTGTTGCTGGTGCTATTGTTGTTGTTGTTGTTACAGTTGCTGCTATTGCAATTCTTGTTGCTGGTGCTATTGTTGTTGTTGTTGTTACAGTTGCTGCTATTGCAATTCTTGTTGCTGGTGCTATTGTTGTTGTTGCCGTTGTCGAATCATGGGCGTCTTATTACAATTGAAAGAACAGATCGTTGCTGCTGTTGTCAAATTGTAATTTTGATATTGTCACGTACGTTTTGCTAAACTGATCGTCAGCGTGGGAGCGGACCAATCGTTAGCATTTTATAAAGGCGGCTGCACGTGTTAGATGTGTTAACTTACACAACTGATCGAGAACTGGACCTACTTGTTTTGTGCCGACTCTGAACGGCTGACTAATGTGTTCTCAAGAAGCTTTACATGACATTATTTATTCTCTGAAGTTTGCCATTGTCTGCAGAGGTAACGCCACGGCCGCCACAGTGGGTAGAGTTTATTGTTTTAAAATTCTTAAAAAAACCAAAAATCTTAAAATCCCCACTTGGGAACCGTTCTCTAACCTGTGGCAGCAACCGATTTTGCAAGACTTCTTTATATTGATTTTGCCTCATTTTGCTTTTTGCTACGTTTAGGCGCCCCTTGCGATAGACCATCACTTCGCAGGGTGCTTTATAGTCCAAATGACGCAGTTAGAATGAAATTTTTCGTTTCTACGCCGACGGACAAGTTGAGCTTTGTTGCTTACAATTTCAAATGTGGTTTCATGACTAAACAGACCTGAGAACACAAAAAAAAAAACAAAAAAAAAAAAAGGAAAAATATGTGTGTGGCCACCACGCACGGTAGAAACTTTAACCCAAAAAAGATACAGTAGTTTCGACTATGTCGTAAAACAAGACGTAGAATTAGTCAATTCGCTTTTGATGACATCTTTTTTAAAAACTATTTAGCAAAATATTTATTCCATACACCTGAGCATATGACATTTGAAAGAGTGCCGCAGAGGGTTAATATGTATGACCGACCCCCATTACTTTTGCAAAAGGAACATTTTTGCGTTTGACACCTATTCTCTCCGATCACTCCTTAGGGGGGCTTCCTTACAAATATTATGGTTTTTGTATATTTATTCCATACACCTGAGCATATGACATTTAAAAGAGTGCCGCAGAGGGTTAATATGTATGACCGACCCCCATTACTTTTGCAAAAGGAACATTTTTGCGTTTGACACCTATTCTCTCCGATCACTCCTTAGGGGGGCTTCCTTACAAATATTATGGTTTTTGTATATTTATTCCATACACCTGAGCATATGACATTTAAAAGAGTGCCGCAGAGGGTTAATATGTATGACCGACCCCCATTACTTTTGCAAAAGGAACATTTTTGCGTTTGACACCTATTGCCTCCGACCACTCCTTAGGGGGGCTCCCATACAAATTTTATGGTTTTTGTGCCGGAAAGGGTTAATATGTATCACTGACTCCCATTACTTTTGCAAAAGGAGCATTTTTTCCTTTGACACCTATTGCCTCCGACCACTCCTTAGGGGGCCCCCATACAAATTTTACGGTTTTTGTTTATTTATTCCATACACCTGAGCATATGACCTTTCAAAGAGTGCCGGAAAGGGTTAATATGTATCACCGACCCCCATTATTTTTGCAAAAGGAACATTTTTGCCTTTGACACCTATTCCCTCCGACCACTCCTTAGGGGGGCTCCCATACAAATTTTATTGTGTTTGTGCCGGAGAGGGTTAATATGTATCACCGACCCCCATTACTTTTGCAAAAGGAACATTTTTGCCTTTGACACCTATTCCCTCAGACCACTCCTTAGGGGGGCTCCCATACAAATTTTATGGTTTTGTCGATAAAACCGGAAACTGTCGATAAATAGGTAGCAAGTTTAAGCAAACAAAAACATCAAATGTTGGCTTTATATTTCATGTAATTGTGTAAAATTTATATAAGTTAGAGAGTTCTAACATGAATTTTTGTCGCATTGAGGATCAAACAGACCAACAAGTGCTAACATCAACATTGTACGATCAGTACTTTAGGCCTACCAAAGGCTCAAAAAGTAATGTAAATACCGACACCTGATCACTATCAACCACCCTACTTACCTCCGAGAATGGCGTATTCTACGTCAAAAGTTGATTTTAAAGTGGTTAATTGATTTAGGGTCATTCCATATGAAAACGTCTAATGGGTGAGCTGTATAGTTTCCGATTTTGGTAAACAAATTTATGGATAAAATCATGGGTATCTAATACTAAAAACTGTAGTAATTTATTTTTTTAGTTACCTTACTTTGGATCGGCCCGAAATTGAATGATTTTCAGAGTCTCATTAAGTAGGCTAAAACATTTTTTTACGATATATACATATATGTAAATGCCATTGCACACAAAGAAAACAAAACGTTTATCGCCAGTTTGCCGCAAACGAACTTCGTTTGTCGTGCTTGAAATCGGTATTTGCGAACGTTTCAACAGTTGTCATAATAACAGTTCAGTTGCGAGAAACGCGTCATATAGTTGCAGGAAATTAATTTCGTTTGTCATAAACGCGAGTGATTTTTAAATTGCAGCAATTGAAAACTTCGTTTTTCCCAACTGAAAATTTTGTTTATTTTTCCCTTCGTTGGACGGGAACATGACATTACCCATATGAAGATGGACATTACCCAGTTTTAGTACAGTTGCCGACAGTGAGCATACAAACAAAATTACCAAAATGTAGCCAAATCGACGAAAACCGTAGGAAATGTAGCATTTTCATTGATTTGTGGGCGGTATAAGGGGGTGTGACAAATTCGCAAATTTTAAACTATATTTAAAGCTATAACATTTATAAGCAAAAGTTATTTCAATTTAACGCAAAAATTAAAAACCATTTTTGGGATTAAAAAAAAACAAGGCCTACCCATTGGTTTTTTCGAACAACATTTTTTTTCCAATATTGTGTTTTTATATTTTTGAAAAAATAAACAAGCTAAAAAATAAATTTATTAGAAAGAATTATCATAGTATCTCTTACCAATCAAAACTTATAGCCAATAATCTATATATACAAAAAGCAAAACGCTGTCTGTGTGATGGCTGGAAACTTCAAAATTACTGAGCCCATAGAGCTGAAATTTTGGCAGTACATTTTTGCCGAGTACAAGATGGTTTAAATTTCTGTCACACCCCCTTTTACCGCCCACAAATCAACAAAAATGCTATATTTCCTACGGTTTTCGTCGATTTGGCTACATTTTGGTAATTTAGTTTGTATGCTCACTGTCGGCAACTGTACTAAGACTGGGCAATGTCCATCTACTAGAAAACTGGGATGGGCATTATATAAGGGGGTGTGGCTACGTCCATACAATTAAAATTTGTATTATCGAATAGCTTTGAAATTAAAATTAACAGTATTTACATACAAACTCAAAATGGAGTTACTATCTGGTGATCTCCTGCTACTGGGAGACTGTAACGGGCAGTGGAAAATGACAGTGGTGTTAAACTATGGGTCTAAGAAAAGTTTCGAATATAATTATTATGTTGCGATATAATTGCTGGGTGCAGCAACACGCGCCGGGAAAAAGCTATTACTATTATATAAAATGAAAGTGAACATTTTTTGTTGCCGCAAAATTCCAAAAGTACTGTTCCGATTTTCATGAAATAATTTTTAAAATATCAGATTTGTGCTGCAAAAGGATCATTGGGTATTTTCTTTACGAAATTTCAATAACAAATATCTTTAATTAAAGTGTTAAGTTTTTTAAAAAAATCATCCAAAATGCCATGCATTGCTTGATCGTTAGCTTTTCATGCGTTTGTGCTGCGAGAGCCTCAATAAACTGCATGTTGCTCTCTATTATACTCTTTTTGTTCTCAACAAGCACAACACAACAAAACAAACAAGCAAATACATATACACATACATATACATATACATATACATATACATACATACTTTGCTACGCTTAAAGCTAATTTATTTATTTATTTATTTATTGGCCAAGCAAGGCAATTTACTTATTCTAACAGGTTTTATTTTTATTTTTTTTTTCTCCTTTCCTTGTTTTGGCGTTCGAAGATATGCAATTCGATGTGGGCGTAATTCGCCCACCTAAATGACATGATTTTACGAACACGTCAAAAAGAAAAGCCAAGAAGAAAAGAACAAATAAAAGTAAAAGCTACTATTCTATATATATAAAAATAAGTTGCATTGTGTATGAAATTGATGTTCTCTGTAATGTGTGAACCGATTTTCTTTTCTGGAAATTTCCCATGAAAGGTGACGTCAATACGAAGGTTTTTTTGTACAAACGGTTTTTGTATGTGTATTGGTTTATGAGTTATAGACATTTTAGTGAACTTATCAACAATACAGCTGTGAAAAAATACAAGTGCGCACATATGGTGTATATGGGGAAACATTTGCAATGGTAATTGGAAATAAATGACATATTGGAATAATTTGGCAAGTCTCACTTTAGTTTGCATTTGCGCGAAAAATATAGGCATACCCCTTTGTTTCCATAGCCCTCTTACCGCCTACAAATCAATAAAAATGCTATATTTAAGACTTTTTTGGTCGTATTAGACTAAAATTTGGTAAATAAGTTCGTATGGTTGCTGTCGGCAACTATAATACAACTGGGCGTAGTCTAACTATGTATACGCCCACTTTTTAGAAATCATTATTATTCCTGAGTTGTGCATGTTTTGATAGTGGAACTTGATATATAGGCGTTATGGGCCCAAGAGGTAGTTATTATATATTTGAGCGAACATTAGACAAGGGGGAATTTGGCCACACAGGCCAAATTTATGATATCGAATTGTTTTGGAACTAAATGTCGTATAAAAATTAAGATCTTTCTACTGAAAAACTGGCACGGGCATTTGAAAACGGGGCGTGGCTCCACCCATATAAGCCAAATTTACGATACAGATACAATTTGGTGATGTCCTTTTACTAGAAAAGGTGACATGCATTGGACAAGGGGGTGTGTCTCCACCCGTACAAGCCAAATTTAAGACACAGAAAATCTAAGGAAGTAAAAGACAAAGAATAAAGAAATAAGAATGAAGTTACTACTTGGTAATAATATGGTGCGGAAAAATTCGTTCGCAAATGATTAAAATACGATCTTCTCGCTCGTTTTTTGCTTTGTGAGTAAAATTTCAAACGAAAAATTTCAAAATAGATGAACGTTCGCACTCGATAGAAGAACTCTCTGCTTGCGTCGTTATATTTATCACTGATAAATTTGTCAGCTTTGAATTTTTTGTGTGATACATATTTACCACGCGTGGGAATAAAATACCTCAAAATACCACAAAATACCTGAAATCACCACAAAATACCACAATACCTCAAATTACCACAAAATCCCTCAAATTTTCTTCTGAAGTATTTTTAGGTATTGTGGTATTTTGTGGTAATTTGAGGTATTTTGTGGTCATTTGAGGTATTTTGTGGTATATTGAGGTATTTTATTCCCACGCGTGGTAAATATCGCACAAGTGGTATTTTATTTTCCCATGCGAGAGATTTTTACCACATAATACCATGGGACTTACCACATCCCACAATCGTTGAAAAATACCATAAGTATTATTTATCGTGCTTTTCTGGCAACATAGCGCGATCTGCCACAATTTTTTTCAATAAGGCAAAAATAAAAACGTGTACGCGAAAAATCAACACAAACCGAACAACGCATGCACAACAACGAAAAAATTATTTTTTTTTTCAAACGCTCATTAGAAATGAACGATAGCAAACGAACGTTTGTTGCTTTTTGTTGTTGTGTGAAAAATTCGTCCGAAAAAAATCGAAGCTAACGAATTTATCAGTGATCATGGTATAATAATACAAGGTAGCAATGACAACTGCTTATTTTCTCTTCTACAAGAAAACATCTCCTGTCAAAAACAACTGTTTGTGCAAATGCATCTGTAGCTGCTGAGGTTGTTGTTTTTTTTCACTTCTACGTTTTCAACATTGTTTGTGTTTTCAATGGCGGATTGTGAGGGCTCTCTTTTTGAGTATATTTTTTGACAGGAGATGATTTCCCAAGCAACTGTCAATGCTACCTTGTATTATTATACCATGATCAGTGATAAATATAACGACGCAAGCAGAGAGTTCTTCTATCGAATGCGAACGTTCATCTATTTTGAAATTTTTCGTTTGAAATTTTACTTTTTGTTTTTGAGGTATTTTGCGAGTGTGGTAATTTGTGAGAATTAAGTGTGAAAAAATGAGTATTTTGGTGGTAGTTTTATCTGACGACACTGGTACAAACGAACGTTCCTGAATTTTTTCTTCAAACGCTCATTACAAATCAACGATAGCAAACGAACGTTCCTTGTTTTTTGTTTTTGTGTGAAAAATGTGTCCGAAAAAATACTAAGCTGACAAATTTATCAGTGATAAATATAACGACGCAAGCAGAGCATTCTTCATTCGTTCGTAAAAATATGGAAGCACAATTTTATGTGAAGAGAACGATAATTGAAAACAATTATATTTCAAACGTTCTTCGCACCCTGTTTTAAAATATGCTACGATAAGTAACGAATGCGGGGAGGGAGTCTCAGATATAGTAATGTGACCAAAAATAAAGAAAACTAGAAAAAATTGAAATTAATGCAACCCATTTCATCCTTTCATCTTCATGTTTGACCGTCTAAATTGACTGTTAACTATTGGCAAGTGTAGTAAAGGCATAATTTTTCTTTGCTTGCTTTTCGACAGTTATTTTTTCTATTTTCGAATATTTTTTAATCAATTAATTTTTTATTTCATATACTACGTTACTTAATGGGGGTGAAGGGGATTGTTTTTGAAATGCATTACGAAGAGTACAGGAGGGGGGTAAAAAAAACTGAAAATCGGTCACGTAATTTATGAACGACGCTTATGTTTCGAGTACGAGATGGTTTAGAAATAATAACGCTGAAGTCATTGCAACATTTTCCGGTACTTTTCTAGATAAGGTGCAGCAAAGCGCACCGGGAAAAAGCTAGTATTTTATACATATTTAGTAGTAGAAAAGGAAAGAGGAGAAGGAAAGTAAATAGAAAGAAAGCTCAAAGATTGGGTTGATTAGAAAGAGAAAGAGACTTGGATAGAGATCGCTTGAATGAGGATTTAGACATGGAAGGTGAGTAGTGGTAGGATAAACTATTAAATTCTCTACAGCAACGACTGATGGGTTCATCACTTGCATATGCTGATCACATGTATGATGCTGATATTCAGTTAACAGCCGAGTATGTCTTGTACGTCTTATAGGGTCATTGAGGGTAATCTTGTTAGAAATGTATTCGCAATTAGTTACGCCGTTCAGAACATCTGAGTCTGTGTTCATACGGTGGAAGGCTACAATATTCGCGGGGGTTCTAAGTCTCTCTCAGAGCGAAAAGGACAAATTGCTTTTGTATGGATTCGATTCTATCACTATGGGATTTAAAAGCTGGATTCCAAATAATGCAGCCATATTCGAGTATTGGGCGCACTAGTGCACAGTACAGGGGTGTAAAGATCCATACATTCTTGAATTCATGTGTTCGGTCTTTTAATAAATCCGAGCAGTTTGCTGGCCCTGGATACAATCTTATCACAGTGTAGATTAAAACGCAGTTTGTTGTCCAAGATCACTCCAAGATCAACTATATAATCGACCCTGTTAAGTTCGATATTGTTGAGGCGGTATTTGCAACTGTAATTAATTGTAAATTAAAGGTTGAAAAAACACCTTTACAATGCTGCAACTTTGACCCCTCTACGGCCTCTATTTACGGAGATACGAGCATTTGAAGTTTGGCAGTTTTAAAAATTTGAAACTCGGTCGCACAAGGACAATTTAGGTATCAAATTAAAGGTTGAAAAAACACCTTTACAATGCTGCAACTTTGACCCCTCTACGGCCTCTATTTACGGAGATATGAGCATTTGAAGTTTTTTAAGTTTGGTTTCATTGTAAAATTTGAAACTCGTATCGCACAAGGACAATTTAGGTATCAAATTAAAGGTTGAAAAAACACCTTTACAATGCTGCAACTTTGACCCCTCTACGGCCTCTATTTACGGAGATATGACCATTTGAAGTTTGTTTTCATTGTAAAATTTGAAACTCGTATCGCACAAGGACAATTAAGGTATCAAATTAAAGGTTGAAAAAACACCTTTACAATGCTGCAACTTTGACCCCTCTACGGCCTCTATTTACGGAGATACGAGCATTTGAAGTTTGGCAGTTTTAAAAATTTGAAACTCGTTCGCACAAGGACAATTTAGGTATCAAATTAAAGGTTGAAAAAACACCTTTACAATGCTGCAACTTTGACCCCTCTACGGCCTCTATTTACGGAGATACGAGCATTTGAAGTTTGGCAGTTTTAAAAATTTGAAACTCGTTCGCACAAGGACAATTTAGGTATCAAATTAAAGGTTGAAAAAACACCTTTACAATGCTGCAACTTTGACCCCTCTACGGCCTCTATTTACGGAGATATGACCATTTGAAGTTTTTGAAGTTTGTTTTCATTGTAAAATTTGAAACTCGTATCGCACAAGGACAATTTAGGTATCAAATTAAAGGTTGAAAAAACACCTTTACAATGCTGCAACTTTGACCCCTCTACGGCCTCTATTTACGGAGATATGACCATTTGAAGTTTGTTTTCATTGTAAAATTTGAAACTCGTATCGAACAAGGACAATTTAGGTATCAAATTAAAGGTTGAAAAAACACCTTTACAATGCTGCAACTTTGACCCCTCTACGGCCTCTATTTACGGAGATATGAGCATTTGAAGTTTTTTAAGTTTGGTTTCATTGTAAAATTTGAAACTCGTATCGCACAAGGACAATTTAGGTATCAAATTAAAGGTTGAAAAAACACCTTTACAATGCTGCAACTTTGACCCCTCTACGGCCTCTATTTACGGAGATACGAGCATTTGAAGTTTGGCAGTTTTAAAAATTTGAAACTCGTTCGCACAAGGACAATTTAGGTATCAAATTAAAGGTTGAAAAAACACCTTTACAATGCTGCAACTTTGACCCCTCTACGGCCTCTATTTACGGAGATACGAGCATTTGAAGTTTGGCAGTTTTAAAAATTTGAAACTCGTTCGCACAAGGACAATTTAGGTATCAAATTAAAGGTTGAAAAAACACCTTTACAATGCTGCAACTTTGACCCCTCTACGGCCTCTATTTACGGAGATATGACCATTTGAAGTTTTTGAAGTTTGTTTTCATTGTAAAATTTGAAACTCGTATCGCACAAGGACAATTTAGGTATCAAATTAAAGGTTGAAAAAACACCTTTACAATGCTGCAACTTTGACCCCTCTACGGCCTCTATTTACGGAGATATGACCATTTGAAGTTTGTTTTCATTGTAAAATTTGAAACTCGTATCGAACAAGGACAATTTAGGTATCAAATTAAAGGTTGAAAAAACACCTTTACAATGCTGCAACTTTGACCCCTCTACGGCCTCTATTTACGGAGATATGAGCATTTGAAGTTTTTTAAGTTTGGTTTCATTGTAAAATTTGAAACTCGTATCGCACAAGGACAATTTAGGTATCAAATTAAAGGTTGAAAAAACACCTTTACAATGCTGCAACTTTGACCCCTCTACGGCCTCTATTTACGGAGATACGAGCATTTGAAGTTTGGCAGTTTTAAAAATTTGAAACTCGTTCGCACAAGGACAATTTAGGTATCAAATTAAAGGTTGAAAAAACACCTTTACAATGCTGCAACTTTGACCCCTCTACGGCCTCTATTTCCGGAGATATGAGCATATGAAGTTTTTAGAGTTTGTTTTCATTGTAAAATTTGAAACTCGTATCGCACAAGGACAATTTAGGTATCAAATTAAAGGTTGAAAAAACACCTTTACAATGCTGCAACTTTGACCCCTCTACGGCCTCTATTTACGGAGATATGACCATTTGAAGTTTTTGAAGTTTGTTTTCATTGTAAAATTTGAAACTCGTATCGCACAAGGACAATTTAGGTATCAAATTAAAGGTTGAAAAAACACCTTTACAATGCTGCAACTTTGACCCCTCTACGGCCTCTATTTACGGAGATATGACCATTTGAAGTTTGTTTTCATTGTAAAATTTGAAACTCGTATCGCACAAGGACAATTTAGGTATCAATTTTTTTAGGTTTGGCAGTTTTAAAAATTTGAAACTCGTTCGCACAAGGACAATTTAGGTATCAAATTAAAGGTTGAAAAAACACCTTTACAATGCTGCAACTTTGACCCCTCTACGGCCTCTATTTCCGGAGATATGAGCATATGAAGTTTTTAGAGTTTGTTTTCATTGTAAAATTTGAAACTCGTATCGCACAAGGACAATTTAGGTATCAAATTAAAGGTTGAAAAAACACCTTTACAATGCTGTAACTTTGACCCCTCTACGGCCTCTATTTACGGAGATACGAGCATTTGAAGTTTGGCAGTTTTAAAAATTTGAAACTCGTTCGCACAAGGACAATTTAGGTATCAAATTAAAGGTTGAAAAAACACCTTTACAATGCTGCAACTTTGACCCCTCTACGGCCTCTATTTACGGAGATATGACCATTTGAAGTTTTTGAAGTTTGTTTTCATTGTAAAATTTGAAACTCGTATCGCACAAGGACAATTTAGGTATCAAATTAAAGGTTGAAAAAACACCTTTACAATGCTGCAACTTTGACCCCTCTACGGCCTCTATTTACGGAGATATGACCATTTGAAGTTTGTTTTCATTGTAAAATTTGAAACTCGTATCGAACAAGGACAATTTAGGTATCAAATTAAAGGTTGAAAAAACACCTTTACAATGCTGCAACTTTGACCCCTCTACGGCCTCTATTTACGGAGATATGAGCATTTGAAGTTTTTTAAGTTTGGTTTCATTGTAAAATTTGAAACTCGTATCGCACAAGGACAATTTAGGTATCAAATTAAAGGTTGAAAAAACACCTTTACAATGCTGCAACTTTGACCCCTCTACGGCCTCTATTTACGGAGATACGAGCATTTGAAGTTTGGCAGTTTTAAAAATTTGAAACTCGTTCGCACAAGGACAATTTAGGTATCAAATTAAAGGTTGAAAAAACACCTTTACAATGCTGCAACTTTGACCCCTCTACGGCCTCTATTTCCGGAGATATGAGCATATGAAGTTTTTAGAGTTTGTTTTCATTGTAAAATTTGAAACTCGTATCGCACAAGGACAATTTAGGTATCAAATTAAAGGTTGAAAAAACACCTTTACAATGCTGCAACTTTGACCCCTCTACGGCCTCTATTTACGGAGATACGAGCATTTGAAGTTTGGCAGTTTTAAAAATTTGAAACTCGTTCGCACAAGGACAATTTAGGTATCAAATTAAAGGTTGAAAAAACACCTTTACAATGCTGCAACTTTGACCCCTCTACGGCCTCTATTTACGGAGATATGACCATTTGAAGTTTTTGAAGTTTGTTTTCATTGTAAAATTTGAAACTCGTATCGCACAAGGACAATTTAGGTATCAAATTAAAGGTTGAAAAAACACCTTTACAATGCTGCAACTTTGACCCCTCTACGGCCTCTATTTCCGGAGATATGAGCATATGAAGTTTTTAGAGTTTGTTTTCATTGTAAAATTTGAAACTCGTATCGCACAAGGACAATTTAGGTATCAAATTAAAGGTTGAAAAAACACCTTTACAATGCTGCAACTTTGACCCCTCTACGGCCTCTATTTACGGAGATATGACCATTTGAAGTTTGTTTTCATTGTAAAATTTGAAACTCGTATCGAACAAGGACAATTTAGGTATCAAATTAAAGGTTGAAAAAACACCTTTACAATGCTGCAACTTTGACCCCTCTACGGCCTCTATTTACGGAGATATGAGCATTTGAAGTTTTTTAAGTTTGGTTTCATTGTAAAATTTGAAACTCGTATCGCACAAGGACAATTTAGGTATCAAATTAAAGGTTGAAAAAACACCTTTACAATGCTGCAACTTTGACCCCTCTACGGCCTCTATTTACGGAGATACGAGCATTTGAAGTTTGGCAGTTTTAAAAATTTGAAACTCGTTCGCACAAGGACAATTTAGGTATCAAATTAAAGGTTGAAAAAACACCTTTACAATGCTGCAACTTTGACCCCTCTACGGCCTCTATTTACGGAGATACGAGCATTTGAAGTTTGGCAGTTTTAAAAATTTGAAACTCGTTCGCACAAGGACAATTTAGGTATCAAATTAAAGGTTGAAAAAACACCTTTACAATGCTGCAACTTTGACCCCTCTACGGCCTCTATTTCCGGAGATATGAGCATATGAAGTTTTTAGAGTTTGTTTTCATTGTAAAATTTGAAACTCGTATCGCACAAGGACAATTTAGGTATCAAATTAAAGGTTGAAAAAACACCTTTACAATGCTGTAACTTTGACCCCTCTACGGCCTCTATTTACGGAGATATGACCATTTGAAGTTTTTGAAGTTTGTTTTCATTGTAAAATTTGAAACTCGTATCGCACAAGGACAATTTAGGTATCAAATTAAAGGTTGAAAAAACACCTTTACAATGCTGCAACTTTGACCCCTCTACGGCCTCTATTTCCGGAGATATGAGCATATGAAGTTTTTAGAGTTTGTTTTCATTGTAAAATTTGAAACTCGTATCGCACAAGGACAATTTAGGTATCAAATTAAAGGTTGAAAAAACACCTTTACAATGCTGTAACTTTGACCCCTCTACGGCCTCTATTTACGGAGATATGACCATTTGAAGTTTTTGAAGTTTGTTTTCATTGTAAAATTTGAAACTCGTATCGCACAAGGACAATTTAGGTATCAAATTAAAGGTTGAAAAAACACCTTTACAATGCTGCAACTTTGACCCCTCTACGGCCTCTATTTACGGAGATACGAGCATTTGAAGTTTGGCAGTTTTAAAAATTTGAAACTCGTTCGCACAAGGACAATTTAGGTATCAAATTAAAGGTTGAAAAAACACCTTTACAATGCTGCAACTTTGACCCCTCTACGGCCTCTATTTCCGGAGATATGAGCATATGAAGTTTTTAGAGTTTGTTTTCATTGTAAAATTTGAAACTCGTATCGCACAAGGACAATTTAGGTATCAAATTAAAGGTTGAAAAAACACCTTTACAATGCTGTAACTTTGACCCCTCTACGGCCTCTATTTACGGAGATATGACCATTTGAAGTTTTTGAAGTTTGTTTTCATTGTAAAATTTGAAACTCGTATCGCACAAGGACAATTTAGGTATCAAATTAAAGGTTGAAAAAACACCTTTACAATGCTGCAACTTTGACCCCTCTACGGCCTCTATTTACGGAGATACGAGCATTTGAAGTTTGGCAGTTTTAAAAATTTGAAACTCGTTCGCACAAGGACAATTTAGGTATCAAATTAAAGGTTGAAAAAACACCTTTACAATGCTGCAACTTTGACCCCTCTACGGCCTCTATTTACGGAGATACGAGCATTTGAAGTTTGGCAGTTTTAAAAATTTGAAACTCGTTCGCACAAGGACAATTTAGGTATCAAATTAAAGGTTGAAAAAACACCTTTACAATGCTGCAACTTTGACCCCTCTACGGCCTCTATTTCCGGAGATATGAGCATATGAAGTTTTTAGAGTTTGTTTTCATTGTAAAATTTGAAACTCGTATCGCACAAGGACAATTTAGGTATCAAATTAAAGGTTGAAAAAACACCTTTACAATGCTGTAACTTTGACCCCTCTACGGCCTCTATTTACGGAGATATGACCATTTGAAGTTTTTGAAGTTTGTTTTCATTGTATAATTTGAAACTCGTATCGCACAAGGACAATTTAGGTATCAAATTAAAGGTTGAAAAAACACCTTTACAATGCTGCAACTTTGACCCCTCTACGGCCTCTATTTACGGAGATACGAGCATTTGAAGTTTGGCAGTTTTAAAAATTTGAAACTCGTTCGCACAAGGACAATTTAGGTATCAAATTAAAGGTTGAAAAAACACCTTTACAATGCTGCAACTTTGACCCCTCTACGGCCTCTATTTACGGAGATACGAGCATTTGAAGTTTGGCAGTTTTAAAAATTTGAAACTCGTTCGCACAAGGACAATTTAGGTATCAAATTAAAGGTTGAAAAAACACCTTTACAATGCTGCAACTTTGACCCCTCTACGGCCTCTATTTACGGAGATATGACCATTTGAAGTTTTTGAAGTTTGTTTTCATTGTAAAATTTGAAACTCGTATCGCACAAGGACAATTTAGGTATCAAATTAAAGGTTGAAAAAACACCTTTACAATGCTGCAACTTTGACCCCTCTACGGCCTCTATTTACGGAGATATGACCATTTGAAGTTTTTGAAGTTTGTTTTCATTGTAAAATTTGAAACTCGTATCGCACAAGGACAATTTAGGTATCAAATTAAAGGTTGAAAAAACACCTTTACAATGCTGCAACTTTGACCCCTCTACGGCCTCTATTTCCGGAGATATGAGCATATGAAGTTTTTAGAGTTTGTTTTCATTGTAAAATTTGAAACTCGTATCGCACAAGGACAATTTAGGTATCAAATTAAAGGTTGAAAAAACACCTTTACAATGCTGTAACTTTGACCCCTCTACGGCCTCTATTTACGGAGATATGACCATTTGAAGTTTTTGAAGTTTGTTTTCATTGTAAAATTTGAAACTCGTATCGCACAAGGACAATTTAGGTATCAAATTAAAGGTTGAAAAAACACCTTTACAATGCTGCAACTTTGACCCCTCTACGGCCTCTATTTACGGAGATACGAGCATTTGAAGTTTTGCAGTTTTAAAAATTTGAAACTCGTTCGCACAAGGACAATTTAGGTATCAAATTAAAGGTTGAAAAAACACCTTTACAATGCTGCAACTTTGACCCCTCTACGGCCTCTATTTACGGAGATACGAGCATTTGAAGTTTGGCAGTTTTAAAAATTTGAAACTCGTTCGCACAAGGACAATTTAGGTATCAAATTAAAGGTTGAAAAAACACCTTTACAATGCTGCAACTTTGACCCCTCTACGGCCTCTATTTCCGGAGATATGAGCATATGAAGTTTTTAGAGTTTGTTTTCATTGTAAAATTTGAAACTCGTATCGCACAAGGACAATTTAGGTATCAAATTAAAGGTTGAAAAAACACCTTTACAATGCTGTAACTTTGACCCCTCTACGGCCTCTATTTACGGAGATATGACCATTTGAAGTTTTTGAAGTTTGTTTTCATTGTATAATTTGAAACTCGTATCGCACAAGGACAATTTAGGTATCAAATTAAAGGTTGAAAAAACACCTTTACAATGCTGCAACTTTGACCCCTCTACGGCCTCTATTTACGGAGATACGAGCATTTGAAGTTTGGCAGTTTTAAAAATTTGAAACTCGTTCGCACAAGGACAATTTAGGTATCAAATTAAAGGTTGAAAAAACACCTTTACAATGCTGCAACTTTGACCCCTCTACGGCCTCTATTTACGGAGATACGAGCATTTGAAGTTTGGCAGTTTTAAAAATTTGAAACTCGTTCGCACAAGGACAATTTAGGTATCAAATTAAAGGTTGAAAAAACACCTTTACAATGCTGCAACTTTGACCCCTCTACGGCCTCTATTTACGGAGATATGACCATTTGAAGTTTTTGAAGTTTGTTTTCATTGTAAAATTTGAAACTCGTATCGCACAAGGACAATTTAGGTATCAAATTAAAGGTTGAAAAAACACCTTTACAATGCTGCAACTTTGACCCCTCTACGGCCTCTATTTACGGAGATATGACCATTTGAAGTTTTTGAAGTTTGTTTTCATTGTAAAATTTGAAACTCGTATCGCACAAGGACAATTTAGGTATCAAATTAAAGGTTGAAAAAACACCTTTACAATGCTGCAACTTTGACCCCTCTACGGCCTCTATTTCCGGAGATATGAGCATATGAAGTTTTTAGAGTTTGTTTTCATTGTAAAATTTGAAACTCGTATCGCACAAGGACAATTTAGGTATCAAATTAAAGGTTGAAAAAACACCTTTACAATGCTGTAACTTTGACCCCTCTACGGCCTCTATTTACGGAGATATGACCATTTGAAGTTTTTGAAGTTTGTTTTCATTGTAAAATTTGAAACTCGTATCGCACAAGGACAATTTAGGTATCAAATTAAAGGTTGAAAAAACACCTTTACAATGCTGCAACTTTGACCCCTCTACGGCCTCTATTTACGGAGATACGAGCATTTGAAGTTTTGCAGTTTTAAAAATTTGAAACTCGTTCGCACAAGGACAATTTAGGTATCAAATTAAAGGTTGAAAAAACACCTTTACAATGCTGCAACTTTGACCCCTCTACGGCCTCTATTTACGGAGATACGAGCATTTGAAGTTTGGCAGTTTTAAAAATTTGAAACTCGTTCGCACAAGGACAATTTAGGTATCAAATTAAAGGTTGAAAAAACACCTTTACAATGCTGCAACTTTGACCCCTCTACGGCCTCTATTTCCGGAGATATGAGCATATGAAGTTTTTAGAGTTTGTTTTCATTGTAAAATTTGAAACTCGTATCGCACAAGGACAATTTAGGTATCAAATTAAAGGTTGAAAAAACACCTTTACAATGCTGTAACTTTGACCCCTCTACGGCCTCTATTTACGGAGATATGACCATTTGAAGTTTTTGAAGTTTGTTTTCATTGTATAATTTGAAACTCGTATCGCACAAGGACAATTTAGGTATCAAATTAAAGGTTGAAAAAACACCTTTACAATGCTGCAACTTTGACCCCTCTACGGCCTCTATTTACGGAGATACGAGCATTTGAAGTTTGGCAGTTTTAAAAATTTGAAACTCGTTCGCACAAGGACAATTTAGGTATCAAATTAAAGGTTGAAAAAACACCTTTACAATGCTGCAACTTTGACCCCTCTACGGCCTCTATTTACGGAGATACGAGCATTTGAAGTTTGGCAGTTTTAAAAATTTGAAACTCGTTCGCACAAGGACAATTTAGGTATCAAATTAAAGGTTGAAAAAACACCTTTACAATGCTGCAACTTTGACCCCTCTACGGCCTCTATTTACGGAGATATGACCATTTGAAGTTTTTGAAGTTTGTTTTCATTGTAAAATTTGAAACTCGTATCGCACAAGGACAATTTAGGTATCAAATTAAAGGTTGAAAAAACACCTTTACAATGCTGCAACTTTGACCCCTCTACGGCCTCTATTTACGGAGATATGACCATTTGAAGTTTTTGAAGTTTGTTTTCATTGTAAAATTTGAAACTCGTATCGCACAAGGACAATTTAGGTATCAAATTAAAGGTTGAAAAAACACCTTTACAATGCTGCAACTTTGACCCCTCTACGGCCTCTATTTCCGGAGATATGAGCATATGAAGTTTTTAGAGTTTGTTTTCATTGTAAAATTTGAAACTCGTATCGCACAAGGACAATTTAGGTATCAAATTAAAGGTTGAAAAAACACCTTTACAATGCTGTAACTTTGACCCCTCTACGGCCTCTATTTACGGAGATATGACCATTTGAAGTTTTTGAAGTTTGTTTTCATTGTAAAATTTGAAACTCGTATCGCACAAGGACAATTTAGGTATCAAATTAAAGGTTGAAAAAACACCTTTACAATGCTGCAACTTTGACCCCTCTACGGCCTCTATTTACGGAGATACGAGCATTTGAAGTTTGGCAGTTTTAAAAATTTGAAACTCGTTCGCACAAGGACAATTTAGGTATCAAATTAAAGGTTGAAAAAACACCTTTACAATGCTGCAACTTTGACCCCTCTACGGCCTCTATTTACGGAGATACGAGCATTTGAAGTTTGGCAGTTTTAAAAATTTGAAACTCGTTCGCACAAGGACAATTTAGGTATCAAATTAAAGGTTGAAAAAACACCTTTACAATGCTGCAACTTTGACCCCTCTACGGCCTCTATTTACGGAGATATGACCATTTGAAGTTTTTGAAGTTTGTTTTCATTGTAAAATTTGAAACTCGTATCGCACAAGGAAAATTTAGGTATCAAATTAAAGGTTGAAAAAACACCTTTACAATGCTGCAACTTTGACCCCTCTACGGCCTCTATTTCCGGAGATATGAGCATATGAAGTTTTTAGAGTTTGTTTTCATTGTAAAATTTGAAACTCGTATCGCACAAGGACAATTTAGGTATCAAATTAAAGGTTGAAAAAACACCTTTACAATGCTGTAACTTTGACCCCTCTACGGCCTCTATTTACGGAGATATGACCATTTGAAGTTTTTGAAGTTTGTTTTCATTGTATAATTTGAAACTCGTATCGCACAAGGACAATTTAGGTATCAAATTAAAGGTTGAAAAAACACCTTTACAATGCTGCAACTTTGACCCCTCTACGGCCTCTATTTACGGAGATACGAGCATTTGAAGTTTGGCAGTTTTAAAAATTTGAAACTCGTTCGCACAAGGACAATTTAGGTATCAAATTAAAGGTTGAAAAAACACCTTTACAATGCTGCAACTTTGACCCCTCTACGGCCTCTATTTACGGAGATACGAGCATTTGAAGTTTGGCAGTTTTAAAAATTTGAAACTCGTTCGCACAAGGACAATTTAGGTATCAAATTAAAGGTTGAAAAAACACCTTTACAATGCTGCAACTTTGACCCCTCTACGGCCTCTATTTACGGAGATATGACCATTTGAAGTTTTTGAAGTTTGTTTTCATTGTAAAATTTGAAACTCGTATCGCACAAGGACAATTTAGGTATCAAATTAAAGGTTGAAAAAACACCTTTACAATGCTGCAACTTTGACCCCTCTACGGCCTCTATTTACGGAGATATGACCATTTGAAGTTTTTGAAGTTTGTTTTCATTGTAAAATTTGAAACTCGTATCGCACAAGGACAATTTAGGTATCAAATTAAAGGTTGAAAAAACACCTTTACAATGCTGCAACTTTGACCCCTCTACGGCCTCTATTTACGGAGATATGACCATTTGAAGTTTTTGAAGTTTGTTTTCATTGTAAAATTTGAAACTCGTATCGCACAAGGACAATTTAGGTATCAAATTAAAGGTTGAAAAAACACCTTTACAATGCTGCAACTTTGACCCCTCTACGGCCTCTATTTACGGAGATACGAGCATTTGAAGTTTGGCAGTTTTAAAAATTTGAAACTCGTTCGCACAAGGACAATTTAGGTATCAAATTAAAGGTTGAAAAAACACCTTTACAATGCTGCAACTTTGACCCCTCTACGGCCTCTATTTACGGAGATACGAGCATTTGAAGTTTGGCAGTTTTAAAAATTTGAAACTCGTTCGCACAAGGACAATTTAGGTATCAAATTAAAGGTTGAAAAAACACCTTTACAATGCTGCAACTTTGACCCCTCTACGGCCTCTATTTACGGAGATATGACCATTTGAAGTTTTTGAAGTTTGTTTTCATTGTAAAATTTGAAACTCGTATCGCACAAGGACAATTTAGGTATCAAATTAAAGGTTGAAAAAACACCTTTACAATGCTGCAACTTTGACCCCTCTACGGCCTCTATTTACGGAGATATGACCATTTGAAGTTTTTGAAGTTTGTTTTCATTGTAAAATTTGAAACTCGTATCGCACAAGGACAATTTAGGTATCAAATTAAAGGTTGAAAAAACACCTTTACAATGCTGCAACTTTGACCCCTCTACGGCCTCTATTTACGGAGATATGACCATTTGAAGTTTTTGAAGTTTGTTTTCATTGTAAAATTTGAAACTCGTATCGAACAAGGACAATTTAGGTATCAAATAAGTTTAGGAGTAATAGAAATAAGACTGTTAAAAATAAGCAGACTTCTAAAATGAGAAAAACAGATTCCCAGAATCCTAATTGGACCCTCAAAACAACTATATTCCCCTCTTTTTCCCGCTCAATATATAACCCCTCACATTCATCAAAGACTAATATGCCATCTGAGCCATTCTCATTAAAATCTCAATATAATCCCTCACACCCATCAAAGACTAATACGCCATCAAAACCATTCTCATCAAAATCTCAGCTTAAAAATAAACGCGTCTCATTCAACTTATCACCATCAACTACGGTACACAACAATCACTCATCAAACAAGGTTTCCGTTCGCTACCCAAACTTTATTCGCTCACATGTACTAAATCCCTCTTTACCAAAAATCACTCTCAATAAGGATGCTGCCACCTTCACTCCAGGCAAGGCATCTGTTCCCTCTGTTCCTACTACTATTATTTCTTCCATACAAACGCCTACCACACCAATAAATAACGCTGACCCTCCCTCAACCACACAGTCCCCTGTTTCAACCACACTTTCAGTAGTTAAGCCTACCACAGCACCATCATTTATCGACCCTCTCCTTCCACCAATAGCCAAATTAACAAAAAATCTTGCTGAAAATAGCATTGAAGGGCGCTTTGTAATGTCTCGCCTTAGAGACCGAAGGTTATATGATAACGTGCGCCTCTACTTAGCATATCTTCATAACAAAGCTGACTCCACTTGTATCGACGGGTCAACTAGAACAAGCGTTATGGTATCGATACAACAGGAAGGGCTTCCAACCGAACCAGCTGAACTTAAAAAAATTTACATTCAGTACCACGAGAGCTTTAATATCTCGCCAGCTGAAGTAGAAAAAGACTTATCAGCTTATGCCTCACACACCACTTCAAAGCGTCTATGGCATTTGAACAAATCTCGTTCAAATTTCAAAAACTATTATTGCTCCTAATAACACTTCTAAAGATCTTTTTCCACTTTCTTCTAAAAACAATAGCCTAAAAATTTTTTATCACAATTGTGGTGGTATGCGTGGCAAACTTAACAAGCTTTTCGTTGACGCGAAGTCATGCCACCACAATGTTTTGGTATTCGCAGAAACTTGGCTAAATGACTCTTTCAAAAACGAAGAAATCCTCGACAACAACTGGACACTCTACCGGAATGATCGTGATTATACCTACACCGGTCAATCCCGTGGTGGTGGTGTTCTAATAGCCATACCTAACTCCCTACCTAGTCAAATGGTCGAAACTACCTCTCACAAACTTTATGACCACCAAATAGTTCGAATTAATTCTCGTGATCATCAATATATCTATATTGGTGTTATTTACATACCCCCCAATTCCGCAGAAACTACATATAGGGATCTATGCGAAAATATTTCATCACTAACCACGAAATTGAATGAGGAAGATAAAATCATTATCTTCGGTGACTTTAATCGTCCAAATATTTCCTTTGTCACTGATGAGAATGACAACTACCTTCTCCCTGTTGACCTCTCCAACTCGATTGATTATAATTTACTCAGTACCTTTTATGTCAACGACTTGCAGCAAGTTAACAGGTTTCCAAACCAAAATGGTAAATGGCTGGACCTAGTCTTCACCAATACATATGATGAAATTCACGTTGCTCCAACCCCCGCAGCTGAACACTTATTTTCTAACAGCTTTCACCACTCAGCCCTATCTACAGAGCTTTTTTCCACCAAAATAACTTTCGCACTTTCATATAATAATTCAATAGCATACGATTTTCTAAATGCTGATTATGATAGCATAAAGATCTGTCTCGATTCTATTTATTGGAACGACTTATCAGCACTTGACCTCGATGGTGCAGTCTCACTCTTTTATCAGCGCGTCCTGACAATTGTTGATAAACATGTCCCAAAAATAAAGAAAAAGAATAAACTTTCGGAACCATGGCTAGATAAAAATCTCAGACTTCTAAGAAATCAGAGAAACAAATTATATAAAGTCATTAAATCCACCATTAACGTAACCGATGAATTGAGAACGAAGTATGAAGAGCTGTCGCAAGTATTTTCAATAAAATCCAAAGAAGCTTATAATCTTTACATTAATCTCATTGGAGAAAAAATAACTGTACAGCCAAAGAAATTCTTTGAATATGTAAATGTCAAACGCAAATCTAACGGATACCCTTCCTCCATGTTCAAAGGCAATGTTACATCCTCTAACACTCAAGAGATTTGCAATCTTTATGCAGAGCATTTCAAGGAAGTATTCTGTGCTTCTACAAACACACTCCACAACACCCATCCTATCACTAATTCACCTCATATCAGTCACATCGAACTAACACGTGATGAAATATCTGCAGCTATAATCGAGCTAGATCCAAACAAAGGACCAGGCCTGACTTAATTCACCCAAATCTACTTATCCAATGCGTAGACTCGTTGCTATTGCCTTTACAAATAATCTTCAATAAATCACTTAATCAAGGTGTTTTTCCTTCTTATTGGAAAACGTCTCACCTCACACCAATATTCAAAAATGGTGACAAAAGGTCGGTCGAAAACTATAGAGGTATTGCCATTTTATCTGCTATCCCAAAACTGTTCGAAAAAATAATATGCGAAAAATTGACAGGTTTTATAAATCCATTACTCAACGAACAGCAACATGGTTTCCGTAAAGGTAGATCAACTACCACAAACCTTATGATTATGGTTTCTGAAGTCTTAGGCAAAATGGAAAAAGGACATCGAGTTGATGCAATATACACTGACTTTAGCAAGGCCTTCGATCGCGTTGATCATAATATTCTAGCCTCCAAACTGGAAAAGTTCGGCATTTCAGGCTCCCTTCTTAATTGGCTTAAGTCTTATCTTCACGGTAGATCTCAATTTGTTAAATTTCAAGGTACTCTATCTAAGGAGATCTCTGTCACATCCGGTGTGCCACAAGGAAGTCATCTTGGACCACTTCTGTTCAATATTTTTATATCAGACATATCCAATGTTTTATCTGATATCCCACATCTATTATATGCAGATGACTTAAAAATGTACCATGTAATCAATTCTGAACTTGATGTAACGTTTTTACAGTCGAAACTTTTTATTTTAGAGCAGTGGTGCAGTCAGAATAAACTATTTCTAAACGTCAACAAATGCTATACAATAACTTTTTCCAGAAAAAATCTCACGACTAATAACAATTACTCACTCAATGGTAAGGAACTTCAAAATGTTAATCATATCGTTGATCTTGGAGTCGTTTTAGACAATAAATTGCGATTTAATCTACATTATGACAAAATCCTGTCAAGAGCCAGTAAACAACTTGGTTTCATAAAACGACGCGCAAAAGAGTTTAAAAATATATGGGTAACCAAAACGTTATATTGCTCTTTAGTACGCCCACTCCTGGAATATGCATGCATTATTTGGAATCCTGCTTTCGATTCACACAGTGATAGACTGGAATCTATTCAAAAGCAGTTTCTGCTTTTTGCTCTTAGAAACACCTACAACCCCCGCGAATACAATACCCTTCCATCCTATGAGCATAGGCTTAGCTTGCTTAATTTGATGCCCCTATCAACCAGAAGAACATTACTCACCTCATGTTTCACATTTGATGTTCTCAATGGTGCTATAGACAGTGATTATATATCAGATAAGATAAAATTCAACGAACCCTCAAGACGTACAAGACACACACGAATGTTATATGAGTATCAGCACCATACTATATACGCCAATAATGAGCCAATTAATAGATGTTGTAGAGAATTTAACGATATCAGCAATTGCTATTCACCATCCAAGTCCAAATTCTCCTTCAAAACAAATCTTTATAGGTCCCTATTTCCGTCCTCATAACCCTTTTCTTACTTTACAATCTTCTCATTGAAGCATCTTATCTTTACTAATGTCTCTTTATTTGTCATCTCCATCACCATGTTCAATACTCTCGACCCATACCAAATACCCTAATTCCTTTTCTCCTTTCTGAGTCTGCACTTATGACATAGTTTTTTAAGAATTATTGTCAATCATGTGGGCGGATACGCCCACTTTAAAACTTAAACCTTTAACCATAAAAAAAAAACAAAAAAAAAAAAAAAAAAAAAAAAACAATCTGTTAGAATAAGTTAGACTAAGTTATTGCCTTGTTTGGCCAAATAAATAAATAAATAAATAAATAAATAAATTAAAGGTTGAAAAAACACCTTTACAATGCTGCAACTTTGACCCCTCTACGGCCTCTATTTACGGAGATATGAGCATTTGAAGTTTTTTAAGTTTGGTTTCATTGTAAAATTTGAAACTCGTATCGCACAAGGACAATTTAGGTATCAAATTAAAGGTTGAAAAAACACCTTTACAATGCTGCAACTTTGACCCCTCTACGGCCTCTATTTACGGAGATACGAGCATTTGAAGTTTGGCAGTTTTAAAAATTTGAAACTCGTTCGCACAAGGACAATTTAGGTATCAAATTAAAGGTTGAAAAAACACCTTTACAATGCTGCAACTTTGACCCCTCTACGGCCTCTATTTACGGAGATACGAGCATTTGAAGTTTGGCAGTTTTAAAAATTTGAAACTCGTTCGCACAAGGACAATTTAGGTATCAAATTAAAGGTTGAAAAAACACCTTTACAATGCTGCAACTTTGACCCCTCTACGGCCTCTATTTACGGAGATATGACCATTTGAAGTTTTTGAAGTTTGTTTTCATTGTAAAATTTGAAACTCGTATCGCACAAGGACAATTTAGGTATCAAATTAAAGGTTGAAAAAACACCTTTACAATGCTGCAACTTTGACCCCTCTACGGCCTCTATTTACGGAGATATGACCATTTGAAGTTTTTGAAGTTTGTTTTCATTGTAAAATTTGAAACTCGTATCGCACAAGGACAATTTAGGTATCAAATTAAAGGTTGAAAAAACACCTTTACAATGCTGCAACTTTGACCCCTCTACGGCCTCTATTTACGGAGATACGAGCATTTGAAGTTTGGCAGTTTTAAAAATTTGAAACTCGTTCGCACAAGGACAATTTAGGTATCAAAGTAAAGGTTGAAAAAACACCTTTACAATGCTGCAACTTTGACCCCTCTACGGCCTCTATTTACGGAGATATGACCATTTGAAGTTTTTGAAGTTTGTTTTCATTGTAAAATTTGAAACTCGTATCGCACAAGGACAATTTAGGTATCAAATTAAAGGTTGAAAAAACACCTTTACAATGCTGCAACTTTGACCCCTCTACGGCCTCTATTTACGGAGATACGAGCATTTGAAGTTTGGCAGTTTTAAAAATTTGAAACTCGTTCGCACAAGGACAATTTAGGTATCAAATTAAAGGTTGAAAAAACACCTTTACAATGCTGCAACTTTGACCCCTCTACGGCCTCTATTTACGGAGATATGACCATTTGAAGTTTTTGAAGTTTGTTTTCATTGTAAAATTTGAAACTCGTATCGCACAAGGACAATTTAGGTATCAAATTAAAGGTTGAAAAAACACCTTTACAATGCTGCAACTTTGACCCCTCTACGGCCTCTATTTACGGAGATACGAGCATTTGAAGTTTGGCAGTTTTAAAAATTTGAAACTCGTTCGCACAAGGACAATTTAGGTATCAAATTAAAGGTTGAAAAAACACCTTTACAATGCTGCAACTTTGACCCCTCTACGGCCTCTATTTACGGAGATACGAGCATTTGAAGTTTGGCAGTTTTAAAAATTTGAAACTCGTTCGCACAAGGACAATTTAGGTATCAAATTAAAGGTTGAAAAAACACCTTTACAATGCTGCAACTTTGACCCCTCTACGGCCTCTATTTACGGAGATATGACCATTTGAAGTTTTTGAAGTTTGTTTTCATTGTAAAATTTGAAACTCGTATCGCACAAGGACAATTTAGGTATCAAATTAAAGGTTGAAAAAACACCTTTACAATGCTGCAACTTTGACCCCTCTACGGCCTCTATTTACGGAGATATGACCATTTGAAGTTTGTTTTCATTGTAAAATTTGAAACTCGTATCGAACAAGGACAATTTAGGTATCAAATTAAAGGTTGAAAAAACACCTTTACAATGCTGCAACTTTGACCCCTCTACGGCCTCTATTTACGGAGATATGAGCATTTGAAGTTTTTTAAGTTTGGTTTCATTGTAAAATTTGAAACTCGTATCGCACAAGGACAATTTAGGTATCAAATTAAAGGTTGAAAAAACACCTTTACAATGCTGCAACTTTGACCCCTCTACGGCCTCTATTTACGGAGATACGAGCATTTGAAGTTTGGCAGTTTTAAAAATTTGAAACTCGTTCGCACAAGGACAATTTAGGTATCAAATTAAAGGTTGAAAAAACACCTTTACAATGCTGCAACTTTGACCCATCTACGGCCTCTATTTACGGAGATACGAGCATTTGAAGTTTGGCAGTTTTAAAAATTTGAAACTCGTTCGCACAAGGACAATTTAGGTATCAAATTAAAGGTTGAAAAAACACCTTTACAATGCTGCAACTTTGACCCCTCTACGGCCTCTATTTACGGAGATATGACCATTTGAAGTTTTTGAAGTTTGTTTTCATTGTAAAATTTGAAACTCGTATCGCACAAGGACAATTTAGGTATCAAATTAAAGGTTGAAAAAACACCTTTACAATGCTGCAACTTTGACCCCTCTACGGCCTCTATTTACGGAGATATGACCATTTGAAGTTTTTGAAGTTTGTTTTCATTGTAAAATTTGAAACTCGTATCGCACAAGGACAATTTAGGTATCAAATTAAAGGTTGAAAAAACACCTTTACAATGCTGCAACTTTGACCCCTCTACGGCCTCTATTTACGGAGATACGAGCATTTGAAGTTTGGCAGTTTTAAAAATTTGAAACTCGTTCGCACAAGGACAATTTAGGTATCAAATTAAAGGTTGAAAAAACACCTTTACAATGCTGCAACTTTGACCCCTCTACGGCCTCTATTTACGGAGATACGAGCATTTGAAGTTTGGCAGTTTTAAAAATTTGAAACTCGTTCGCACAAGGACAATTTAGGTATCAAATTAAAGGTTGAAAAAACACCTTTACAATGCTGCAACTTTGACCCCTCTACGGCCTCTATTTACGGAGATATGACCATTTGAAGTTTTTGAAGTTTGTTTTCATTGTAAAATTTGAAACTCGTATCGCACAAGGACAATTTAGGTATCAAATTAAAGGTTGAAAAAACACCTTTACAATGCTGCAACTTTGACCCCTCTACGGCCTCTATTTACGGAGATATGACCATTTGAAGTTTTTGAAGTTTGTTTTCATTGTAAAATTTGAAACTCGTATCGCACAAGGACAATTTAGGTATCAAATTAAAGGTTGAAAAAACACCTTTACAATGCTGCAACTTTGACCCCTCTACGGCCTCTATTTCCGGAGATATGAGCATATGAAGTTTTTAGAGTTTGTTTTCATTGTAAAATTTGAAACTCGTATCGCACAAGGACAATTTAGGTATCAAATTAAAGGTTGAAAAAACACCTTTACAATGCTGCAACTTTGACCCCTCTACGGCCTCTATTTACGGAGATATGACCATTTGAAGTTTTTGAAGTTTGTTTTCATTGTAAAATTTGAAACTCGTATCGCACAAGGACAATTTAGGTATCAAATTAAAGGTTGAAAAAAACACCTTTACAATGCTGCAACTTTGACCCCTCTACGGCCTCTATTTACGGAGATACGAGCATTTGAAGTTTGGCAGTTTTAAAAATTTGAAACTCGTTCGCACAAGGACAATTTAGGTATCAAATTAAAGGTTGAAAAAACACCTTTACAATGCTGCAACTTTGACCCCTCTACGGCCTCTATTTACGGAGATATGACCATTTGAAGTTTTTGAAGTTTGTTTTCATTGTAAAATTTGAAACTCGTATCGCACAAGGACAATTTAGGTATCAAATTAAAGGTTGAAAAAACACCTTTACAATGCTGCAACTTTGACCCCTCTACGGCCTCTATTTACGGAGATACGAGCATTTGAAGTTTGGCAGTTTTAAAAATTTGAAACTCGTTCGCACAAGGACAATTTAGGTATCAAATTAAAGGTTGAAAAAACACCTTTACAATGCTGCAACTTTGACCCCTCTACGGCCTCTATTTACGGAGATACGAGCATTTGAAGTTTGGCAGTTTTAAAAATTTGAAACTCGTTCGCACAAGGACAATTTAGGTATCAAATTAAAGGTTGAAAAAACACCTTTACAATGCTGCAACTTTGACCCCTCTACGGCCTCTATTTACGGAGATATGACCATTTGAAGTTTTTGAAGTTTGTTTTCATTGTAAAATTTGAAACTCGTATCGCACAAGGACAATTTAGGTATCAAATTAAAGGTTGAAAAAACACCTTTACAATGCTGCAACTTTGACCCCTCTACGGCCTCTATTTACGGAGATACGAGCATTTGAAGTTTGGCAGTTTTAAAAATTTGAAACTCGTATCGCACAAGGACAATTTAGGTATCAAATTAAAGGTTGAAAAAACACCTTTACAATGCTGCAACTTTGACCCCTCTACGGCCTCTATTTACGGAGATATGAGCATATGAAGTTTTTGAAGTTTGTTTTCATTGTAAAATTTGAAACTCGTATCGCACAAGGACAATTTAGGTATCAAATTAAAGGTTGAAAAAACACCTTTACAATGCTGCAACTTTGACCCCTCTACGGCCTCTATTTACGGAGATACGAGCATTTGAAGTTTGTTTTCATTGTAAAATTTGAAACTCGTATCGCACAAGGACAATTTAGGTATCAAATTAAAGGTTTGAAACTCGTATCGCACAAGGACAATTTAGGTATCAAATTAAAGGTTGAAAAAACACCTTTACAATGCTGCAATTCTATATCTATTTACGGAGATATGACCATTTGAAGTTTTTGAAGTTTGTTTTCATTGTAAAATTTGAAACTCGTATCGCACAAGGACAATTTAGGTATCAAATTAAAGGTTTGAAAGTCGTATCGCACAAGGACAATTTAGGTATCAAATTAAAGGTTGAAAAAACACCTTTACAATGCTGCAATTCTATATCTATTTACGGAGATATGACCATTTGAAGTTTTTGAAGTTTGGTTTCATTGTAAAATTTGAAACTCGTATCGCACAAGGACAATTTAGGTATCAAATTAAAGGTTGAAAAAACACCTTTACAATGCTGCAACTTTGACCCCTCTACGGCCTCTATTTACGGAGATATGAGCATTTGAAGTTTTTTCAGTTTGGTTTCATTGTAAAATTTGAAACTCGTATCGCACAAGGACAATTTAGGTATCAAATTAAAGGTTGAAAAAACACCTTTACAATGCTGCAACTTTGACCCCTCTACGGCCTCTATTTACGGAGATATGAGCATATGAAGTTTTTGAAGTTTGTTTTCATTGTAAAATTTGAAACTCGTATCGCACAAGGACAATTTAGGTATCAAATTAAAGGTTGAAAAAACACCTTTACAATGCTGCAACTTTGACCCCTCTACGGCCTCTATTTACGGAGATATGAGCATTTGAAGTTTTTTAAGTTTGGTTTCATTGTAAAATTTGAAACTCGTATCGCACAAGGACAATTTAGGTATCAAATTAAAGGTTGAAAAAACACCTTTACAATGCTGCAACTTTGACCCCTCTACGGCCTCTATTTACGGAGATATGACCATTTGAAGTTTGTTTTCATTGTAAAATTTGAAACTCGTATCGCACAAGGACAATTTAGGTATCAAATTAAAGGTTTGAAACTCGTATCGCACAAGGACAATTTAGGTATCAAATTAAAGGTTGAAAAAACACCTTTACAATGCTGCAATTCTATATCTATTTACGGAGATATGACCATTTGAAGTTTTTGAAGTTTGTTTTCATTGTAAAATTTGAAACTCGTATCGCACAAGGACAATTTAGGTATCAAATTAAAGGTTTGAAACTCGTATCGCACAAGGACAATTTAGGTATCAAATTAAAGGTTGAAAAAACACCTTTACAATGCTGCAATTCTATATCTATTTACGGAGATATGACCATTTGAAGTTTTTGAAGTTTGGTTTCATTGTAAAATTTGAAACTCGTATCGCACAAGGACAATTTAGGTATCAAATTAAAGGTTGAAAAAACACCTTTACAATGCTGCAATTCTATATCTATTTACGGAGATATGACCATTTGAAGTTTTTGAAGTTTGTTTTCATTGTAAAATTTGAAACTCGTATCGCACAAGGACAATTTAGGTATCAAATTAAAGGTTTGAAACTCGTATCGCACAAGGACAATTTAGGTATCAAATTAAAGGTTGAAAAAACACCTTTACAATGCTGCAATTCTATATCTATTTACGGAGATATGACCATTTGAAGTTTTTGAAGTTTGGTTTCATTGTAAAATTTGAAACTCGTATCGCACAAGGACAATTTAGGTATCAAATTAAAGGTTTGAAACTCGTATCGCACAAGGACAATTTAGGTATCAAATTAAAGGTTGAAAAAACACCTTTACAATGCTGCAATTCTATATCTATTTACGGAGATATGACCATTTGAAGTTTTTGAAGTTTGGTTTCATTGTAAAATTTGAAACTCGTATCGCACAAGGACAATTTAGGTATCAAATTAAAGGTTGAAAAAACACCTTTACAATGCTGCAATTCTATATCTATTTACGGAGATATGACCATTTGAAGTTTTTGAAGTTTGTTTTCATTGTAAAATTTGAAACTCGTATCGCACAAGGACAATTTAGGTATCAAATTAAAGGTTTGAAACTCGTATCGCACAAGGACAATTTAGGTATCAAATTAAAGGTTGAAAAAACACCTTTACAATGCTGCAATTCTATATCTATTTACGGAGATATGACCATTTGAAGTTTTTGAAGTTTGGTTTCATTGTAAAATTTGAAACTCGTATCGCACAAGGACAATTTAGGTATCAAATTAAAGGTTGAAAAAACACCTTTACAATGCTGCAATTCTATATCTATTTACGGAGATATGACCATTTGAAGTTTTTGAAGTTTGTTTTCATTGTAAAATTTGAAACTCGTATCGCACAAGGACAATTTAGGTATCAAATTAAAGGTTTGAAACTCGTATCGCACAAGGACAATTTAGGTATCAAATTAAAGGTTGAAAAAACACCTTTACAATGCTGCAATTCTATATCTATTTACGGAGATATGACCATTTGAAGTTTTTGAAGTTTGGTTTCATTGTAAAATTTGAAACTCGTATCGCACAAGGACAATTTAGGTATCAAATTAAAGGTTTGAAACTCGTATCGCACAAGGACAATTTAGGTATCAAATTAAAGGTTGAAAAAACACCTTTACAATGCTGCAATTCTATATCTATTTACGGAGATATGACCATTTGAAGTTTTTGAAGTTTGTTTTCATTGTAAAATTTGAAACTCTTATCGCACAAGGACAATTTAGGTATCAAATTAAAGGTTGAAAAAACACCTTAGCAATGCTGCAACTTTGACCCCTCTACGGCCTCTATTTACGGAGATATGAGCATTTGAAGTTTTTTAAGTTTGGTTTCATTGTAAAATTTGAAACTCGTATCGCACAAGGACAATTTAGGTATCAAATTAAAGGTTTGAAACTCGTATCGCACAAGGACAATTTAGGTATCAAATTAAAGGTTGAAAAAACACCTTTACAATGCTGCAATTCTATATCTATTTACGGAGATATGACCATTTGAAGTTTTTGAAGTTTGTTTTCATTGTAAAATTTGAAACTCTTATCGCACAAGGACAATTTAGGTATCAAATTAAAGGTTGAAAAAACACCTTAGCAATGCTGCAACTTTGACCCCTCTACGGCCTCTATTTACGGAGATATGAGCATTTGAAGTTTTTTAAGTTTGGTTTCATTGTAAAATTTGAAACTCGTATCGCACAAGGACAATTTAGGTATCAAATTAAAGGTTTGAAACTCGTATCGCACAAGGACAATTTAGGTATCAAATTAAAGGTTGAAAAAACACCTTAACAATGCTGCAACTTTGACCCCTCTACGGCCTCTATTTACGGAGATATGAGCATTTGAAGTTTTTTAAGTTTTGTTTCATTGTAAAATTTGAAACTCGTATCGCACAAGGACAATTTAGGTATCAAATTAAAGGTTGAAAAAACACCTTTACAATGCTGCAACTTTGACCCCTCTACGGCCTCTATTTACGGAGATATGAGCATTTGAAGTTTTTTAAGTTTGGTTTCATTGTAAAATTTGAAACTCGTATCGCACAAGGACAATTTAGGTATCAAATTAAAGGTTGAAAAAACACCTTAGCAATGCTGCAACTTTGACCCCTCTACGGCCTCTATTTACGGAGATATGAGCATTTGAAGTTTTTTAAGTTTGGTTTCATTGTAAAATTTGAAACTCGTATCGCACAAGGACAATTTAGGTATCAAATTAAAGGTTTGAAACTCGTATCGCACAAGGACAATTTAGGTATCAAATTAAAGGTTGAAAAAACACCTTTACAATGCTGCAATTCTATATCTATTTACGGAGATATGACCATTTGAAGTTTTTGAAGTTTGTTTTCATTGTAAAATTTGAAACTCTTATCGCACAAGGACAATTTAGGTATCAAATTAAAGGTTGAAAAAACACCTTAGCAATGCTGCAACTTTGACCCCTCTACGGCCTCTATTTACGGAGATATGAGCATTTGAAGTTTTTTAAGTTTGGTTTCATTGTAAAATTTGAAACTCGTATCGCACAAGGACAATTTAGGTATCAAATTAAAGGTTTGAAACTCGTATCGCACAAGGACAATTTAGGTATCAAATTAAAGGTTGAAAAAACACCTTAACAATGCTGCAACTTTGACCCCTCTACGGCCTCTATTTACGGAGATATGAGCATTTGAAGTTTTTTAAGTTTGGTTTCATTGTAAAATTTGAAACTCGTATCGCACAAGGACAATTTAGGTATCAAATTAAAGGTTGAAAAAACACCTTTACAATGCTGCAACTTTGACCCCTCTACGGCCTCTATTTACGGAGATATGAGCATTTGAAGTTTTTTAAGTTTGGTTTCATTGTAAAATTTGAAACTCGTATCGCACAAGGACAATTTAGGTATCAAATTAAAGGTTGAAAAAACACCTTTACAATGCTGCAACTTTGACCCCTCTACGGCCTCTATTTACGGAGATACGAGCATTTGAAGTTTGGCAGTTTTAAAAATTTGAAACTCGTTCGCACAAGGACAATTTAGGTATCAAATTAAAGGTTGAAAAAACACCTTTACAATGCTGCAACTTTGACCCCTCTACGGCCTCTATTTACGGAGATACGAGCATTTGAAGTTTGGCAGTTTTAAAAATTTGAAACTCGTTCGCACAAGGACAATTTAGGTATCAAATTAAAGGTTGAAAAAACACCTTTACAATGCTGCAACTTTGACCCCTCTACGGCCTCTATTTACGGAGATATGAGCATATGAAGTGTTTAGAGTTTGTTTTCATTGTAAAATTTGAAACTCGTATCGCACAAGGACAATTTAGGTATCAAATTAAAGGTTGAAAAAACACCTTTACAATGCTGCAACTTTGACCCCTCTACGGCCTCTATTTACGGAGATATGAGCATTTGAAGTTTTTTCAGTTTGGTTTCATTGTAAAATTTGAAACTCGTATCGCACAAGGACAATTTAGGTATCAAATTAAAGGTTGAAAAAACACCTTTACAATGCTGCAACTTTGACCCCTCTACGGCCTCTATTTACGGAGATATGAGCATATGAAGTTTTTGAAGTTTGTTTTCATTGTAAAATTTGAAACTCGTATCGCACAAGGACAATTTAGGTATCAAATTAAAGGTTGAAAAAACACCTTTACAATGCTGCAACTTTGACCCCTCTACGGCCTCTATTTACGGAGATATGACCATTTGAAGTTTGTTTTCATTGTAAAATTTGAAACTCGTATCGAACAAGGACAATTTAGGTATCAAATTAAAGGTTGAAAAAACACCTTTACAATGCTGCAACTTTGACCCCTCTACGGCCTCTATTTACGGAGATATGAGCATTTGAAGTTTTTTAAGTTTGGTTTCATTGTAAAATTTGAAACTCGTATCGCACAAGGACAATTTAGGTATCAAATTAAAGGTTGAAAAAACACCTTTACAATGCTGCAACTTTGACCCCTCTACGGCCTCTATTTACGGAGATATGACCATTTGAAGTTTGTTTTCATTGTAAAATTTGAAACTCGTATCGCACAAGGACAATTTAGGTATCAAATTAAAGGTTTGAAACTCGTATCGCACAAGGACAATTTAGGTATCAAATTAAAGGTTGAAAAAACACCTTTACAATGCTGCAATTCTATATCTATTTACGGAGATATGACCATTTGAAGTTTTTGAAGTTTGTTTTCATTGTAAAATTTGAAACTCTTATCGCACAAGGACAATTTAGGTATCAAATTAAAGGTTGAAAAAACACCTTAGCAATGCTGCAACTTTGACCCCTCTACGGCCTCTATTTACGGAGATATGAGCATTTGAAGTTTTTTAAGTTTGGTTTCATTGTAAAATTTGAAACTCGTATCGCACAAGGACAATTTAGGTATCAAATTAAAGGTTTGAAACTCGTATCGCACAAGGACAATTTAGGTATCAAATTAAAGGTTGAAAAAACACCTTTACAATGCTGCAATTCTATATCTATTTACGGAGATATGACCATTTGAAGTTTTTGAAGTTTGTTTTCATTGTAAAATTTGAAACTCTTATCGCACAAGGACAATTTAGGTATCAAATTAAAGGTTGAAAAAACACCTTAACAATGCTGCAACTTTGACCCCTCTACGGCCTCTATTTACGGAGATATGAGCATTTGAAGTTTTTTAAGTTTGGTTTCATTGTAAAATTTGAAACTCGTATCGCACAAGGACAATTTAGGTATCAAATTAAAGGTTTGAAACTCGTATCGCACAAGGACAATTTAGGTATCAAATTAAAGGTTGAAAAAACACCTTTACAATGCTGCAACTTTGACCCCTCTACGGCCTCTATTTACGGAGATATGAGCATATGAAGTTTTTGAAGTTTGTTTTCATTGTAAAATTTGAAACTCGTATCGCACAAGGACAATTTAGATATCAAATTAAAGGTTGAAAAAACACCTTTACAATGCTGCAATTCTATATCTATTTACGGAGATATGATCATTTGAAGTTTTTGAAGTTTGTTTTCATTGTAAAATTTGAAACTCGTATCGCACAAGGACAATTTAGGTATCAAATTAAAGGTTGAAAAAACACCTTAACAATGCTGCAACTTTGACCCCTCTACGGCCTCTATTTACGGAGATATGAGCATTTGAAGTTTTTTAAGTTTGGTTTCATTGTAAAATTTGAAACTCGTATCGCACAAGGACAATTTAGGTATCAAATTAAAGGTTGAAAAAACACCTTTACAATGCTGCAATTCTATATCTATTTACGGAGATATGACCATTTGAAGTTTTTGAAGTTTGTTTTCATTGTAAAATTTGAAACTCTTATCGCACAAGGACAATTTAGGTATCAAATTAAAGGTTGAAAAAACACCTTTACAATGCTGCAATTTTGACCCCTCTACGGCCTCTATTTACGGAGATACCATTTGAAGTTTTTGAAGTTTGGTTTCATTGTAAAATTTGAAACTCGTATCGCACAAGGACAATTTAGGTATCAAATTAAAGGTTTGAAACTCGTATCGCACAAGGACAATTTAGGTATCAAATTAAAGGTTGAAAAAACACCTTTACAATGCTGCAATTTTGACCCCTCTACGGCCTCTATTTACGGAGATATGAGCATATGAAGTTTTTGAAGTTTGTTTTCATTGTAAAATTTGAAACTCGTATCGCACAAGGACAATTTAGGTATCAAATTAAAGGTTGAAAAAACACCTTTACAATTCTGCACTTTGACCCCTCTACAGCCTCTATTTACGGAGATATGACCATTTGAAGTTTTTGAAGTTTGTTTTCATTGTAAAATTTGAAACTCGTATCGAACAAGGACAATTTAGGTATCAAATTAAAGGTTGAAAAAACACCTTTACAATGCTGCAACTTTGACCCCTCTACGGCCTCTATTTACGGAGATATGAGCATTTGAAGTTTTTGAAGTTTGTTTTCATTGTAAAATTTGAAACTCGTATCGCACAAGGACAATTTAGGTATCAAATTAAAGGTTGAAAAAACACCTTTACAATGCTGCAACTTTGACCCCTCTACGGCCTCTATTTACGGAGATATGACCATTTGAAGTTTTTTAAGTTTGGTTTCATTGTAAAATTTGAAACTCGTATCGCACAAGGACAATTTAGGTATCAAATTAAAGGTTGAAAAAACACCTTTACAATGCTGCAACTTTGACCCCTCTACGGCCTCTATTTACGGAGATATGACCATTTGAAGTTTGTTTTCATTGTAAAATTTGAAACTCGTATCGAACAAGGACAATTTAGGTATCAAATTAAAGGTTGAAAAAACACCTTTACAATGCTGCACTTTGACCCCTCTACAGCCTCTATTTACGGAGATATGACCATTTGAAGTTTGTTTTCATTGTAAAATTTTAAACTCGTATCGAACAAGGACAATTTAGGTATCAAATTAAAGGTTGAAAAAACACCTTTACAATGCTGCAACTTTGACCCCTCTACGGCCTCTATTTACGGAGATATGAGCATTTGAAGTTTTTTAAGTTTGGTTTCATTGTAAAATTTGAAACTCGTATCGCACAAGGACAATTTAGGTATCAAATTAAAGGTTGAAAAAACACCTCTACGGCCTCTATTTACGGAGATATGAGCATATGAAGTTTTTGAAGTTTGTTTTCATTGTAAAATTTGAAACTCGTATCGCACAAGGACAATTTAGGTATCAAATTAAAGGTTGAAAAAACACCTTTACAATGCTGCAACTTTGACCCCTCTACGGCCTCTATTTACGGAGATATGACCATTTGAAGTTTGCTTTCATTGTAAAATTTGAAACTCGTATCGAACAAGGACAATTTAGGTATCAAATTAAAGGTTGAAAAAACACCTTTACAATGCTGCAACTTTGACCCCTCTACGGCCTCTATTTACGGAGATATGAGCATTTGAAGTTTTTTAAGTTTGATTTCATTGTAAAATTTGAAACTCGTATCGTACAAGGACAATTTAGGTATCAAATTAAAGGTTGAAAAAACACCTTTACAATGCTGCAACTTTGACCCCTCTACGGCCTCTATTTACGGAGATATGAGTATATGAAGTTTTTGAAGTTTGTTTTCATTGTAAAATTTGAAACTCGTATCGCACAAGGACAATTTCGGTATCAAATTAAAGGTTGAAAAAACACCTTTACAATGCTGCAACTTTGACCCCTCTACGGCCTCTATTTACGGAGATATGACCATTTGAAGTTTGTTTTCATTGTAAAATTTGAAACTCGTATCGAACAAGGACAATTTAGGTATCAAATTAAAGGTTGAAAAAACACCTTTACAATGCTGCAACTTTGACCCCTCTACGGCCTCTATTTACGGAGATATGAGCATTTGAAGTTTTTTAAGTTTGATTTCATTGTAAAATTTGAAACTCGTATCGCACAAGGACAATTTAGGTATCAAATTAAAGGTTGAAAAAACACCTTTACAATGCTGCAACTTTGACCCCTCTACGGCCTCTATTTACGGAGATATGAGCATATGAAGTTTTTGAAGTTTGTTTTCATTGTAAAATTTGAAACTCGTATCGCACAAGGACAATTTAGGTATCAAATTAAAGGTTGAAAAAACACCTTTACAATGCTGCAACTTTGACCCCTCTACGGCCTCTATTTACGGAGATATGACCATTTGAAGTTTTTTAAGTTTGATTTCATTGTAAAATTTGAAACTCGTATCGCACAAGGACAATTTAGGTATCAAATTAAAGGTTGAAAAAACACCTTTACAATGCTGCAACTTTGACCCCTCTACGGCCTCTATTTACGGAGATATGAGCATATGAAGTTTTTGAAGTTTGTTTTCATTGTAAAATTTGAAACTCGTATCGCACAAGGACAATTTAGGTATCAAATTAAAGGTTGAAAAAACACCTTTACAATGCTGCAACTTTGACCCCTCTACGGCCTCTATTTACGGAGATATGACCATTTGAAGTTTTTGAAGTTTGTTTTCATTGTAAAATTTGAAACTCGTATCGAACAAGGACAATTTAGGTATCAAATTAAAGGTTGAAAAAACACCTTTACAATGCTGCAACTTTGACCCCTCTACGGCCTCTATTTACGGAGATATGAGCATTTGAAGTTTGTTTTCATTGTAAAATTTGAAACTCGTATTGCACAAGGACAATTTAGGTATCAAATTAAAGGTTGAAAAAACACCTTTACAATGCTGCAAATTTGACCCCTCTACGGCCTCTATTTACGGAGATATGAGCATTTGAAGTTTGTTTTCATTGTAAAATTTGAAACTCGTATTGCACAAGGACAATTTAGGTATCAAATTAAAGGTTGAAAAAACACCTTTACAATGCTGCAAATTTGACCCCTCTACGGCCTCTATTTACGGAGATATGAGCATTTGAAGTTTGTTTTCATTGTAAAATTTGAAACTCGTATTGCACAAGGACAATTTAGGTATCAAATTAAAGGTTGAAAAAACACCTTTACAATGCTGCAAATTTGACCCCTCTACGGCCTCTATTTACGGAGATATGAGCATTTGAAGTTTTTGAAGTTTGTTTTCATTGTAAAATTTGAAACTCGTATCGCACAAGGACAATTTAGGTATCAAATTAAAGGTTGAAAAAACACCTTTACAATGCTGCAACTTTGACCCCTCTACGGCCTCTATTTACGGAGATATGAGCATTTGAAGTTTTTTAAGTTTTGTTTCATTGTAAAATTTGAAACTCGTATCGCACAAGGACAATTTAGGTATCAAATTAAAGGTTGAAAAAACACCTTTACAATGCTGCAACTTTGACCCCTCTACGGCCTCTATTTACGGAGATATGAGTATATGAAGTTTTTGAAGTTTGTTTTCATTGTAAAATTTGAAACTCGTATCGCACAAGGACAATTTAGGTATCAAATTAAAGGTTGAAAAAACACCTTTACAATGCTGCAACTTTGACCCCTCTACGGCCTCTATTTACGGAGATATGACCATTTGAAGTTTGTTTTCATTGTAAAATTTGAAACTCGTATCGAACAAGGACAATTTAGGTATCAAATTAAAGGTTGAAAAAACACCTTTACAATGCTGCAACTTTGACCCCTCTACGGCCTCTATTTACGGAGATATGAGCATTTGAAGTTTTTTAAGTTTGATTTCATTGTAAAATTTGAAACTCGTATCGCACAAGGACAATTTAGGTATCAAATTAAAGGTTGAAAAAACACCTTTACAATGCTGCAACTTTGACCCCTCTACGGCCTCTATTTACGGAGATATGAGCATATGAAGTTTTTGAAGTTTGTTTTCATTGTAAAATTTGAAACTCGTATCGCACAAGGACAATTTAGGTATCAAATTAAAGGTTGAAAAAACACCTTTACAATGCTGCAACTTTGACCCCTCTACGGCCTCTATTTACGGAGATATGAGCATTTGAAGTTTGTTTTCATTGTAAAATTTGAAACTCGTATTGCACAAGGACAATTTAGGTATCAAATTAAAGGTTGAAAAAACACCTTTACAATGCTGCAAATTTGACCCCTCTACGGCCTCTATTTACGGAGATATGAGCATTTGAAGTTTGTTTTCATTGTAAAATTTGAAACTCGTATTGCACAAGGACAATTTAGGTATCAAATTAAAGGTTGAAAAAACACCTTTACAATGCTGCAACTTTGACCCCTCTACGGCCTCTATTTACGGAGATATGAGCATTTGAAGTTTGTTTTCATTGTAAAATTTGAAACTCGTATTGCACAAGGACAATTTAGGTATCAAATTAAAGGTTGAAAAAACACCTTTACAATGCTGCAAATTTGACCCCTCTACGGCCTCTATTTACGGAGATATGAGCATTTGAAGTTTTTGAAGTTTGTTTTCATTGTAAAATTTGAAACTCGTATCGCACAAGGACAATTTAGGTATCAAATTAAAGGTTGAAAAAACACCTTTACAATGCTGCAACTTTGACCCCTCTACAGCCTCTATTTACGGAGATAAATGACCATTTGAAGTTTTTGAAGTTTGTTTTCATTGTAAAATTTGAAACTCGTATCGCACAAGGACAATTTAGGTATCAAATTAAAGGTTGAAAAAACACCTTTACAATGCTGCAATGTTGACCCCTCTACGGCCTCTATTTACGGAGATATGACCATTTGAAGTTTTTGAAGTTTGTTTTCATTGTAAAATTTGAAACTCGTATCGCACAAGGACAATTTAGGTATCAAATTAAAGGTTGAAAAAACACCTTTACAATGCTGCAACTTTGACCCCTCTACGGCCTCTATTTACGGAGATATGAGTATATGAAGTTTTTGAAGTTTGTTTTCATTGTAAAATTTGAAACTCGTATCGCACAAGGACAATTTAGGTATCAAATTAAAGGTTGAAAAAACACCTTTACAATGCTGCAACTTTGACCCCTCTACGGCCTCTATTTACGGAGATATGACCATTTGAAGTTTTTGAAGTTTGTTTTCATTGTAAAATTTGAAACTCGTATCGAACAAGGACAATTTAGGTATCAAATTAAAGGTTGAAAAAACACCTTTACAATGCTGCAACTTTGACCCCTCTACGGCCTCTATTTACGGAGATATGAGCATTTGAAGTTTGTTTTCATTGTAAAATTTGAAACTCGTATTGCACAAGGACAATTTAGGTATCAAATTAAAGGTTGAAAAAACACCTTTACAATGCTGCAAATTTGACCCCTCTACGGCCTCTATTTACGGAGATATGAGCATTTGAAGTTTTTGAAGTTTGTTTTCATTGTAAAATTTGAAACTCGTATCGCACAAGGACAATTTAGGTATCAAATTAAAGGTTGAAAAAACACCTTTACAATGCTGCAACTTTGACCCCTCTACGGCCTCTATTTACGGAGATATGACCATTTGAAGTTTGTTTTCATTGTAAAATTTGAAACTCTTATCGCACAAGGACAATTTAGGTATCAAATTAAAGGTTGAAAAAACACCTTTACAATGCTGCAACTTTGACCCCTCTACGGCCTCTATTTACGGAGATATGAGCATATGAAGTTTTTGAAGTTTGTTTTCATTGTAAAATTTGAAACTCGTATCGCACAAGGACAATTTAGGTATCCAATTAAAGGTTGAAAAAACACCTTTACAATGCTGCAACTTTGACCCCTCTACGGCCTCTATTTACGGAGATATGAGCATTTGAAGTTTTTTAAGTTTGGTTTCATTGTAAAATTTGAAACTCGTATCGCACAAGGACAATTTAGGTATCAAATTAAAGGTTGAAAAAACACCTTTACAATGCTGCAACTTTGACCCCTCTACGGCCTCTATTTACGGAGATATGACCATTTGAAGTTTGTTTTCATTGTAAAATTTGAAACTCGTATCGAACAAGGACAATTTAGGTATCAAATTAAAGGTTGAAAAAACACCTTTACAATGCTGCAACTTTGACCCCTCTACGGCCTCTATTTACGGAGATATGAGCATTTGAAGTTTTTTAAGTTTGATTTCATTGTAAAATTTGAAACTCGTATCGCACAAGGACAATTTAGGTATCAAATTAAAGGTTGAAAAAACACCTTTACAATGCTGCAACTTTGACCCCTCTACGGCCTCTATTTACGGAGATATGACCATTTGAAGTTTTTGAAGTTTGTTTTCATTGTAAAATTTGAAACTCGTATCGAACAAGGACAATTTAGGTATCAAATTAAAGGTTGAAAAAACACCTTTACAATGCTGCAAATTTGACCCCTCTACGGCCTCTATTTACGGAGATATGAGCATTTGAAGTTTGTTTTCATTGTAAAATTTGAAACTCGTATTGCACAAGGACAATTTAGGTATCAAATTAAAGGTTGAAAAAACACCTTTACAATGCTGCAACTTTGACCCCTCTACGGCCTCTATTTACGGAGATATGACCATTTGAAGTTTTTGAAGTTTGTTTTCATTGTAAAATTTGAAACTCGTATCGAACAAGGACAATTTAGGTATCAAATTAAAGGTTGAAAAAACACCTTTACAATGCTGCAACTTTGACCCCTCTACGGCCTCTATTTACGGAGATATGACCATTTAACTTATGACTTTTTGAAGTTTGTTTTCATTGTAAAATTTGAAACTCGTATCGAACAAGGACAATTTAGGTATCAAATTAAAGGTTGAAAAAACACCTTTACAATGCTGCAACTTTGACCCCTCTACGGCCTCTATTTACGGAGATATGAGCATATGAAGTTTTTGAAGTTTGTTTTCATTGTAAAATTTGAAACTCGTATCGCACAAGGACAATTTAGGTATCAAATTAAAGGTTGAAAAAACACCTTTACAATGCTGCACTTTGACCCCTCTACAGCCTCTATTTACGGAGATATGACCATTTGAAGTTTGTTTTCATTGTAAAATTTGAAACTCGTATCGCACAAGGACAATTTAGGTATCAAATTAAAGGTTGAAAAAACACCTTTACAATGCTGCAACTTTGACCCCTCTACGGCCTCTATTTACGGAGATATGAGCATATGAAGTTTTTGAAGTTTGTTTTCATTGTAAAATTTGAAACTCGTATCGCACAAGGACAATTTAGGTATCCAATTAAAGGTTGAAAAAACACCTTTACAATGCTGCAACTTTGACCCCTCTACGGCCTCTATTTACGGAGATATGAGCATTTGAAGTTTTTTAAGTTTGATTTCATTGTAAAATTTGAAACTCGTATCGCACAAGGACAATTTAGGTATCAAATTAAAGGTTGAAAAAACACCTTTACAATGCTGCAACTTTGACCCCTCTACGGCCTCTATTTACGGAGATATGACCATTTGAAGTTTGTTTTCATTGTAAAATTTGAAACTCGTATCGCACAAGGACAATTTAGGTATCAAATTAAAGGTTGAAAAAACACCTTTACAATGCTGCAACTTTGACCCCTCTACGGCCTCTATTTACGGAGATATGAGCATATGAAGTTTTTGAAGTTTGTTTTCATTGTAAAATTTGAAACTCGTATCGCACAAGGACAATTTAGGTATCAAATTAAAGGTTGAAAAAACACCTTTACAATGCTGCAACTTTGACCCCTCTACGGCCTCTATTTACGGAGATATGAGCATTTGAAGTTTTTTAAGTTTGGTTTCATTGTAAAATTTGAAACTCGTATCGAACAAGGACAATTTAGGTATCAAATTAAAGGTTGAAAAAACACCTTTACAATGCTGCAACTTTGACCCCTCTACGGCCTCTATTTACGGAGATATGACCATTTGAAGTTTTTGAAGTTTGGTTTCATTGTAAAATTTGAAACTCGTATCGCACAAGGACAATTTAGGTATCAAATTAAAGGTTGAAAAAACACCTTTACAATGCTGCAACTTTGACCCCTCTACAGCCTCTATTTACGGAGATATGACCATTTGAAGTTTGTTTTCATTGTAAAATTTGAAACTCGTATCGAACAAGGACAATTTAGGTATCAAATTAAAGGTTGAAAAAACACCTTTACAATGCTGCAACTTTGACCCCTCTACGGCCTCTATTTACGGAGATATGAGCATTTGAAGTTTTTTAAGTTTGGTTTCATTGTAAAATTTGAAACTCGTATCGCACAAGGACAATTTAGGTATCAAATTAAAGGTTGAAAAAACACCTTTACAATGCTGCAACTTTGACCCCTCTACGGCCTCTATTTACGGAGATATGAGCATTTGAAGTTTTTTAAGTTTGGTTTCATTGTAAAATTTGAAACTCGTATCGCACAAGGACAATTTAGGTATCAAATTAAAGGTTGAAAAAACACCTTTACAATGCTGCAACTTTGACCCCTCTACGGCCTCTATTTACGGAGATATGACCATTTGAAGTTTGTTTTCATTGTAAAATTTGAAACTCGTATCGAACAAGGACAATTTAGGTATCAAATTAAAGGTTGAAAAAACACCTTTACAATGCTGCAACTTTGACCCCTCTACGGCCTCTATTTACGGAGATATGAGCATTTGAAGTTTTTTAAGTTTGATTTCATTGTAAAATTTGAAACTCGTATCGCACAAGGACAATTTAGGTATCAAATTAAAGGTTGAAAAAACACCTTTACAATGCTGCAACTTTGACCCCTCTACGGCCTCTATTTACGGAGATATGACCATTTGAAGTTTTTGAAGTTTGTTTTCATTGTAAAATTTGAAACTCGTATCGAACAAGGACAATTTAGGTATCAAATTAAAGGTTGAAAAAACACCTTTACAATGCTGCAAATTTGACCCCTCTACGGCCTCTATTTACGGAGATATGAGCATTTGAAGTTTGTTTTCATTGTAAAATTTGAAACTCGTATTGCACAAGGACAATTTAGGTATCAAATTAAAGGTTGAAAAAACACCTTTACAATGCTGCAACTTTGACCCCTCTACGGCCTCTATTTACGGAGATATGACCATTTGAAGTTTTTGAAGTTTGTTTTCATTGTAAAATTTGAAACTCGTATCGAACAAGGACAATTTAGGTATCAAATTAAAGGTTGAAAAAACACCTTTACAATGCTGCAACTTTGACCCCTCTACGGCCTCTATTTACGGAGATATGACCATTTGAAGTTTGTTTTCATTGTAAAATTTGAAACTCGTATCGAACAAGGACAATTTAGGTATCAAATTAAAGGTTGAAAAAACTTGTTTTCATTGTAAAATTTGAAACTCGTATCGCACAAGGACAATTTAGGTATCAAATTAAAGGTTGAAAAAACACCTTTACAATGCTGCAACTTTGACCCCTCTACGGCCTCTATTTACGGAGATATGAGCATATGAAGTTTTTGAAGTTTGTTTTCATTGTAAAATTTGAAACTCGTATCGCACAAGGACAATTTAGGTATCCAATTAAAGGTTGAAAAAACACCTTTACAATGCTGCAACTTTGACCCCTCTACGGCCTCTATTTACGGAGATATGACCATTTGAAGTTTGTTTTCATTGTAAAATTTGAAACTCGTATCGCACAAGGACAATTTAGGTATCAAATTAAAGGTTGAAAAAACACCTTTACAATGCTGCAACTTTGACCCCTCTACGGCCTCTATTTACGGAGATATGAGCATATGAAGTTTTTGAAGTTTGTTTTCATTGTAAAATTTGAAACTCGTATCGCACAAGGACAATTTAGGTATCCAATTAAAGGTTGAAAAAACACCTTTACAATGCTGCAACTTTGACCCCTCTACGGCCTCTATTTACGGAGATATGAGCATTTGAAGTTTTTTAAGTTTGATTTCATTGTAAAATTTGAAACTCGTATCGCACAAGGACAATTTAGGTATCAAATTAAAGGTTGAAAAAACACCTTTACAATGCTGCAACTTTGACCCCTCTACGGCCTCTATTTACGGAGATATGACCATTTGAAGTTTGTTTTCATTGTAAAATTTGAAACTCGTATCGCACAAGGACAATTTAGGTATCAAATTAAAGGTTGAAAAAACACCTTTACAATGCTGCAACTTTGACCCCTCTACGGCCTCTATTTACGGAGATATGAGCATATGAAGTTTTTGAAGTTTGTTTTCATTGTAAAATTTGAAACTCGTATCGCACAAGGACAATTTAGGTATCAAATTAAAGGTTGAAAAAACACCTTTACAATGCTGCAACTTTGACCCCTCTACGGCCTCTATTTACGGAGATATGAGCATTTGAAGTTTTTTAAGTTTGGTTTCATTGTAAAATTTGAAACTCGTATCGAACAAGGACAATTTAGGTATCAAATTAAAGGTTGAAAAAACACCTTTACAATGCTGCAACTTTGACCCCTCTACGGCCTCTATTTACGGAGATATGACCATTTGAAGTTTTTGAAGTTTGGTTTCATTGTAAAATTTGAAACTCGTATCGCACAAGGACAATTTAGGTATCAAATTAAAGGTTGAAAAAACACCTTTACAATGCTGCAACTTTGACCCCTCTACAGCCTCTATTTACGGAGATATGACCATTTGAAGTTTGTTTTCATTGTAAAATTTGAAACTCGTATCGAACAAGGACAATTTAGGTATCAAATTAAAGGTTGAAAAAACACCTTTACAATGCTGCAACTTTGACCCCTCTACGGCCTCTATTTACGGAGATATGAGCATTTGAAGTTTTTTAAGTTTGGTTTCATTGTAAAATTTGAAACTCGTATCGCACAAGGACAATTTAGGTATCAAATTAAAGGTTGAAAAAACACCTTTACAATGCTGCAACTTTGACCCCTCTACGGCCTCTATTTACGGAGATATGAGCATTTGAAGTTTTTGAAGTTTGTTTTTATTGTAAAATTTGAAACTCGTATCGCACAAGGACAATTTAGGTATCAAATTAAAGGTTGAAAAAACACCTTTACAATGCTGCAACTTTGACCCCTCTACGGTCTCTATTTACGGAGATATGACCATTTGAAGTTTGTTTTCATTGTAAAATTTGAAACTCGTATCGCACAAGGACAATTTAGGTATCAAATTAAAGGTTGAAAAAACACCTTTACAATGCTGCAACTTTGACCCCTCTACGGCCTCTATTTACGGAAATATGAGCATTTGAAGTTTTTTAAGTTTGGTTTCATTGTAAAATTTGAAACTCGTATCGCACAAGGACAATTTAGGTATCAAATTAAAGGTTGAAAAAACACCTTTACAATGCTGCAACTTTGACCCCTCTACGGCCTCTATTTACGGAGATATGACCATTTGAAGTTTTTGAAGTTTGTTTTCATTGTAAAATTTGAAACTCGTATCGCACAAGGACAATTTAGGTATCAAATTAAAGGTTGAAAAAACACCTTTACAATGCTGCAACTTTGACCCCTCTACAGCCTCTATTTACGGAGATATGACCATTTGAAGTTTGTTTTCATTGTAAAATTTGAAACTCGTATCGCACAAGGACAATTTAGGTATCAAATTAAAGGTTGAAAAAACACCTTTACAATGCTGCAACTTTGACCCCTCTACGGCCTCTATTTACGGAGATATGAGCATTTGAAGTTTTTTAAGTTTGATTTCATTGTAAAATTTGAAACTCGTATCGCACAAGGACAATTTAGGTATCAAATTAAAGGTTGAAAAAAGACCTTTACAATGTTGCAACTTTGACCCCTCTACGGCCTCTATTTACGGAGATATGAGCATTTGAAGTTTTTTAAGTTTGGTTTCATTGTAAAATTTGAAACTCGTATCGCACAAGGACAATTTAGGTATCAAATTAAAGGTTGAAAAAACACCTTTACAATGCTGCAACTTTGACCCCTCTACGGCCTCTATTTACGGAGATATGAGCATATGAAGTTTTTGAAGTTTGTTTTCATTGTAAAATTTGAAACTCGTATCGCACAAGGACAATTTAGGTATCAAATTAAAGGTTGAAAAAACACCTTTACAATGCTGCAACTTTGACCCCTCTACAGCCTCTATTTACGGAGATATGACCATTTGAAGTTTGTTTTCATTGTAAAATTTGAAACTCGTATCGAACAAGGACAATTTAGGTATCAAATTAAAGGTTGAAAAAACACCTTTACAATGCTGCAACTTTGACCCCTCTACGGCCTCTATTTACGGAGATATGACCATTTGAAGTTTGTTTTCATTGTAAAATTTGAAACTCGTATCGCACAAGGACAATTTAGGTATCAAATTAAAGGTTGAAAAAACACCTTTACAATGCTGCAACTTTGACCCCTCTACGGCCTCTATTTACGGAGATATGACCATTTGAAGTTTTTGAAGTTTGTTTTTATTGTAAAATTTGAAACTCGTATCGCACAAGGACAATTTAGGTATCAAATTAAAGGTTGAAAAAACACCTTTACAATGCTGCAACTTTGACCCCTCTACGGCCTCTATTTACGGAGATATGACCATTTGAAGTTTTTGAAGTTTGTTTTCATTGTAAAATTTGAAACTCGTATCGCACAAGGACAATTTAGGTATCAAATTAAAGGTTGAAAAAACACCTTTACAATGCTGCAACTTTGACCCCTCTACGGCCTCTATTTACGGAGATATGACCATTTGAAGTTTGTTTTCATTGTAAAATTTGAAACTCGTATCGCACAAGGACAATTTAGGTATCAAATTAAAGGTTGAAAAAACACCTTTACAATGCTGCATTTTTGATCCCCTCTACAGCCTCTATTTACGGAGATATGACCATTTGAAGTTTGTTTTCATTGTAAAATTTGAAACTCGTATCGAACAAGGACAATTTAGGTATCAAATTAAAGGTTGAAAAAACACCTTTACAATGCTGCAACTTTGACCCCTCTACGGCCTCTATTTACGGAGATATGACCATTTGAAGTTTGTTTTCATTGTAAAATTTGAAACTCGTATCGCACAAGGACAATTTAGGTATCAAATTAAAGGTTGAAAAAACACCTTTACAATGCTGCATTTTTGATCCCCTCTACAGCCTCTATTTACGGAGATATGACCATTTGAAGTTTGTTTTCATTGTAAAATTTGAAACTCGTATCGAACAAGGACAATTTAGGTATCAAATTAAAGGTTGAAAAAACACCTTTACAATGCTGCAACTTTGACCCCTCTACGGCCTCTATTTACGGAGATATGACCATTTGAAGTTTTTGAAGTTTGTTTTCATTGTAAAATTTGAAACTCGTATCGCACAAGGACAATTTAGGTATCAAATGAAAGGTTGAAAAAACACCTTTACAATGCTGCAACTTTGACCCCTCTACAGCCTCTATTTACGGAGATATGACCATTTGAAGTTTGTTTTCATTGTAAAATTTGAAACTCGTATCGAACAAGGACAATTTAGGTATCAAATTAAAGGTTGAAAAAACACCTTTACAATGCTGCAACTTTGACCCCTCTACGGCCTCTATTTACGGAGATATGAGCATTTGAAGTTTTTTAAGTTTGGTTTCATTGTAAAATTTGAAACTCGTATCGAACAAGGACAATTTAGGTATCAAATTAAAGGTTGAAAAAACACCTTTACAATGCTGCAACTTTGACCCCTCTACAGCCTCTATTTACGGAGATATGACCATTTGAAGTTTTTGAAGTTTGTTTTCATTGTAAAATTTGAAACTCGTTTCGCACAAGGACAATTTAGGTATCAAATTAAAGGTTGAAAAAACACCTTTACAATGCTGCAACTTTGACCCCTCTACGGCCTCTATTTACGGAGATATGACCATTTGAAGTTTGTTTTCATTGTAAAATTTGAAACTCGTATCGCACAAGGACAATTTAGGTATCAAATTAAAGGTTGAAAAAACACCTTTACAATGCTGCAACTTTGACCCCTCTACGGCCTCTATTTACGGAGATATGACCATTTGAAGTTTTTGAAGTTTGTTTTCATTGTAAAATTTGAAACTCGTATCGCACAAGGACAATTTAGGTATCAAATGAAAGGTTGAAAAAACACCTTTACAATGCTGCAACTTTGACCCCTCTACAGCCTCTATTTACGGAGATATGACCATTTGAAGTTTGTTTTCATTGTAAAATTTGAAACTCGTATCGAACAAGGACAATTTAGGTATCAAATTAAAGGTTGAAAAAACACCTTTACAATGCTGCAACTTTGACCCCTCTACGGCCTCTATTTACGGAGATATGAGCATTTGAAGTTTTTTAAGTTTGGTTTCATTGTAAAATTTGAAACTCGTATCGCACAAGGACAATTTAGGTATCAAATTAAAGGTTGAAAAAACACCTTTACAATGCTGCAACTTTGACCCCTCTACGGCCTCTATTTACGGAGATATGACCATTTGAAGTTTTTGAAGTTTGTTTTCATTGTAAAATTTGAAACTCGTATCGCACAAGGACAATTTAGGTATCAAATGAAAGGTTGAAAAAACACCTTTACAATGCTGCAACTTTGACCCCTCTACAGCCTCTATTTACGGAGATATGACCATTTGAAGTTTGTTTTCATTGTAAAATTTGAAACTCGTATCGAACAAGGACAATTTAGGTATCAAATTAAAGGTTGAAAAAACACCTTTACAATGCTGCAACTTTGACCCCTCTACGGCCTCTATTTACGGAGATATGAGCATTTGAAGTTTTTTAAGTTTGGTTTCATTGTAAAATTTGAAACTCGTATCGAACAAGGACAATTTAGGTATCAAATTAAAGGTTGAAAAAACACCTTTACAATGCTGCAACTTTGACCCCTCTACAGCCTCTATTTACGGAGATATGACCATTTGAAGTTTTTGAAGTTTGTTTTCATTGTAAAATTTGAAACTCGTTTCGCACAAGGACAATTTAGGTATCAAATTAAAGGTTGAAAAAACACCTTTACAATGCTGCAACTTTGACCCCTCTACGGCCTCTATTTACGGAGATATGACCATTTGAAGTTTGTTTTCATTGTAAAATTTGAAACTCGTATCGCACAAGGACAATTTAGGTATCAAATTAAAGGTTGAAAAAACACCTTTACAATGCTGCAACTTTGACCCCTCTACGGCCTCTATTTACGGAGATATGACCATTTGAAGTTTTTGAAGTTTGTTTACATTGTAAAATTTGAAACTCGTTTCGCACAAGGACAATTTAGGTATCAAATTAAAGGTTGAAAAAACACCTTTACAATGCTGCAACTTTGACCCCTCTACGGCCTCTATTTACGGAGATATGACCATTTGAAGTTTGTTTTCATTGTAAAATTTGAAACTCGTATCGCACAAGGACAATTTAGGTATCAAATTAAAGGTTGAAAAAACACCTTTACAATGCTGCAACTTTGACCCCTCTACGGCCTCTATTTACGGAGATATGACCATTTGAAGTGTGTTTTCATTGTAAAATTTGAAACTCGTATCGCACAAGGACAATTTAGGTATCAAATTAAAGGTTGAAAAAACACCTTTACAATGCTGCATTTTTGACCCCTCTACAGCCTCTATTTACGGAGATATGACCATTTGAAGTTTGTTTTCATTGTAAAATTTGAAACTCGTATCGAACAAGGACAATTTAGGTATCAAATTAAAGGTTGAAAAAACACCTTTACAATGCTGCAACTTTGACCCCTCTACGGCCTCTATTTACGGAGATATGACCATTTGAAGTTTTTGAAGTTTGTTTTCATTGTAAAATTTGAAACTCGTTTCGCACAAGGACAATTTAGGTATCAAATTAAAGGTTGAAAAAACACCTTTACAATGCTGCAACTTTGACCCCTCTACGGCCTCTATTTACGGAGATATGAGCATTTGAAGTTTTTTAAGTTTGGTTTCATTGTAAAATTTGAAACTCGTATCGCACAAGGACAATTTAGGTATCAAATTAAAGGTTGAAAAAACACCTTTACAATGCTGCAACTTTGACCCCTCTACGGCCTCTATTTACGGAGATATGACCATTTGAAGTTTTTGAAGTTTGTTTTCATTGTAAAATTTGAAACTCGTATCGCACAAGGACAATTTAGGTATCAAATTAAAGGTTGAAAAAACACCTTTACAATGCTGCAACTTTGACCCCTCTACGGCCTCTATTTACGGAGATATGGGCATTTGAAGTTTTTTAAGTTTGGTTTCATTGTAAAATTTGAAACTCGTATCGAACAAGGACAATTTAGGTATCAAATTAAAGGTTGAAAAAACACCTTTACAATGCTGCAACTTTGACCCCTCTACAGCCTCTATTTACGGAGATATGACCATTTGAAGTTTGTTTTCATTGTAAAATTTGAAACTCGTATCGAACAAGGACAATTTAGGTATCAAATTAAAGGTTGAAAAAACACCTTTACAATGCTGCAACTTTGACCCCTCTACGGCCTCTATTTACGGAGATATGAGCATTTGAAGTTTTTTAAGTTTGGTTTCATTGTAAAATTTGAAACTCGTATCGAACAAGGACAATTTAGGTATCAAATTAAAGGTTGAAAAAACACCTTTACAATGCTGCAACTTTGACCCCTCTACAGCCTCTATTTACGGAGATATGACCATTTGAAGTTTGTTTTCATTGTAAAATTTGAAACTCGTATCGCACAAGGACAATTTAGGTATCAAATTAAAGGTTGAAAAAACACCTTTACAATGCTGCAACTTTGACCCCTCTACGGCCTCTATTTACGGATATATGAGCATTTGAAGTTTTTTAAGTTTGGTTTCATTGTAAAATTTGAAACTCGTATCGCACAAGGACAATTTAGGTATCAAATTAAAGGTTGAAAAAACACCTTTACAATGCTGCAACTTTGACCCCTCTACAGCCTCTATTTACGGAGATATGACCAAAAAACACCTTTACAATGCTGCAACTTTGACCCCTCTACGGCCTCTATTTACGGAGATATGACCATTTGAAGTTTGTTTTCATTGTAAAATTTGAAACTCGTATCACACAAGGACAATTTAGGTATCAAATTAAAGGTTGAAAAAACACCTTTACAATGCTGCAACTTTGACCCCTCTACGGCCTCTATTTACGGAGATATGACCATTTGAAGTTTTTGAAGTTTGTTTTCATTGTAAAATTTGAAACTCGTTTCGCACAAGGACAATTTAGGTATCAAATTAAAGGTTGAAAAAACACCTTTACAATGCTGCAACTTTGACCCCTCTACGGCCTCTATTTACGGAGATATGACCATTTGAAGTTTTTGAAGTTTGTTTTCATTGTAAAATTTGAAACTCGTATCGCACAAGGACAATTTAGGTATCAAATTAAAGGTTGAAAAAACACCTTTACAATGCTGCAACTTTGACCCCTCTACGGCCTCTATTTACGGAGATATGAGCATTTGAAGTTTTTTAAGTTTGGTTTCATTGTAAAATTTGAAACTCGTATCGAACAAGGACAATTTAGGTATCAAATTAAAGGTTGAAAAAACACCTTTACAATGCTGCAACTTTGACCCCTCTACGGCCTCTATTTACGGAGATATGACCATTTGAAGTTTTTGAAGTTTGTTTTCATTGTAAAATTTGAAACTCGTTTCGCACAAGGACAATTTAGGTATCAAATTAAAGGTTGAAAAAACACCTTTACAATGCTGCAACTTTGACCCCTCTACGGCCTCTATTTACGGAGATATGAGCATTTGAAGTTTTTTAAGTTTGGTTTCATTGTAAAATTTGAAATTCGTATCGACTTTGACCCCTCTACGGCCTCTATTTACGGAGATATGACCATTTGAAGTTTGTTTTCATTGTAAAATTTGAAATTCGTATCGAACAAGGACAATTTAGGTATCAAATTAAAGGTTGAAAAAACACCTTTACAATGCTGCAACTTTGACCCCTCTACGGCCTCTATTTACGGAGATATGAGCATTTGAAGTTTTTTAAGTTTGGTTTCATTGTAAAATTTGAAACTCGTATCGAACAAGGACAATTTAGGTATCAAATTAAAGGTTGAAAAAACACCTTTACAATGCTGCAACTTTGACCCCTCTACAGCCTCTATTTACGGAGATATGACCATTTGAAGTTTGTTTTCATTGTAAAATGTGAAACTCGTATCGCACAAGGACAATTTAGGTGTCAAATTAAAGGTTGAAAAAACACCTTTACAATGCTGCAACTTTGACCCCTCTACGGCCTCTATTTACGGAGATATGACCATTTGAAGTTTGTTTTCATTGTAAAATTTGAAACTCGTATCGCACAAGGACAATTTAGGTATCAAATGAAAGGTTGAAAAAACACCTTTACAATGCTGCAACTTTGACCCCTCTACAGCCTCTATTTACGGAGATATGACCATTTGAAGTTTTTTAAGTTTGGTTTCATTGTAAAATTTGAAACTCGTATCGCACAAGGACAATTTAGGTATCAAATTAAAGGTTGAAAAAACACCTTTACAATGCTGCAACTTTGACCCCTCTACAGCCTCTATTTACGGAGATATGACCATTTGAAGTTTGTTTTCATTGTAAAATTTGAAACTCGTTTCGCACAAGGACAATTTAGGTATCAAATTAAAGGTTGAAAAAACACCTTTACAATGCTGCAACTTTGACCCCTCTACGGCCTCTATTTACGGAGATATGACCATTTGAAGTTTTTGAAGTTTGTTTTCATTGTAAAATTTGAAACTCGTATCGCACAAGGACAATTTAGGTATCAAATGAAAGGTTGAAAAAACACCTTTACAATGCTGCAACTTTGACCCCTCTACAGCCTCTATTTACGGAGATATGACCATTTGAAGTTTTTTAAGTTTGGTTTCATTGTAAAATTTGAAACTCGTATCGCACAAGGACAATTTAGGTATCAAATTAAAGGTTGAAAAAACACCTTTACAATGCTGCAACTTTGACCCCTCTACAGCCTCTATTTACGGAGATATGACCATTTGAAGTTTTTTAAGTTTGGTTTCATTGTAAAATTTGAAACTCGTATCGCACAAGGACAATTTAGGTATCAAATTAAAGGTTGAAAAAACACCTTTACAATGCTGCAACTTTGACCCCTCTACAGCCTCTATTTACGGAGATATGACCATTTGAAGTTTTTGAAGTTTGTTTTTATTGTAAAATTTGAAACTCGTATCGCACAAGGACAATTTAGGTATCAAATTAAAGGTTGAAAAAACACCTTTACAATGCTGCAACTTTGACCCCTCTACGGCCTCTATTTACGGAGATATGACCATTTGAAGTTTGTTTTCATTGTAAAATTTGAAACTCGTATCGCACAAGGACAATTTAGGTATCAAATTAAAGGTTGAAAAAACACCTTTACAATGCTGCAACTTTGACCCCTCTACAGCCTCTATTTACGGAGATATGACCATTTGAAGTTTTTGAAGTTTGTTTTCATTGTAAAATTTGAAACTCGTTTCGCACAAGGACAATTTAGGTATCAAATTAAAGGTTGAAAAAACACCTTTACAATGCTGCAACTTTGACCCCTCTACGGCCTCTATTTACGGAGATATGACCATTTGAAGTTTGTTTTCATTGTAAAATTTGAAACTCGTATCGCACAAGGACAATTTAGGTATCAAATTAAAGGTTGAAAAAAAACCTTTACAATGCTGCAACTTTGACCCCTCTACGGCCTCTATTTACGGAGATATGACCATTTGAAGTGTGTTTTCATTGTAAAATTTGAAACTCGTATCGCACAAGGACAATTTAGGTATCAAATTAAAGGTTGAAAAAACACCTTTACAATGCTGCATTTTTGACCCCTCTACAGCCTCTATTTACGGAGATATGACCATTTGAAGTTTGTTTTCATTGTAAAATTTGAAACTCGTATCGAACAAGGACAATTTAGGTATCAAATTAAAGGTTGAAAAAACACCTTTACAATGCTGCAACTTTGACCCCTCTACGGCCTCTATTTACGGAGATATGACCATTTGAAGTTTGTTTTCATTGTAAAATTTGAAACTCGTATCGCACAAGGACAATTTAGGTATCAAATTAAAGGTTGAAAAAACACCTTTACAATGCTGCAACTTTGACCCCTCTACAGCCTCTATTTACGGAGATATGACCATTTGAAGTTTTTTAAGTTTGGTTTCATTGTAAAATTTGAAACTCGTATCGCACAAGGACAATTTAGGTATCAAATGAAAGGTTGAAAAAACACCTTTACAATGCTGCAACTTTGACCCCTCTACAGCCTCTATTTACGGAGATATGACCATTTGAAGTTTTTTAAGTTTGGTTTCATTGTAAAATTTGAAACTCGTATCGCACAAGGACAATTTAGGTATCAAATTAAAGGTTGAAAAAACACCTTTACAATGCTGCAACTTTGACCCCTCTACAGCCTCTATTTACGGAGATATGACCATTTGAAGTTTTTTAAGTTTGGTTTCATTGTAAAATTTGAAACTCGTATCGCACAAGGACAATTTAGGTATCAAATTAAAGGTTGAAAAAACACCTTTACAATGCTGCAACTTTGACCCCTCTACAGCCTCTATTTACGGAGATATGACCATTTGAAGTTTGTTTTCATTGTAAAATTTGAAACTCGTATCGAACAAGGACAATTTAGGTATCAAATTAAAGGTTGAAAAAACACCTTTACAATGCTGCAACTTTGACCCCTCTACGGCCTCTATTTACGGAGATATGAGCATTTGAAGTTTTTTAAGTTTGGTTTCATTGTAAAATTTGAAACTCGTATCGAACAAGGACAATTTAGGTATCAAATTAAAGGTTGAAAAAACACCTTTACAATGCTGCAACTTTGACCCCTCTACGGCCTCTATTTACGGAGATATGACCATTTGAAGTTTGTTTTCATTGTAAAATTTGAAACTCGTATCGCACAAGGACAATTTAGGTATCAAATTAAAGGTTGAAAAAACACCTTTACAATGCTGCAACTTTGACCCCTCTACGGCCTCTATTTACGGAGATATGACCATTTGAAGTTTGTTTTCATTGTAAAATTTGAAACTCGTATCGCACAAGGACAATTTAGGTATCAAATTAAAGGTTGAAAAAACACCTTTACAATGCTGCAACTTTGACCCCTCTACGGCCTCTATTTACGGAGATATGACCATTTGAAGTGTGTTTTCATTGTAAAATTTGAAACTCGTATCGCACAAGGACAATTTAGGTATCAAATTAAAGGTTGAAAAAACACCTTTACAATGCTGCATTTTTGACCCCTCTACAGCCTCTATTTACGGAGATATGACCATTTGAAGTTTGTTTTCATTGTAAAATTTGAAACTCGTATCGAACAAGGACAATTTAGGTATCAAATTAAAGGTTGAAAAAACACCTTTACAATGCTGCAACTTTGACCCCTCTACGGCCTCTATTTACGGAGATATGACCATTTGAAGTTTGTTTTCATTGTAAAATTTGAAACTCGTATCGCACAAGGACAATTTAGGTATCAAATTAAAGGTTGAAAAAACACCTTTACAATGCTGCAACTTTGACCCCTCTACGGCCTCTATTTACGGATATATGAGCATTTGAAGTTTTTTAAGTTTGGTTTCATTGTAAAATTTGAAACTCGTATCGCACAAGGACAATTTAGGTATCAAATTAAAGGTTGAAAAAACACCTTTACAATGCTGCAACTTTGACCCCTCTACAGCCTCTATTTACGGAGATATGACCATTTGAAGTTTGTTTTCATTGTAAAATTTGAAACTCGTATCGCACAAGGACAATTTAGGTGTAAAATTAAAGGTTGAAAAAACACCTTTACAATGCTGCAACTTTGACCCCTCTACGGCCTCTATTTACGGAGATATGACCATTTGAAGTTTGTTTTCATTGTAAAATTTGAAACTCGTATCACACAAGGACAATTTAGGTATCAAATTAAAGGTTGAAAAAACACCTTTACAATGCTGCAACTTTGACCCCTCTACGGCCTCTATTTACGGAGATATGACCATTTGAAGTTTTTGAAGTTTGTTTTCATTGTAAAATTTGAAACTCGTATCGCACAAGGACAATTTAGGTATCAAATTAAAGGTTGAAAAAACACCTTTACAATGCTGCAACTTTGACCCCTCTACGGCCTCTATTTACGGAGATATGAGCATTTGAAGTTTTTGAAGTTTGTTTTCATTGTAAAATTTGAAACTCGTATCGCACAAGGACAATTTAGGTATCAAATTAAAGGTTGAAAAAACACCTTTACAATGCTGCAACTTTGACCCCTCCACGGCCTCTATTTACGGAGATATCACCATTTGAAGTTTGTTTTCATTGTAAAATTTGAAACTCGTATCGCACAAGGACAATTTAGGTATCAAATTAAAGGTTGAAAAAACACCTTTACAATGCTGCAACTTTGACCCCTCTACGGCCTGTATTTACGGAGATATGAGCATTTGAAGTTTTTGAAGTTTGTTTTCATTGTAAAATTTGAAACTCGTATCGCACAAGGACAATTTAGGTATCAAATTAAAGGTTGAAAAAACACCTTTACAATGCTGCAACTTTGACTCCTCTACGGCCTCTATTTACGGAGATATGAGCATTTGAAGTTTGTTTTCATTGTAAAATTTGAAACTCGTATCGCACAAGGACAATTTAGGTATCAAATTAAAGGTTGAAAAAACACCTTTACAATGCTGCAACTTTGACCCCTCCACGGCCTCTATTTACGGAGATATCACCATTTGAAGTTTTTGAAGTTTGTTTTCATTGTAAAATTTGAAACTCGTATCGCACAAGGACAATTTAGGTATCAAATTAAAGGTTGAAAAAACACCTTTACAATGCTGCAACTTTGACCCCTCTACGGCCTCTATTTACGGAGATATGAGCATTTGAAGTTTTTGAAGTTTGTTTTCATTGTAAAATTTGAAACTCGTATCGCACAAGGACAATTTAGGTATCAAATTAAAGGTTGAAAAAACACCTTTACAATGCTGCAACTTTGACCCCTCTACGGCCTGTATTTACGGAGATATGAGCATTTGAAGTTTTTGAAGTTTGTTTTCATTGTAAAATTTGAAACTCGTATCGCACAAGGACAATTTAGGTATCAAATTAAAGGTTGAAAAAACACCTTCCAATACTGCAACTTTGACCCCTCTACGGCCTCTATTTACTGAGATATGAGCATTTGAAGTTTGTGATGATTGTAAAATATGAAACTCGTATCGCACAAGGACAATTTAGGTATCAAATTAAAGGTTGAAAAAACACCTTTACAATGCTGCAACTTTGACCCCTCTACGGCCTCTATTTACGGAGATATGAGCATTTGAAGTTTGTTTTCATTGTAAAATTTGAAACTCGTATCGCACAAGGACAATTTAGGTATCAAATTAAAGGTTGAAAAAACACCTTTACAATGCTGCAACTTTGACCCCTCTACGGCCTGTATTTACGGAGATATGAGCATTTGAAGTTTTTGAAGTTTGTTTTCATTGTAAAATTTGAAACTCGTATCGCACAAGGACAATTTAGGTATCAAATTAAAGGTTGAAAAAACACCTTTACAATGCTGCAACTTTGACTCCTCTACGGCCTCTATTTACGGAGATATGAGCATTTGAAGTTTGTTTTCATTGTAAAATTTGAAACTCGTATCGCACAAGGACAATTTAGGTATCAAATTAAAGGTTGAAAAAACACCTTTACAATGCTGCAACTTTGACCCCTCCACGGCCTCTATTTACGGAGATATCACCATTTGAAGTTTTTGAAGTTTGTTTTCATTGTAAAATTTGAAACTCGTATCGCACAAGGACAATTTAGGTATCAAATTAAAGGTTGAAAAAACACCTTTACAATGCTGCAACTTTGACCCCTCTACGGCCTCTATTTACGGAGATATGAGCATTTGAAGTTTTTGAAGTTTGTTTTCATTGTAAAATTTGAAACTCGTATCGCACAAGGACAATTTAGGTATCAAATTAAAGGTTGAAAAAACACCTTTACAATGCTGCAACTTTGACCCCTCTACGGCCTGTATTTACGGAGATATGAGCATTTGAAGTTTTTGAAGTTTGTTTTCATTGTAAAATTTGAAACTCGTATCGCACAAGGACAATTTAGGTATCAAATTAAAGGTTGAAAAAACACCTTCCAATACTGCAACTTTGACCCCTCTACGGCCTCTATTTACTGAGATATGAGCATTTGAAGTTTGTGATGATTGTAAAATATGAAACTCGTATCGCACAAGGACAATTTAGGTATCAAATTAAAGGTTGAAAAAACACCTTTACAATGCTGCAACTTTGACCCCTCTACGGCCTGTATTTACGGAGATATGAGCATTTGAAGTTTTTGAAGTTTGTTTTCATTGTAAAATTTGAAACTCGTATCGCACAAGGACAATTTAGGTATCAAATTAAAGGTTGAAAAAACACCTTTACAATGCTGCAACTTTGACCCCTCTACGGCCTGTATTTACGGAGATATGAGCATTTGAAGTTTTTGAAGTTTGTTTTCATTGTAAAATTTGAAACTCGTATCGCACAAGGACAATTTAGGTATCAAATTAAAGGTTGAAAAAACACCTTTACAATGCTGCAACTTTGACTCCTCTACGGCCTCTATTTACGGAGATATGAGCATTTGAAGTTTGTTTTCATTGTAAAATTTGAAACTCGTATCGCACAAGGACAATTTAGGTATCAAATTAAAGGTTGAAAAAACACCTTTACAATGCTGCAACTTTGACCCCTCCACGGCCTCTATTTACGGAGATATCACCATTTGAAGTTTTTGAAGTTTGTTTTCATTGTAAAATTTGAAACTCGTATCGCACAAGGACAATTTAGGTATCAAATTAAAGGTTGAAAAAACACCTTTACAATGCTGCAACTTTGACCCCTCTACGGCCTCTATTTACGGATATATGAGCATTTGAAGTTTTTTAAGTTTGGTTTCATTGTAAAATTTGAAACTCGTATCGCACAAGGACAATTTAGGTATCAAATTAAAGGTTGAAAAAACACCTTTACAATGCTGCAACTTTGACCCCTCTACAGCCTCTATTTACGGAGATATGACCATTTGAAGTTTGTTTTCATTGTAAAATTTGAAACTCGTATCGCACAAGGACAATTTAGGTGTAAAATTAAAGGTTGAAAAAACACCTTTACAATGCTGCAACTTTGACCCCTCTACGGCCTCTATTTACGGAGATATGACCATTTGAAGTTTGTTTTCATTGTAAAATTTGAAACTCGTATCGCACAAGGACAATTTAGGTATCAAATTAAAGGTTGAAAAAACACCTTTACAATGCTGCAACTTTGACCCCTCTACGGCCTCTATTTACGGATATATGAGCATTTGAAGTTTTTTAAGTTTGGTTTCATTGTAAAATTTGAAACTCGTATCGCACAAGGACAATTTAGGTATCAAATTAAAGGTTGAAAAAACACCTTTACAATGCTGCAACTTTGACCCCTCTACAGCCTCTATTTACGGAGATATGACCATTTGAAGTTTGTTTTCATTGTAAAATTTGAAACTCGTATCGCACAAGGACAATTTAGGTGTAAAATTAAAGGTTGAAAAAACACCTTTACAATGCTGCAACTTTGACCCCTCTACGGCCTCTATTTACGGAGATATGACCATTTGAAGTTTGTTTTCATTGTAAAATTTGAAACTCGTATCACACAAGGACAATTTAGGTATCAAATTAAAGGTTGAAAAAACACCTTTACAATGCTGCAACTTTGACCCCTCTACGGCCTCTATTTACGGAGATATGACCATTTGAAGTTTTTGAAGTTTGTTTTCATTGTAAAATTTGAAACTCGTATCGCACAAGGACAATTTAGGTATCAAATTAAAGGTTGAAAAAACACCTTTACAATGCTGCAACTTTGACCCCTCTACGGCCTCTATTTACGGAGATATGAGCATTTGAAGTTTTTGAAGTTTGTTTTCATTGTAAAATTTGAAACTCGTATCGCACAAGGACAATTTAGGTATCAAATTAAAGGTTGAAAAAACACCTTTACAATGCTGCAACTTTGACCCCTCTACGGCCTGTATTTACGGAGATATGAGCATTTGAAGTTTTTGAAGTTTGTTTTCATTGTAAAATTTGAAACTCGTATCGCACAAGGACAATTTAGGTATCAAATTAAAGGTTGAAAAAACACCTTTACAATGCTGCAACTTTGACTCCTCTACGGCCTCTATTTACGGAGATATGAGCATTTGAAGTTTGTTTTCATTGTAAAATTTGAAACTCGTATCGCACAAGGACAATTTAGGTATCAAATTAAAGGTTGAAAAAACACCTTTACAATGCTGCAACTTTGACCCCTCCACGGCCTCTATTTACGGAGATATCACCATTTGAAGTTTTTGAAGTTTGTTTTCATTGTAAAATTTGAAACTCGTATCGCACAAGGACAATTTAGGTATCAAATTAAAGGTTGAAAAAACACCTTTACAATGCTGCAACTTTGACCCCTCTACGGCCTCTATTTACGGATATATGAGCATTTGAAGTTTTTTAAGTTTGGTTTCATTGTAAAATTTGAAACTCGTATCGCACAAGGACAATTTAGGTATCAAATTAAAGGTTGAAAAAACACCTTTACAATGCTGCAACTTTGACCCCTCTACAGCCTCTATTTACGGAGATATGACCATTTGAAGTTTGTTTTCATTGTAAAATTTGAAACTCGTATCGCACAAGGACAATTTAGGTGTAAAATTAAAGGTTGAAAAAACACCTTTACAATGCTGCAACTTTGACCCCTCTACGGCCTCTATTTACGGAGATATGACCATTTGAAGTTTGTTTTCATTGTAAAATTTGAAACTCGTATCACACAAGGACAATTTAGGTATCAAATTAAAGGTTGAAAAAACACCTTTACAATGCTGCAACTTTGACCCCTCTACGGCCTCTATTTACGGAGATATGACCATTTGAAGTTTTTGAAGTTTGTTTTCATTGTAAAATTTGAAACTCGTATCGCACAAGGACAATTTAGGTATCAAATTAAAGGTTGAAAAAACACCTTTACAATGCTGCAACTTTGACCCCTCTACGGCCTCTATTTACGGAGATATGACCATTTGAAGTTTGTTTTCATTGTAAAATTTGAAACTCGTATCACACAAGGACAATTTAGGTATCAAATTAAAGGTTGAAAAAACACCTTTACAATGCTGCAACTTTGACCCCTCTACGGCCTCTATTTACGGAGATATGACCATTTGAAGTTTTTGAAGTTTGTTTTCATTGTAAAATTTGAAACTCGTATCGCACAAGGACAATTTAGGTATCAAATTAAAGGTTGAAAAAACACCTTTACAATGCTGCAACTTTGACCCCTCTACGGCCTCTATTTACGGAGATATGAGCATTTGAAGTTTTTGAAGTTTGTTTTCATTGTAAAATTTGAAACTCGTATCGCACAAGGACAATTTAGGTATCAAATTAAAGGTTGAAAAAACACCTTTACAATGCTGCAACTTTGACCCCTCTACGGCCTGTATTTACGGAGATATGAGCATTTGAAGTTTTTGAAGTTTGTTTTCATTGTAAAATTTGAAACTCGTATCGCACAAGGACAATTTAGGTATCAAATTAAAGGTTGAAAAAACACCTTTACAATGCTGCAACTTTGACTCCTCTACGGCCTCTATTTACGGAGATATGAGCATTTGAAGTTTGTTTTCATTGTAAAATTTGAAACTCGTATCGCACAAGGACAATTTAGGTATCAAATTAAAGGTTGAAAAAACACCTTTACAATGCTGCAACTTTGACCCCTCCACGGCCTCTATTTACGGAGATATCACCATTTGAAGTTTTTGAAGTTTGTTTTCATTGTAAAATTTGAAACTCGTATCGCACAAGGACAATTTAGGTATCAAATTAAAGGTTGAAAAAACACCTTTACAATGCTGCAACTTTGACCCCTCTACGGCCTCTATTTACGGATATATGAGCATTTGAAGTTTTTTAAGTTTGGTTTCATTGTAAAATTTGAAACTCGTATCGCACAAGGACAATTTAGGTATCAAATTAAAGGTTGAAAAAACACCTTTACAATGCTGCAACTTTGACCCCTCTACAGCCTCTATTTACGGAGATATGACCATTTGAAGTTTGTTTTCATTGTAAAATTTGAAACTCGTATCGCACAAGGACAATTTAGGTGTAAAATTAAAGGTTGAAAAAACACCTTTACAATGCTGCAACTTTGACCCCTCTACGGCCTCTATTTACGGAGATATGACCATTTGAAGTTTGTTTTCATTGTAAAATTTGAAACTCGTATCACACAAGGACAATTTAGGTATCAAATTAAAGGTTGAAAAAACACCTTTACAATGCTGCAACTTTGACCCCTCTACGGCCTCTATTTACGGAGATATGACCATTTGAAGTTTTTGAAGTTTGTTTTCATTGTAAAATTTGAAACTCGTATCGCACAAGGACAATTTAGGTATCAAATTAAAGGTTGAAAAAACACCTTTACAATGCTGCAACTTTGACCCCTCTACGGCCTCTATTTACGGAGATATGAGCATTTGAAGTTTGTTTTCATTGTAAAATTTGAAACTCGTATCGCACAAGGACAATTTAGGTATCAAATTAAAGGTTGAAAAAACACCTTTACAATGCTGCAACTTTGACCCCTCTACGGCCTGTATTTACGGAGATATGAGCATTTGAAGTTTTTGAAGTTTGTTTTCATTGTAAAATTTGAAACTCGTATCGCACAAGGACAATTTAGGTATCAAATTAAAGGTTGAAAAAACACCTTTACAATGCTGCAACTTTGACTCCTCTACGGCCTCTATTTACGGAGATATGAGCATTTGAAGTTTGTTTTCATTGTAAAATTTGAAACTCGTATCGCACAAGGACAATTTAGGTATCAAATTAAAGGTTGAAAAAACACCTTTACAATGCTGCAACTTTGACCCCTCCACGGCCTCTATTTACGGAGATATCACCATTTGAAGTTTTTGAAGTTTGTTTTCATTGTAAAATTTGAAACTCGTATCGCACAAGGACAATTTAGGTATCAAATTAAAGGTTGAAAAAACACCTTTACAATGCTGCAACTTTGACCCCTCTACGGCCTCTATTTACGGATATATGAGCATTTGAAGTTTTTTAAGTTTGGTTTCATTGTAAAATTTGAAACTCGTATCGCACAAGGACAATTTAGGTATCAAATTAAAGGTTGAAAAAACACCTTTACAATGCTGCAACTTTGACCCCTCTACAGCCTCTATTTACGGAGATATGACCATTTGAAGTTTGTTTTCATTGTAAAATTTGAAACTCGTATCGCACAAGGACAATTTAGGTGTAAAATTAAAGGTTGAAAAAACACCTTTACAATGCTGCAACTTTGACCCCTCTACGGCCTCTATTTACGGAGATATGACCATTTGAAGTTTGTTTTCATTGTAAAATTTGAAACTCGTATCGCACAAGGACAATTTAGGTATCAAATTAAAGGTTGAAAAAACACCTTTACAATGCTGCAACTTTGACCCCTCTACGGCCTCTATTTACGGATATATGAGCATTTGAAGTTTTTTAAGTTTGGTTTCATTGTAAAATTTGAAACTCGTATCGCACAAGGACAATTTAGGTATCAAATTAAAGGTTGAAAAAACACCTTTACAATGCTGCAACTTTGACCCCTCTACAGCCTCTATTTACGGAGATATGACCATTTGAAGTTTGTTTTCATTGTAAAATTTGAAACTCGTATCGCACAAGGACAATTTAGGTGTAAAATTAAAGGTTGAAAAAACACCTTTACAATGCTGCAACTTTGACCCCTCTACGGCCTCTATTTACGGAGATATGACCATTTGAAGTTTGTTTTCATTGTAAAATTTGAAACTCGTATCACACAAGGACAATTTAGGTATCAAATTAAAGGTTGAAAAAACACCTTTACAATGCTGCAACTTTGACCCCTCTACGGCCTCTATTTACGGAGATATGACCATTTGAAGTTTTTGAAGTTTGTTTTCATTGTAAAATTTGAAACTCGTATCGCACAAGGACAATTTAGGTATCAAATTAAAGGTTGAAAAAACACCTTTACAATGCTGCAACTTTGACCCCTCTACGGCCTCTATTTACGGAGATATGAGCATTTGAAGTTTTTGAAGTTTGTTTTCATTGTAAAATTTGAAACTCGTATCGCACAAGGACAATTTAGGTATCAAATTAAAGGTTGAAAAAACACCTTTACAATGCTGCAACTTTGACCCCTCCACGGCCTCTATTTACGGAGATATCACCATTTGAAGTTTGTTTTCATTGTAAAATTTGAAACTCGTATCGCACAAGGACAATTTAGGTATCAAATTAAAGGTTGAAAAAACACCTTTACAATGCTGCAACTTTGACCCCTCTACGGCCTGTATTTACGGAGATATGAGCATTTGAAGTTTTTGAAGTTTGTTTTCATTGTAAAATTTGAAACTCGTATCGCACAAGGACAATTTAGGTATCAAATTAAAGGTTGAAAAAACACCTTTACAATGCTGCAACTTTGACTCCTCTACGGCCTCTATTTACGGAGATATGAGCATTTGAAGTTTGTTTTCATTGTAAAATTTGAAACTCGTATCGCACAAGGACAATTTAGGTATCAAATTAAAGGTTGAAAAAACACCTTTACAATGCTGCAACTTTGACCCCTCCACGGCCTCTATTTACGGAGATATCACCATTTGAAGTTTTTGAAGTTTGTTTTCATTGTAAAATTTGAAACTCGTATCGCACAAGGACAATTTAGGTATCAAATTAAAGGTTGAAAAAACACCTTTACAATGCTGCAACTTTGACCCCTCTACGGCCTCTATTTACGGAGATATGAGCATTTGAAGTTTTTGAAGTTTGTTTTCATTGTAAAATTTGAAACTCGTATCGCACAAGGACAATTTAGGTATCAAATTAAAGGTTGAAAAAACACCTTTACAATGCTGCAACTTTGACCCCTCTACGGCCTGTATTTACGGAGATATGAGCATTTGAAGTTTTTGAAGTTTGTTTTCATTGTAAAATTTGAAACTCGTATCGCACAAGGACAATTTAGGTATCAAATTAAAGGTTGAAAAAACACCTTCCAATACTGCAACTTTGACCCCTCTACGGCCTCTATTTACTGAGATATGAGCATTTGAAGTTTGTGATGATTGTAAAATATGAAACTCGTATCGCACAAGGACAATTTAGGTATCAAATTAAAGGTTGAAAAAACACCTTTACAATGCTGCAACTTTGACCCCTCTACGGCCTCTATTTACGGAGATATGAGCATTTGAAGTTTGTTTTCATTGTAAAATTTGAAACTCGTATCGCACAAGGACAATTTAGGTATCAAATTAAAGGTTGAAAAAACACCTTTACAATGCTGCAACTTTGACCCCTCTACGGCCTGTATTTACGGAGATATGAGCATTTGAAGTTTTTGAAGTTTGTTTTCATTGTAAAATTTGAAACTCGTATCGCACAAGGACAATTTAGGTATCAAATTAAAGGTTGAAAAAACACCTTTACAATGCTGCAACTTTGACTCCTCTACGGCCTCTATTTACGGAGATATGAGCATTTGAAGTTTGTTTTCATTGTAAAATTTGAAACTCGTATCGCACAAGGACAATTTAGGTATCAAATTAAAGGTTGAAAAAACACCTTTACAATGCTGCAACTTTGACCCCTCCACGGCCTCTATTTACGGAGATATCACCATTTGAAGTTTTTGAAGTTTGTTTTCATTGTAAAATTTGAAACTCGTATCGCACAAGGACAATTTAGGTATCAAATTAAAGGTTGAAAAAACACCTTTACAATGCTGCAACTTTGACCCCTCTACGGCCTCTATTTACGGAGATATGAGCATTTGAAGTTTTTGAAGTTTGTTTTCATTGTAAAATTTGAAACTCGTATCGCACAAGGACAATTTAGGTATCAAATTAAAGGTTGAAAAAACACCTTTACAATGCTGCAACTTTGACCCCTCTACGGCCTGTATTTACGGAGATATGAGCATTTGAAGTTTTTGAAGTTTGTTTTCATTGTAAAATTTGAAACTCGTATCGCACAAGGACAATTTAGGTATCAAATTAAAGGTTGAAAAAACACCTTCCAATACTGCAACTTTGACCCCTCTACGGCCTCTATTTACTGAGATATGAGCATTTGAAGTTTGTGATGATTGTAAAATATGAAACTCGTATCGCACAAGGACAATTTAGGTATCAAATTAAAGGTTGAAAAAACACCTTTACAATGCTGCAACTTTGACCCCTCTACGGCCTCTATTTACGGAGATATGAGCATTTGAAGTTTGTTTTCATTGTAAAATTTGAAACTCGTATCGCACAAGGACAATTTAGGTATCAAATTAAAGGTTGAAAAAACACCTTTACAATGCTGCAACTTTGACCCCTCTACGGCCTCTATTTACGGAGATATGAGCATTTGAAGTTTGTTTTCATTGTAAAATTTCAAATTAAAACATCAAATTAAAGGTTGAAAAAACACCTTTACAATGCTGCAACTTTGACCCCTCTACGGCCTCTATTTACGGAGATATGAGCATTTGAAGTTTGTTTTCATTGTAAAATTTGAAACTCGTATCGCACAAGGACAATTTAGGTATCAAATTAAAGGTTGAAAAAACACCTTTACAATGCTGCAACTTTGACCCCTCCACGGCCTCTATTTACGGAGATATCACCATTTGAAGTTTTTGAAGTTTGTTTTCATTGTAAAATTTGAAACTCGTATCGCACAAGGACAATTTAGGTATCAAATTAAAGGTTGAAAAAACACCTTTACAATGCTGCAACTTTGACCCCTCTACGGTAAAATATGAAACTCGTATCGCACAAGGACAATTTAGGTATCAAATTAAAGGTTGAAAAAACACCTTTACAATGCTGCAACTTTGACCCCTCTACGGCCTGTATTTACGGAGATATGAGCATTTGAAGTTTTTGAAGTTTGTTTTCATTGTAAAATTTGAAACTCGTATCGCACAAGGACAATTTAGGTATCAAATTAAAGGTTGAAAAAACACCTTCCAATACTGCAACTTTGACCCCTCTACGGCCTCTATTTACGGAGATATGAGCATTTGAAGTTTGTGATGATTGTAAAATATGAAACTCGTATCGCACAAGGACAATTTAGGTATCAAATTAAAGGTTGAAAAAACACCTTTACAATGCTGCAACTTTGACCCCTCTACGGCCTCTATTTACGGAGATATGAGCATTTGAAGTTTGTTTTCATTGTAAAATTTCAAATTAAAACATCAAATTAAAGGTTGAAAAAACACCTTTACAATGCTGCAACTTTGACCCCTCTACGGCCTCTATTTACGGAGATATGAGCATTTGAAGTTTGTTTTCATTGTAAAATTTGAAACTCGTATCGCACAAGGACAATTTAGGTATCAAATTAAAGGAGATATGAGCATTTGAAGTTTTTGAAGTTTGTTTTCATTGTAAAATTTGAAACTCGTATCGCACAAGGACAATTTAGGTATCAAATTAAAGGTTGAAAAAACACCTTCCAATACTGCAACTTTGACCCCTCTACGGCCTCTATTTACTGAGATATGAGCATTTGAAGTTTGTGATGATTGTAAAATATGAAACTCGTATCGCACAAGGACAATTTAGGTATCAAATTAAAGGTTGAAAAAACACCTTTACAATGCTGCAACTTTGACCCCTCTACGGCCTCTATTTACGGAGATATGAGCATTTGAAGTTTGTTTTCATTGTAAAATTTGAAACTCGTATCGCACAAGGACAATTTAGGTATCAAATTAAAGGTTGAAAAAACACCTTTACAATGCTGCAACTTTGACCCCTCTACGGCCTGTATTTACGGAGATATGAGCATTTGAAGTTTTTGAAGTTTGTTTTCATTGTAAAATTTGAAACTCGTATCGCACAAGGACAATTTAGGTATCAAATTAAAGGTTGAAAAAACACCTTTACAATGCTGCAACTTTGACTCCTCTACGGCCTCTATTTACGGAGATATGAGCATTTGAAGTTTGTTTTCATTGTAAAATTTGAAACTCGTATCGCACAAGGACAATTTAGGTATCAAATTAAAGGTTGAAAAAACACCTTTACAATGCTGCAACTTTGACCCCTCCACGGCCTCTATTTACGGAGATATCACCATTTGAAGTTTTTGAAGTTTGTTTTCATTGTAAAATTTGAAACTCGTATCGCACAAGGACAATTTAGGTATCAAATTAAAGGTTGAAAAAACACCTTTACAATGCTGCAACTTTGACCCCTCTACGGCCTCTATTTACGGAGATATGAGCATTTGAAGTTTTTGAAGTTTGTTTTCATTGTAAAATTTGAAACTCGTATCGCACAAGGACAATTTAGGTATCAAATTAAAGGTTGAAAAAACACCTTTACAATGCTGCAACTTTGACCCCTCTACGGCCTGTATTTACGGAGATATGAGCATTTGAAGTTTTTGAAGTTTGTTTTCATTGTAAAATTTGAAACTCGTATCGCACAAGGACAATTTAGGTATCAAATTAAAGGTTGAAAAAACACCTTCCAATACTGCAACTTTGACCCCTCTACGGCCTCTATTTACTGAGATATGAGCATTTGAAGTTTGTGATGATTGTAAAATATGAAACTCGTATCGCACAAGGACAATTTAGGTATCAAATTAAAGGTTGAAAAAACACCTTTACAATGCTGCAACTTTGACCCCTCTACGGCCTCTATTTACGGAGATATGAGCATTTGAAGTTTGTTTTCATTGTAAAATTTGAAACTCGTATCGCACAAGGACAATTTAGGTATCAAATTAAAGGTTGAAAAAACACCTTTACAATGCTGCAACTTTGACCCCTCTACGGCCTCTATTTACGGAGATATGAGCATTTGAAGTTTGTTTTCATTGTAAAATTTCAAATTAAAACATCAAATTAAAGGTTGAAAAAACACCTTTACAATGCTGCAACTTTGACCCCTCTACGGCCTCTATTTACGGAGATATGAGCATTTGAAGTTTGTTTTCATTGTAAAATTTGAAACTCGTATCGCACAAGGACAATTTAGGTATCAAATTAAAGGTTGAAAAAACACCTTTACAATGCTGCAACTTTGACCCCTCCACGGCCTCTATTTACGGAGATATCACCATTTGAAGTTTTTGAAGTTTGTTTTCATTGTAAAATTTGAAACTCGTATCGCACAAGGACAATTTAGGTATCAAATTAAAGGTTGAAAAAACACCTTTACAATGCTGCAACTTTGACCCCTCTACGGTAAAATATGAAACTCGTATCGCACAAGGACAATTTAGGTATCAAATTAAAGGTTGAAAAAACACCTTTACAATGCTGCAACTTTGACCCCTCTACGGCCTGTATTTACGGAGATATGAGCATTTGAAGTTTTTGAAGTTTGTTTTCATTGTAAAATTTGAAACTCGTATCGCACAAGGACAATTTAGGTATCAAATTAAAGGTTGAAAAAACACCTTCCAATACTGCAACTTTGACCCCTCTACGGCCTCTATTTACGGAGATATGAGCATTTGAAGTTTGTGATGATTGTAAAATATGAAACTCGTATCGCACAAGGACAATTTAGGTATCAAATTAAAGGTTGAAAAAACACCTTTACAATGCTGCAACTTTGACCCCTCTACGGCCTCTATTTACGGAGATATGAGCATTTGAAGTTTGTTTTCATTGTAAAATTTCAAATTAAAACATCAAATTAAAGGTTGAAAAAACACCTTTACAATGCTGCAACTTTGACCCCTCTACGGCCTCTATTTACGGAGATATGAGCATTTGAAGTTTGTTTTCATTGTAAAATTTGAAACTCGTATCGCACAAGGACAATTTAGGTATCAAATTAAAGGTTGAAAAAACACCTTTACAATGCTGCAACTTTGACCCCTCCACGGCCTCTATTTACGGAGATATCACCATTTGAAGTTTTTGAAGTTTGTTTTCATTGTAAAATTTGAAACTCGTATCGCACAAGGACAATTTAGGTATCAAATTAAAGGTTGAAAAAACACCTTTACAATGCTGCAACTTTGACCCCTCTACGGTAAAATATGAAACTCGTATCGCACAAGGACAATTTAGGTATCAAATTAAAGGTTGAAAAAACACCTTTACAATGCTGCAACTTTGACCCCTCTACGGCCTCTATTTACGGAGATATGAGCATTTGAAGTTTGTTTTCATTGTAAAATTTGAAACTCGTATCGCACAAGGACAATTTAGGTATCAAATTAAAGGTTGAAAAAACACCTTTACAATGCTGCAACTTTGACCCCTCTACGGCCTGTATTTACGGAGATATGAGCATTTGAAGTTTTTGAAGTTTGTTTTCATTGTAAAATTTGAAACTCGTATCGCACAAGGACAATTTAGGTATCAAATTAAAGGTTGAAAAAACACCTTCCAATACTGCAACTTTGACCCCTCTACGGCCTCTATTTACTGAGATATGAGCATTTGAAGTTTGTGATGATTGTAAAATATGAAACTCGTATCGCACAAGGACAATTTAGGTATCAAATTAAAGGTTGAAAAAACACCTTTACAATGCTGCAACTTTGACCCCTCTACGGCCTCTATTTACGGAGATATGAGCATTTGAAGTTTTTGAAGTTTGTTTTCATTGTAAAATTTGAAACTCGTATCGCACAAGGACAATTTAGGTATCAAATTAAAGGTTGAAAAAACACCTTTACAATGCTGCAACTTTGACCCCTCTACGGCCTCTATTTACGGAGATATGAGCATTTGAAGTTTGTTTTCATTGTAAAATTTGAAACTCGTATCGCACAAGGACAATTTAGGTATCAAATTAAAGGTTGAAAAAACACCTTTACAATGCTGCAACTTTGACCCCTCTACGGCCTCTATTTACGGAGATATGAGCATTTGAAGTTTGTTTTCATTGTAAAATTTCAAATTAAAACATCAAATTAAAGGTTGAAAAAACACCTTTACAATGCTGCAACTTTGACCCCTCTACGGCCTCTATTTACGGAGATATGAGCATTTGAAGTTTGTTTTCATTGTAAAATTTGAAACTCGTATCGCACAAGGACAATTTAGGTATCAAATTAAAGGTTGAAAAAACACCTTTACAATGCTGCAACTTTGACCCCTCCACGGCCTCTATTTACGGAGATATCACCATTTGAAGTTTTTGAAGTTTGTTTTCATTGTAAAATTTGAAACTCGTATCGCACAAGGACAATTTAGGTATCAAATTAAAGGTTGAAAAAACACCTTTACAATGCTGCAACTTTGACCCCTCTACGGTAAAATATGAAACTCGTATCGCACAAGGACAATTTAGGTATCAAATTAAAGGTTGAAAAAACACCTTTACAATGCTGCAACTTTGACCCCTCTACGGCCTGTATTTACGGAGATATGAGCATTTGAAGTTTTTGAAGTTTGTTTTCATTGTAAAATTTGAAACTCGTATCGCACAAGGACAATTTAGGTATCAAATTAAAGGTTGAAAAAACACCTTCCAATACTGCAACTTTGACCCCTCTACGGCCTCTATTTACGGAGATATGAGCATTTGAAGTTTGTGATGATTGTAAAATATGAAACTCGTATCGCACAAGGACAATTTAGGTATCAAATTAAAGGTTGAAAAAACACCTTTACAATGCTGCAACTTTGACCCCTCTACGGCCTCTATTTACGGAGATATGAGCATTTGAAGTTTGTTTTCATTGTAAAATTTCAAATTAAAACATCAAATTAAAGGTTGAAAAAACACCTTTACAATGCTGCAACTTTGACCCCTCTACGGCCTCTATTTACGGAGATATGAGCATTTGAAGTTTGTTTTCATTGTAAAATTTGAAACTCGTATCGCACAAGGACAATTTAGGTATCAAATTAAAGGTTGAAAAAACACCTTTACAATGCTGCAACTTTGACCCCTCCACGGCCTCTATTTACGGAGATATCACCATTTGAAGTTTTTGAAGTTTGTTTTCATTGTAAAATTTGAAACTCGTATCGCACAAGGACAATTTAGGTATCAAATTAAAGGTTGAAAAAACACCTTTACAATGCTGCAACTTTGACCCCTCTACGGTAAAATATGAAACTCGTATCGCACAAGGACAATTTAGGTATCAAATTAAAGGTTGAAAAAACACCTTTACAATGCTGCAACTTTGACCCCTCTACGGCCTCTATTTACGGAGATATGAGCATTTGAAGTTTGTTTTCATTGTAAAATTTGAAACTCGTATCGCACAAGGACAATTTAGGTATCAAATTAAAGGTTGAAAAAACACCTTTACAATGCTGCAACTTTGACCCCTCTACGGCCTGTATTTACGGAGATATGAGCATTTGAAGTTTTTGAAGTTTGTTTTCATTGTAAAATTTGAAACTCGTATCGCACAAGGACAATTTAGGTATCAAATTAAAGGTTGAAAAAACACCTTCCAATACTGCAACTTTGACCCCTCTACGGCCTCTATTTACTGAGATATGAGCATTTGAAGTTTGTGATGATTGTAAAATATGAAACTCGTATCGCACAAGGACAATTTAGGTATCAAATTAAAGGTTGAAAAAACACCTTTACAATGCTGCAACTTTGACCCCTCTACGGCCTCTATTTACGGAGATATGAGCATTTGAAGCTTTTGAAGTTTGTTTTCATTGTAAAATTTGAAACTCGTATCGCACAAGGACAATTTAGGTATCAAATTAAAGGTTGAAAAAACACCTTTACAATGCTGCAACTTTGACCCCTCTACGGCCTCTATTTACGGAGATATGAGCATTTGAAGTTTGTTTTCATTGTAAAATTTGAAAATCGTATCGCACAAGGACAATTTAGGTATCAAATTAAAGGTTGAAAAAACACCTTCCAATACTGCAACTTTGACCCCTCTACGGCCTCTATTTACTGAGATATGAGCATTTGAAGTTTGTGATGATTGTAAAATATGAAACTCGTATCGCACAAGGACAATTTAGGTATCAAATTAAAGGTTGAAAAAACACCTTTACAATGCTGCAACTTTGACCCCTCTACGGCCTCTATTTACGGAGATATGAGCATTTGAAGTTTGTTTTCATTGTAAAATTTCAAATTAAAACATCAAATTAAAGGTTGAAAAAACACCTTTACAATGCTGCAACTTTGACCCCTCTACGGCCTCTATTTACGGAGATATGAGCATTTGAAGTTTGTTTTCATTGTAAAATTTGAAAATCGTATCGCACAAGGACAATTTAGGTATCAAATTAAAGGTTGAAAAAACACCTTCCAATACTGCAACTTTGACCCCTCTACGGCCTCTATTTACTGAGATATGAGCATTTGAAGTTTGTGATGATTGTAAAATATGAAACTCGTATCGCACAAGGACAATTTAGGTATCAAATTAAAGGTTGAAAAAACACCTTTACAATGCTGCAACTTTGACCCCTCTACGGCCTCTATTTACGGAGATATGAGCATTTGAAGTTTGTTTTCATTGTAAAATTTCAAATTAAAACATCAAATTAAAGGTTGAAAAAACACCTTTACAATGCTGCAACTTTGACCCCTCTACGGCCTCTATTTACGGAGATATGAGCATTTGAAGTTTGTTTTCATTGTAAAATTTGAAAATCGTATCGCACAAGGACAATTTAGGTATCAAATTAAAGGTTGAAAAAACACCTTCCAATACTGCAACTTTGACCCCTCTACGGCCTCTATTTACTGAGATATGAGCATTTGAAGTTTGTGATGATTGTAAAATATGAAACTCGTATCGCACAAGGACAATTTAGGTATCAAATTAAAGGTTGAAAAAACACCTTTACAATGCTGCAACTTTGACCCCTCTACGGCCTCTATTTACGGAGATATGAGCATTTGAAGTTTGTTTTCATTGTAAAATTTCAAATTAAAACATCAAATTAAAGGTTGAAAAAACACCTTTACAATGCTGCAACTTTGACCCCTCTACGGCCTCTATTTACGGAGATATGAGCATTTGAAGTTTGTTTTCATTGTAAAATTTGAAAATCGTATCGCACAAGGACAATTTAGGTATCAAATTAAAGGTTGAAAAAACACCTTCCAATACTGCAACTTTGACCCCTCTACGGCCTCTATTTACTGAGATATGAGCATTTGAAGTTTGTGATGATTGTAAAATATGAAACTCGTATCGCACAAGGACAATTTAGGTATCAAATTAAAGGTTGAAAAAACACCTTTACAATGCTGCAACTTTGACCCCTCTACGGCCTCTATTTACGGAGATATGAGCATTTGAAGTTTGTTTTCATTGTAAAATTTCAAATTAAAACATCAAATTAAAGGTTGAAAAAACACCTTTACAATGCTGCAACTTTGACCCCTCTACGGCCTCTATTTACGGAGATATGAGCATTTGAAGTTTGTTTTCATTGTAAAATTTGAAAATCGTATCGCACAAGGACAATTTAGGTATCAAATTAAAGGTTGAAAAAACACCTTCCAATACTGCAACTTTGACCCCTCTACGGCCTCTATTTACTGAGATATGAGCATTTGAAGTTTGTGATGATTGTAAAATATGAAACTCGTATCGCACAAGGACAATTTAGGTATCAAATTAAAGGTTGAAAAAACACCTTTACAATGCTGCAACTTTGACCCCTCTACGGCCTCTATTTACGGAGATATGAGCATTTGAAGTTTGTTTTCATTGTAAAATTTGAAACTCGTATCGCACAAGGACAATTTAGGTATCAAATTAAAGGTTGAAAAAACACCTTTACAATGCTGCAACTTTGACCCCTCTACGGCCTCTATTTACGGAGATATGACCATTTGAAGTTTGTTTTCATTGTAAAATTTGAAACTCGTATCGCACAAGGACAATTTAGGTATCAAATTAAAGGTTGAAAAAACACCTTTACAATGCTGCAACTTTGACCCCTCTACGGCCTCTATTTACGGAGATATGAGCATTTGAAGTTTGTTTTCATTGTAAAATTTCAAATTAAAACATCAAATTAAAGGTTGAAAAAACACCTTTACAATGCTGCAACTTTGACCCCTCTACGGCCTCTATTTACGGAGATATGAGCATTTGAAGTTTTTGAAGTTTGTTTTCATTGTAAAATTTGAAACTCGTATCGCACAAGGACAATTTAGGTATCAAATTAAAGGTTGAAAAAACACCTTTACAATGCTGCAACTTTGACCCCTCCACGGCCTCTATTTACGGAGATATCACCATTTGAAGTTTTTGAAGTTTGTTTTCATTGTAAAATTTGAAACTCGTATCGCACAAGGACAATTTAGGTATCAAATTAAAGGTTGAAAAAACACCTTTACAATGCTGCAACTTTGACCCCTCTACGGCCTCCATTTACGGAGATATGAGCATTTGAAGTTTGTTTTCATTGTAAAATTTGAAACTCGTATCGCACAAGGACAATTTAGGTATCAAATTAAAGGTTGAAAAAACACCTTTACAATGCTGCAACTTTGACCCCTCTACGGCCTCTATTTACGGAGATATGAGCATTTGAAGTTTTTGAAGTTTGTTTTCATTGTAAAATTTGAAACTCGTATCGCACAAGGACAATTTAGGTATCAAATTAAAGGTTGAAAAAACACCTTTACAATGCTGCAACTTTGACCCCTCTACGGCCTCTATTTACGGAGATATGAGCATTTGAAGTTTGTTTTCATTGTAAAATTTGAAACTCGTATCGCACAAGGACAATTTAGGTATCAAATTAAAGGTTGAAAAAACACCTTTACAATGCTGCAACTTTGACCCCTCTACGGCCTCTATTTACGGAGATATGAGCATTTGAAGTTTGTGATGATTGTAAAATATGAAACTCGTATCGCACAAGGACAATTTAGGTATCAAATTAAAGGTTGAAAAAAACACCTTTACAATGCTGCAACTTTGACCCCTCTACGGCCTCTATTTACGGAGATATGAGCATTTGAAGTTTTTGAAGTTTGTTTTCATTGTAAAATTTGAAACTCGTATCGCACAAGGACAATTTAGGTATCAAATTAAAGGTTGAAAAAACACCTTTACAATGCTGCAACTTTGACCCCTCTACGGCCTCTATTTACGGAGATATGAGCATTTGAAGTTTTTGAAGTTTGTTTTCATTGTAAAATTTGAAACTCGTATCGCACAAGGACAATTTAGGTATCAAATTAAAGGTTGAAAAAACACCTTTACAATGCTGCAACTTTGACCCCTCTACGGCCTCTATTTACGGAGATATGACCATTTGAAGTTTGTTTTCATTGTAAAATTTGAAACTCGTATCGCACAAGGACAATTTAGGTATCAAATTAAAGGTTGAAAAAACACCTTTACAATGCTGCAACTTTGACCCCTCTACGGCCTCTATTTACGGAGATATGAGCATTTGAAGTTTTTGAAGTTTGTTTTCATTGTAAAATTTGAAACTCGTATCGCACAAGGACAATTTAGGTATCAAATTAAAGGTTGAAAAAACACCTTTACAATGCTGCAACTTTGACCCCTCTACGGCCTCTATTTACGGAGATATGACCATTTGAAGTTTGTTTTCATTGTAAAATTTGAAACTCGTATCGCACAAGGACAATTTAGGTATCAAATTAAAGGTTGAAAAAACACCTTTACAATGCTGCAACTTTGACCCCTCTACGGCCTCTATTTACGGAGATATGAGCATTTGAAGTTTGTTTTCATTGTAAAATTTGAAACTCGTATCGCACAAGGACAATTTAGGTATCAAATTAAAGGTTGAAAAAACACCTTTACAATGCTGCAACTTTGACCCCTCTACGGCCTCTATTTACGGAGATATGAGCATTTGAAGTTTGTTTTCATTGTAAAATTTGAAACTCGTATCGCACAAGGACAATTTAGGTATCAAATTAAAGGTTGAAAAAACACCTTTACAATGCTGCAACTTTGACCCCTCCACGGCCTCTATTTACGGAGATATCACCATTTGAAGTTTTTGAAGTTTGTTTTCATTGTAAAATTTGAAACTCGTATCGCACAAGGACAATTTAGGTATCAAATTAAAGGTTGAAAAAACACCTTTACAATGCTGCAACTTTGACCCCTCTACGGTAAAATATGAAACTCGTATCGCACAAGGACAATTTAGGTATCAAATTAAAGGTTGAAAAAACACCTTTACAATGCTGCAACTTTGACCCCTCTACGGCCTGTATTTACGGAGATATGAGCATTTGAAGTTTTTGAAGTTTGTTTTCATTGTAAAATTTGAAACTCGTATCGCACAAGGACAATTTAGGTATCAAATTAAAGGTTGAAAAAACACCTTCCAATACTGCAACTTTGACCCCTCTACGGCCTCTATTTACGGAGATATGAGCATTTGAAGTTTGTGATGATTGTAAAATATGAAACTCGTATCGCACAAGGACAATTTAGGTATCAAATTAAAGGTTGAAAAAACACCTTTACAATGCTGCAACTTTGACCCCTCTACGGCCTCTATTTACGGAGATATGAGCATTTGAAGTTTGTTTTCATTGTAAAATTTCAAATTAAAACATCAAATTAAAGGTTGAAAAAACACCTTTACAATGCTGCAACTTTGACCCCTCTACGGCCTCTATTTACGGAGATATGAGCATTTGAAGTTTGTTTTCATTGTAAAATTTGAAACTCGTATCGCACAAGGACAATTTAGGTATCAAATTAAAGGTTGAAAAAACACCTTTACAATGCTGCAACTTTGACCCCTCCACGGCCTCTATTTACGGAGATATCACCATTTGAAGTTTTTGAAGTTTGTTTTCATTGTAAAATTTGAAACTCGTATCGCACAAGGACAATTTAGGTATCAAATTAAAGGTTGAAAAAACACCTTTACAATGCTGCAACTTTGACCCCTCTACGGTAAAATATGAAACTCGTATCGCACAAGGACAATTTAGGTATCAAATTAAAGGTTGAAAAAACACCTTTACAATGCTGCAAATTTGACCCCTCTACGGCCTCTATTTACGGAGATATGAGCATTTGAAGTTTGTTTTCATTGTAAAATTTGAAACTCGTATCGCACAAGGACAATTTAGGTATCAAATTAAAGGTTGAAAAAACACCTTTACAATGCTGCAACTTTGACCCCTCTACGGCCTGTATTTACGGAGATATGAGCATTTGAAGTTTTTGAAGTTTGTTTTCATTGTAAAATTTGAAACTCGTATCGCACAAGGACAATTTAGGTATCAAATTAAAGGTTGAAAAAACACCTTCCAATACTGCAACTTTGACCCCTCTACGGCCTCTATTTACTGAGATATGAGCATTTGAAGTTTGTGATGATTGTAAAATATGAAACTCGTATCGCACAAGGACAATTTAGGTATCAAATTAAAGGTTGAAAAAACACCTTTACAATGCTGCAACTTTGACCCCTCTACGGCCTCTATTTACGGAGATATGAGCATTTGAAGCTTTTGAAGTTTGTTTTCATTGTAAAATTTGAAACTCGTATCGCACAAGGACAATTTAGGTATCAAATTAAAGGTTGAAAAAACACCTTTACAATGCTGCAACTTTGACCCCTCTACGGCCTCTATTTACGGAGATATGAGCATTTGAAGTTTGTTTTCATTGTAAAATTTGAAAATCGTATCGCACAAGGACAATTTAGGTATCAAATTAAAGGTTGAAAAAACACCTTCCAATACTGCAACTTTGACCCCTCTACGGCCTCTATTTACTGAGATATGAGCATTTGAAGTTTGTGATGATTGTAAAATATGAAACTCGTATCGCACAAGGACAATTTAGGTATCAAATTAAAGGTTGAAAAAACACCTTTACAATGCTGCAACTTTGACCCCTCTACGGCCTCTATTTACGGAGATATGAGCATTTGAAGTTTGTTTTCATTGTAAAATTTCAAATTAAAACATCAAATTAAAGGTTGAAAAAACACCTTTACAATGCTGCAACTTTGACCCCTCTACGGCCTCTATTTACGGAGATATGAGCATTTGAAGTTTGTTTTCATTGTAAAATTTGAAAATCGTATCGCACAAGGACAATTTAGGTATCAAATTAAAGGTTGAAAAAACACCTTCCAATACTGCAACTTTGACCCCTCTACGGCCTCTATTTACTGAGATATGAGCATTTGAAGTTTGTGATGATTGTAAAATATGAAACTCGTATCGCACAAGGACAATTTAGGTATCAAATTAAAGGTTGAAAAAACACCTTTACAATGCTGCAACTTTGACCCCTCTACGGCCTCTATTTACGGAGATATGAGCATTTGAAGTTTGTTTTCATTGTAAAATTTCAAATTAAAACATCAAATTAAAGGTTGAAAAAACACCTTTACAATGCTGCAACTTTGACCCCTCTACGGCCTCTATTTACGGAGATATGAGCATTTGAAGTTTGTTTTCATTGTAAAATTTGAAAATCGTATCGCACAAGGACAATTTAGGTATCAAATTAAAGGTTGAAAAAACACCTTCCAATACTGCAACTTTGACCCCTCTACGGCCTCTATTTACTGAGATATGAGCATTTGAAGTTTGTGATGATTGTAAAATATGAAACTCGTATCGCACAAGGACAATTTAGGTATCAAATTAAAGGTTGAAAAAACACCTTTACAATGCTGCAACTTTGACCCCTCTACGGCCTCTATTTACGGAGATATGAGCATTTGAAGTTTGTTTTCATTGTAAAATTTCAAATTAAAACATCAAATTAAAGGTTGAAAAAACACCTTTACAATGCTGCAACTTTGACCCCTCTACGGCCTCTATTTACGGAGATATGAGCATTTGAAGTTTGTTTTCATTGTAAAATTTGAAAATCGTATCGCACAAGGACAATTTAGGTATCAAATTAAAGGTTGAAAAAACACCTTCCAATACTGCAACTTTGACCCCTCTACGGCCTCTATTTACTGAGATATGAGCATTTGAAGTTTGTGATGATTGTAAAATATGAAACTCGTATCGCACAAGGACAATTTAGGTATCAAATTAAAGGTTGAAAAAACACCTTTACAATGCTGCAACTTTGACCCCTCTACGGCCTCTATTTACGGAGATATGAGCATTTGAAGTTTGTTTTCATTGTAAAATTTCAAATTAAAACATCAAATTAAAGGTTGAAAAAACACCTTTACAATGCTGCAACTTTGACCCCTCTACGGCCTCTATTTACGGAGATATGAGCATTTGAAGTTTGTTTTCATTGTAAAATTTGAAAATCGTATCGCACAAGGACAATTTAGGTATCAAATTAAAGGTTGAAAAAACACCTTCCAATACTGCAACTTTGACCCCTCTACGGCCTCTATTTACTGAGATATGAGCATTTGAAGTTTGTGATGATTGTAAAATATGAAACTCGTATCGCACAAGGACAATTTAGGTATCAAATTAAAGGTTGAAAAAACACCTTTACAATGCTGCAACTTTGACCCCTCTACGGCCTCTATTTACGGAGATATGAGCATTTGAAGTTTGTTTTCATTGTAAAATTTGAAACTCGTATCGCACAAGGACAATTTAGGTATCAAATTAAAGGTTGAAAAAACACCTTTACAATGCTGCAACTTTGACCCCTCTACGGCCTCTATTTACGGAGATATGACCATTTGAAGTTTGTTTTCATTGTAAAATTTGAAACTCGTATCGCACAAGGACAATTTAGGTATCAAATTAAAGGTTGAAAAAACACCTTTACAATGCTGCAACTTTGACCCCTCTACGGCCTCTATTTACGGAGATATGAGCATTTGAAGTTTGTTTTCATTGTAAAATTTCAAATTAAAACATCAAATTAAAGGTTGAAAAAACACCTTTACAATGCTGCAACTTTGACCCCTCTACGGCCTCTATTTACGGAGATATGAGCATTTGAAGTTTTTGAAGTTTGTTTTCATTGTAAAATTTGAAACTCGTATCGCACAAGGACAATTTAGGTATCAAATTAAAGGTTGAAAAAACACCTTTACAATGCTGCAACTTTGACCCCTCCACGGCCTCTATTTACGGAGATATCACCATTTGAAGTTTTTGAAGTTTGTTTTCATTGTAAAATTTGAAACTCGTATCGCACAAGGACAATTTAGGTATCAAATTAAAGGTTGAAAAAACACCTTTACAATGCTGCAACTTTGACCCCTCTACGGCCTCCATTTACGGAGATATGAGCATTTGAAGTTTGTTTTCATTGTAAAATTTGAAACTCGTATCGCACAAGGACAATTTAGGTATCAAATTAAAGGTTGAAAAAACACCTTTACAATGCTGCAACTTTGACCCCTCTACGGCCTCTATTTACGGAGATATGAGCATTTGAAGTTTTTGAAGTTTGTTTTCATTGTAAAATTTGAAACTCGTATCGCACAAGGACAATTTAGGTATCAAATTAAAGGTTGAAAAAACACCTTTACAATGCTGCAACTTTGACCCCTCTACGGCCTCTATTTACGGAGATATGAGCATTTGAAGTTTGTTTTCATTGTAAAATTTGAAACTCGTATCGCACAAGGACAATTTAGGTATCAAATTAAAGGTTGAAAAAACACCTTTACAATGCTGCAACTTTGACCCCTCTACGGCCTCTATTTACGGAGATATGAGCATTTGAAGTTTGTGATGATTGTAAAATATGAAACTCGTATCGCACAAGGACAATTTAGGTATCAAATTAAAGGTTGAAAAAAACACCTTTACAATGCTGCAACTTTGACCCCTCTACGGCCTCTATTTACGGAGATATGAGCATTTGAAGTTTTTGAAGTTTGTTTTCATTGTAAAATTTGAAACTCGTATCGCACAAGGACAATTTAGGTATCAAATTAAAGGTTGAAAAAACACCTTTACAATGCTGCAACTTTGACCCCTCTACGGCCTCTATTTACGGAGATATGAGCATTTGAAGTTTTTGAAGTTTGTTTTCATTGTAAAATTTGAAACTCGTATCGCACAAGGACAATTTAGGTATCAAATTAAAGGTTGAAAAAACACCTTTACAATGCTGCAACTTTGACCCCTCTACGGCCTCTATTTACGGAGATATGACCATTTGAAGTTTGTTTTCATTGTAAAATTTGAAACTCGTATCGCACAAGGACAATTTAGGTATCAAATTAAAGGTTGAAAAAACACCTTTACAATGCTGCAACTTTGACCCCTCTACGGCCTCTATTTACGGAGATATGAGCATTTGAAGTTTTTGAAGTTTGTTTTCATTGTAAAATTTGAAACTCGTATCGCACAAGGACAATTTAGGTATCAAATTAAAGGTTGAAAAAACACCTTTACAATGCTGCAACTTTGACCCCTCTACGGCCTCTATTTACGGAGATATGACCATTTGAAGTTTGTTTTCATTGTAAAATTTGAAACTCGTATCGCACAAGGACAATTTAGGTATCAAATTAAAGGTTGAAAAAACACCTTTACAATGCTGCAACTTTGACCCCTCTACGGCCTCTATTTACGGAGATATGAGCATTTGAAGTTTGTTTTCATTGTAAAATTTCAAATTAAAACATCAAATTAAAGGTTGAAAAAACACCTTTACAATGCTGCAACTTTGACCCCTCTACGGCCTCTATTTACGGAGATATGAGCATTTGAAGTTTTTGAAGTTTGTTTTCATTGTAAAATTTGAAACTCGTATCGCACAAGGACAATTTAGGTATCAAATTAAAGGTTGAAAAAACACCTTTACAATGCTGCAACTTTGACCCCTCTACGGCCTCTATTTACGGAGATATGACCATTTGAAGTTTGTTTTCATTGTAAAATTTGAAACTCGTATCGCACAAGGACAATTTAGGTATCAAATTAAAGGTTGAAAAAACACCTTTACAATGCTGCAACTTTGACCCCTCTACGGCCTCTATTTACGGAGATATGACCATTTGAAGTTTGTTTTCATTGTAAAATTTGAAACTCGTATCGCACAAGGACAATTTAGGTATCAAATTAAAGGTTGAAAAAACACCTTTACAATGCTGCAACTTTGACCCCTCTACGGCCTCTATTTACGGAGATATGAGCATTTGAAGTTTGTTTTCATTGTAAAATTTGAAACTCGTATCGCACAAGGACAATTTAGGTATCAAATTAAAGGTTGAAAAAACACCTTTACAATGCTGCAACTTTGACCCCTCTACGGCCTCTATTTACGGAGATATGAGCATTTGAAGTTTTTGAAGTTTGTTTTCATTGTAAAATTTGAAACTCGTATCGCACAAGGACAATTTAGGTATCAAATTAAAGGTTGAAAAAACACCTTCCAATACTGCAACTTTGACCCCTCTACGGCCTCTATTTACGGAGATATGAGCATTTGAAGTTTGTTTTCATTGTAAAATTTGAAACTCGTATCGCACAAGGACAATTTAGGTATCAAATTAAAGGTTGAAAAAACACCTTTACAATGCTGCAACTTTGACCCCTCTACGGCCTCTATTTACGGAGATATGAGCATTTGAAGTTTTTGAAGTTTGTTTTCATTGTAAAATTTGAAACTCGTATCGCACAAGGACAATTTAGGTATCAAATTAAAGGTTGAAAAAACACCTTTACAATGCTGCAACTTTGACCCCTCTACGGCCTCTATTTACGGAGATATGAGCATTTGAAGTTTTTGAAGTTTGTTTTCATTGTAAAATTTGAAACTCGTATCGCACAAGGACAATTTAGGTATCAAATTAAAGGTTGAAAAAACACCTTTACAATGCTGCAACTTTGACCCCTCTACGGCCTCTATTTACGGAGATATGACCATTTGAAGTTTGTTTTCATTGTAAAATTTGAAACTCGTATCGCACAAGGACAATTTAGGTATCAAATTAAAGGTTGAAAAAACACCTTTACAATGCTGCAACTTTGACCCCTCTACGGCCTCTATTTACGGAGATATGAGCATTTGAAGTTTTTGAAGTTTGTTTTCATTGTAAAATTTGAAACTCGTATCGCACAAGGACAATTTAGGTATCAAATTAAAGGTTGAAAAAACACCTTCCAATACTGCAACTTTGACCCCTCTACGGCCTCTATTTACGGAGATATGAGCATTTGAAGTTTGTTTTCATTGTAAAATTTGAAACTCGTATCGCACAAGGACAATTTAGGTATCAAATTAAAGGTTGAAAAAACACCTTTACAATGCTGCAACTTTGACCCCTCTACGGCCTCTATTTACGGAGATATGAGCATTTGAAGTTTTTGAAGTTTGTTTTCATTGTAAAATTTGAAACTCGTATCGCACAAGGACAATTTAGGTATCAAATTAAAGGTTGAAAAAACACCTTTACAATGCTGCAACTTTGACCCCTCTACGGCCTCTATTTACGGAGATATGACCATTTGAAGTTTGTTTTCATTGTAAAATTTGAAACTCGTATCGCACAAGGACAATTTAGGTATCAAATTAAAGGTTGAAAAAACACCTTTACAATGCTGCAACTTTGACCCCTCTACGGCCTCTATTTACGGAGATATGACCATTTGAAGTTTGTTTTCATTGTAAAATTTGAAACTCGTATCGCACAAGGACAATTTAGGTATCAAATTAAAGGTTGAAAAAACACCTTTACAATGCTGCAACTTTGACCCCTCTACGGCCTCTATTTACGGAGATATGAGCATTTGAAGTTTGTTTTCATTGTAAAATTTGAAACTCGTATCGCACAAGGACAATTTAGGTATCAAATTAAAGGTTGAAAAAACACCTTTACAATGCTGCAACTTTGACCCCTCTACGGCCTCTATTTACGGAGATATGAGCATTTGAAGTTTTTGAAGTTTGTTTTCATTGTAAAATTTGAAACTCGTATCGCACAAGGACAATTTAGGTATCAAATTAAAGGTTGAAAAAACACCTTCCAATACTGCAACTTTGACCCCTCTACGGCCTCTATTTACGGAGATATGAGCATTTGAAGTTTGTTTTCATTGTAAAATTTGAAACTCGTATCGCACAAGGACAATTTAGGTATCAAATTAAAGGTTGAAAAAACACCTTTACAATGCTGCAACTTTGACCCCTCTACGGCCTCTATTTACGGAGATATGAGCATTTGAAGTTTTTGAAGTTTGTTTTCATTGTAAAATTTGAAACTCGTATCGCACAAGGACAATTTAGGTATCAAATTAAAGGTTGAAAAAACACCTTTACAATGCTGCAACTTTGACCCCTCTACGGCCTCTATTTACGGAGATATGAGCATTTGAAGTTTTTGAAGTTTGTTTTCATTGTAAAATTTGAAACTCGTATCGCACAAGGACAATTTAGGTATCAAATTAAAGGTTGAAAAAACACCTTTACAATGCTGCAACTTTGACCCCTCTACGGCCTCTATTTACGGAGATATGACCATTTGAAGTTTGTTTTCATTGTAAAATTTGAAACTCGTATCGCACAAGGACAATTTAGGTATCAAATTAAAGGTTGAAAAAACACCTTTACAATGCTGCAACTTTGACCCCTCTACGGCCTCTATTTACGGAGATATGAGCATTTGAAGTTTTTGAAGTTTGTTTTCATTGTAAAATTTGAAACTCGTATCGCACAAGGACAATTTAGGTATCAAATTAAAGGTTGAAAAAACACCTTCCAATACTGCAACTTTGACCCCTCTACGGCCTCTATTTACGGAGATATGAGCATTTGAAGTTTGTTTTCATTGTAAAATTTGAAACTCGTATCGCACAAGGACAATTTAGGTATCAAATTAAAGGTTGAAAAAACACCTTTACAATGCTGCAACTTTGACCCCTCTACGGCCTCTATTTACGGAGATATGAGCATTTGAAGTTTTTGAAGTTTGTTTTCATTGTAAAATTTGAAACTCGTATCGCACAAGGACAATTTAGGTATCAAATTAAAGGTTGAAAAAACACCTTTACAATGCTGCAACTTTGACCCCTCTACGGCCTCTATTTACGGAGATATGAGCATTTGAAGTTTTTGAAGTTTGTTTTCATTGTAAAATTTGAAACTCGTATCGCACAAGGACAATTTAGGTATCAAATTAAAGGTTGAAAAAACACCTTTACAATGCTGCAACTTTGACCCCTCTACGGCCTCTATTTACGGAGATATGACCATTTGAAGTTTGTTTTCATTGTAAAATTTGAAACTCGTATCGCACAAGGACAATTTAGGTATCAAATTAAAGGTTGAAAAAACACCTTTACAATGCTGCAACTTTGACCCCTCTACGGCCTCTATTTACGGAGATATGACCATTTGAAGTTTGTTTTCATTGTAAAATTTGAAACTCGTATCGCACAAGGACAATTTAGGTATCAAATTAAAGGTTGAAAAAACACCTTTACAATGCTGCAACTTTGACCCCTCTACGGCCTCTATTTACGGAGATATGAGCATTTGAAGTTTGTTTTCATTGTAAAATTTCAAATTAAAACATCAAATTAAAGGTTGA
>OX030949.1:71016874-71038194 GCA_943735915.1 Pherbina coryleti | reverse complement strand
AATTTGAAACTCGTATCGCACAAGGACAATTTAGGTATCAAATTAAAGGTTGAAAAAAACACCTTTACAATGCTGCAACTTTGACCCCTCTACGGCCTCTATTTACGGAGATATGAGCATTTGAAGTTTTTGAAGTTTGTTTTCATTGTAAAATTTGAAACTCGTATCGCACAAGGACAATTTAGGTATCAAATTAAAGGTTGAAAAAACACCTTTACAATGCTGCAACTTTGACCCCTCTACGGCCTCTATTTACGGAGATATGAGCATTTGAAGTTTTTGAAGTTTGTTTTCATTGTAAAATTTGAAACTCGTATCGCACAAGGACAATTTAGGTATCAAATTAAAGGTTGAAAAAACACCTTTACAATGCTGCAACTTTGACCCCTCTACGGCCTCTATTTACGGAGATATGAGCATTTGAAGTTTTTGAAGTTTGTTTTCATTGTAAAATTTGAAACTCGTATCGCACAAGGACAATTTAGGTATCAAATTAAAGGTTGAAAAAACACCTTTACAATGCTGCAACTTTGACCCCTCTACGGCCTCTATTTACGGAGATATGAGCATTTGAAGTTTTTGAAGTTTGTTTTCATTGTAAAATTTGAAACTCGTATCGCACAAGGACAATTTAGGTATCAAATTAAAGGTTGAAAAAACACCTTTACAATGCTGCAACTTTGACCCCTCTACGGCCTCTATTTACGGAGATATGAGCATTTGAAGTTTTTGAAGTTTGTTTTCATTGTAAAATTTGAAACTCGTATCGCACAAGGACAATTTAGGTATCAAATTAAAGGTTGAAAAAACACCTTTACAATGCTGCAACTTTGACCCCTCTACGGCCTCTATTTACGGAGATATGAGCATTTGAAGTTTTGAAGTTTGTTTTCATTGTAAAATTTGAAACTCGTATCGCACAAGGACAATTTAGGTATCAAATTAAAGGTTGAAAAAACACCTTTACAATGCTGCAACTTTGACCCCTCTACGGCCTCTATTTACGGAGATATGAGCATTTGAAGTTTTTGAAGTTTGTTTTCATTGTAAAATTTGAAACTCGTATCGCACAAGGACAATTTAGGTATCAAATTAAAGGTTGAAAAAACACCTTTACAATGCTGCAACTTTGACCCCTCTACGGCCTCTATTTACGGAGATATGAGCATTTGAAGTTTTTGAAGTTTGTTTTCATTGTAAAATTTGAAACTCGTATCGCACAAGGACAATTTAGGTATCAAATTAAAGGTTGAAAAAACACCTTTACAATGCTGCAACTTTGACCCCTCTACGGCCTCTATTTACGGAGATATGAGCATTTGAAGTTTTTGAAGTTTGTTTTCATTGTAAAATTTGAAACTCGTATCGCACAAGGACAATTTAGGTATCAAATTAAAGGTTGAAAAAACACCTTTACAATGCTGCAACTTTGACCCCTCTACGGCCTCTATTTACGGAGATATGAGCATTTGAAGTTTTTGAAGTTTGTTTTCATTGTAAAATTTGAAACTCGTATCGCACAAGGACAATTTAGGTATCAAATTAAAGGTTGAAAAAACACCTTTACAATGCTGCAACTTTGACCCCTCTACGGCCTCTATTTACGGAGATATGAGCATTTGAAGTTTTTGAAGTTTGTTTTCATTGTAAAATTTGAAACTCGTATCGCACAAGGACAATTTAGGTATCAAATTAAAGGTTGAAAAAACACCTTTACAATGCTGCAACTTTGACCCCTCTACGGCCTCTATTTACGGAGATATGAGCATTTGAAGTTTTTGAAGTTTGTTTTCATTGTAAAATTTGAAACTCGTATCGCACAAGGACAATTTAGGTATCAAATTAAAGGTTGAAAAAACACCTTTACAATGCTGCAACTTTGACCCCTCTACGGCCTCTATTTACGGAGATATGAGCATTTGAAGTTTTTGAAGTTTGTTTTCATTGTAAAATTTGAAACTCGTATCGCACAAGGACAATTTAGGTATCAAATTAAAGGTTGAAAAAACACCTTTACAATGCTGCAACTTTGACCCCTCTACGGCCTCTATTTACGGAGATATGAGCATTTGAAGTTTTTGAAGTTTGTTTTCATTGTAAAATTTGAAACTCGTATCGCACAAGGACAATTTAGGTATCAAATTAAAGGTTGAAAAAACACCTTTACAATGCTGCAACTTTGACCCCTCTACGGCCTCTATTTACGGAGATATGAGCATTTGAAGTTTTTGAAGTTTGTTTTCATTGTAAAATTTGAAACTCGTATCGCACAAGGACAATTTAGGTATCAAATTAAAGGTTGAAAAAACACCTTTACAATGCTGCAACTTTGACCCCTCTACGGCCTCTATTTACGGAGATATGAGCATTTGAAGTTTTTGAAGTTTGTTTTCATTGTAAAATTTGAAACTCGTATCGCACAAGGACAATTTAGGTATCAAATTAAAGGTTGAAAAAACACCTTTACAATGCTGCAACTTTGACCCCTCTACGGCCTCTATTTACGGAGATATGAGCATTTGAAGTTTTTGAAGTTTGTTTTCATTGTAAAATTTGAAACTCGTATCGCACAAGGACAATTTAGGTATCAAATTAAAGGTTGAAAAAACACCTTTACAATGCTGCAACTTTGACCCCTCTACGGCCTCTATTTACGGAGATATGAGCATTTGAAGTTTTTGAAGTTTGTTTTCATTGTAAAATTTGAAACTCGTATCGCACAAGGACAATTTAGGTATCAAATTAAAGGTTGAAAAAACACCTTTACAATGCTGCAACTTTGACCCCTCTACGGCCTCTATTTACGGAGATATGAGCATTTGAAGTTTTTGAAGTTTGTTTTCATTGTAAAATTTGAAACTCGTATCGCACAAGGACAATTTAGGTATCAAATTAAAGGTTGAAAAAACACCTTTACAATGCTGCAACTTTGACCCCTCTACGGCCTCTATTTACGGAGATATGAGCATTTGAAGTTTTTGAAGTTTGTTTTCATTGTAAAATTTGAAACTCGTATCGCACAAGGACAATTTAGGTATCAAATTAAAGGTTGAAAAAACACCTTTACAATGCTGCAACTTTGACCCCTCTACGGCCTCTATTTACGGAGATATGAGCATTTGAAGTTTTTGAAGTTTGTTTTCATTGTAAAATTTGAAACTCGTATCGCACAAGGACAATTTAGGTATCAAATTAAAGGTTGAAAAAACACCTTTACAATGCTGCAACTTTGACCCCTCTACGGCCTCTATTTACGGAGATATGAGCATTTGAAGTTTTTGAAGTTTGTTTTCATTGTAAAATTTGAAACTCGTATCGCACAAGGACAATTTAGGTATCAAATTAAAGGTTGAAAAAACACCTTTACAATGCTGCAACTTTGACCCCTCTACGGCCTCTATTTACGGAGATATGAGCATTTGAAGTTTTTGAAGTTTGTTTTCATTGTAAAATTTGAAACTCGTATCGCACAAGGACAATTTAGGTATCAAATTAAAGGTTGAAAAAACACCTTTACAATGCTGCAACTTTGACCCCTCTACGGCCTCTATTTACGGAGATATGAGCATTTGAAGTTTTTGAAGTTTGTTTTCATTGTAAAATTTGAAACTCGTATCGCACAAGGACAATTTAGGTATCAAATTAAAGGTTGAAAAAACACCTTTACAATGCTGCAACTTTGACCCCTCTACGGCCTCTATTTACGGAGATATGAGCATTTGAAGTTTTTGAAGTTTGTTTTCATTGTAAATTTGAAACTCGTATCGCACAAGGACAATTTAGGTATCAAATTAAAGGTTGAAAAAACACCTTTACAATGCTGCAACTTTGACCCCTCTACGGCCTCTATTTACGGAGATATGAGCATTTGAAGTTTTTGAAGTTTGTTTTCATTGTAAAATTTGAAACTCGTATCGCACAAGGACAATTTAGGTATCAAATTAAAGGTTGAAAAAACACCTTTACAATGCTGCAACTTTGACCCCTCTACGGCCTCTATTTACGGAGATATGAGCATTTGAAGTTTTTGAAGTTTGTTTTCATTGTAAAATTTGAAACTCGTATCGCACAAGGACAATTTAGGTATCAAATTAAAGGTTGAAAAAACACCTTTACAATGCTGCAACTTTGACCCCTCTACGGCCTCTATTTACGGAGATATGAGCATTTGAAGTTTTTGAAGTTTGTTTTCATTGTAAAATTTGAAACTCGTATCGCACAAGGACAATTTAGGTATCAAATTAAAGGTTGAAAAAACACCTTTACAATGCTGCAACTTTGACCCCTCTACGGCCTCTATTTACGGAGATATGAGCATTTGAAGTTTTTGAAGTTTGTTTTCATTGTAAAATTTGAAACTCGTATCGCACAAGGACAATTTAGGTATCAAATTAAAGGTTGAAAAAACACCTTTACAATGCTGCAACTTTGACCCCTCTACGGCCTCTATTTACGGAGATATGAGCATTTGAAGTTTTTGAAGTTTGTTTTCATTGTAAAATTTGAAACTCGTATCGCACAAGGACAATTTAGGTATCAAATTAAAGGTTGAAAAAACACCTTTACAATGCTGCAACTTTGACCCCTCTACGGCCTCTATTTACGGAGATATGAGCATTTGAAGTTTTTGAAGTTTGTTTTCATTGTAAAATTTGAAACTCGTATCGCACAAGGACAATTTAGGTATCAAATTAAAGGTTGAAAAAACACCTTTACAATGCTGCAACTTTGACCCCTCTACGGCCTCTATTTACGGAGATATGAGCATTTGAAGTTTTTGAAGTTTGTTTTCATTGTAAAATTTGAAACTCGTATCGCACAAGGACAATTTAGGTATCAAATTAAAGGTTGAAAAAACACCTTTACAATGCTGCAACTTTGACCCCTCTACGGCCTCTATTTACGGAGATATGAGCATTTGAAGTTTTTGAAGTTTGTTTTCATTGTAAAATTTGAAACTCGTATCGCACAAGGACAATTTAGGTATCAAATTAAAGGTTGAAAAAACACCTTTACAATGCTGCAACTTTGACCCCTCTACGGCCTCTATTTACGGAGATATGAGCATTTGAAGTTTTTGAAGTTTGTTTTCATTGTAAAATTTGAAACTCGTATCGCACAAGGACAATTTAGGTATCAAATTAAAGGTTGAAAAAACACCTTTACAATGCTGCAACTTTGACCCCTCTACGGCCTCTATTTACGGAGATATGAGCATTTGAAGTTTTTGAAGTTTGTTTTCATTGTAAAATTTGAAACTCGTATCGCACAAGGACAATTTAGGTATCAAATTAAAGGTTGAAAAAACACCTTTACAATGCTGCAACTTTGACCCCTCTACGGCCTCTATTTACGGAGATATGAGCATTTGATGTTTGTTTTCATTGTAAAATTGGAAACTCGTATCGCACAAGGACAATTTAGGTATCAAATCAAAGGTTGAAAAAACACCTTTACAATGCTGCAACTTTGACCCCTCTACGGACTCTATTTACGGAGATATGAGCATTTGAAGTTTTTGAAGTTTGTTTTCATTGTAAAATTTGAAACTCGTATCGCAGATATGAGCATTTGAAGTTTTTGAAGTTTGTTTTCATTGTAAAATTTGAAACTCGTATCGCACAAGGACAATTTAGGTATCAAATTAAATTAACTTTGACCCCTCTACGGCCTCTATTTACGGAGATATGAGCATTTGAAGTTTGTTTTCATTGTAAAATTGGAAACTCGTATCGCACAAGGACAATTTAGGTATCAAATTAAAGGTTGAAAAAACACCTTTACAATGCTGCAACTTTGACCCCTCTACGGCCTCTATTTACGGAGATATGAGCATTTGAAGTTTTTGAAGTTTGTTTTCATTGTAAAATTTGAAACTCGTATCGCACAAGGACAAATTAAAGGTTGAAAAAACACCTTTACAATGCTGCAACCTTGACCCCTCTACGGCCTCTATTTACGGAGATATGAGCATTTGAAGTTTTTGAAGTTTGTTTTCATTGTAAAATTTGAAACTCGTATCGCACAAGGACAATTTAGGTATCAAATTAAAGGTTGAAAAACACCTTTACAATGCTGCAACTTTGACCCCTCTACGGCCTCTATTTACGGAGATATGAGCATTTGAAGTTTTTGAAGTTTGTTTTCATTGTAAAATTTGAAACTCGTATCGCACAAGGACAATTTAGGTATCAAATTAAAGGTTGAAAAAACACCTTTACAATGCTGCAACCTTGACCCCTCTACGGCCTCTATTTACGGAGATATGAGCATTTGAAGTTTTTGAAGTTTGTTTTCATTGTAAAATTGGAAACTCGTATCGCACAAGAACAATTTAGGTATCAAATTAAGGTTGAAAAAACACCTTTACAATGCTGCAACTTTGACCCCTCTACCGCCTCTATTTACGGAGTTATGAGCATTTGAAGTTTTTGAAGTTTGTTTTCATTGTAAAATTTGAAACTCGTATCGCACAAGGACAATTTAGGTATCAAATTAAAGGTTGAAAAAACACCTTTACAATGCTGCAACTTTGACCCCTCTACGGCCTCTATTTACGGAGATATGAGCATTTGAAGTTTTTGAAGTTTGTTTTCATTGTAAAATTTGAAACTCGTATCGCACAAGGACAATTTAGGTATCAAATTAAAGGTTGAAAAAACACCTTTACAATGCTGCAACTTTGACCCCTCTACGGCCTCTATTTACGGAGATATGAGCATTTGAAGTTTTTGAAGTTTGTTTTCATTGTAAAATTTGAAACTCGTATCGCACAAGGACAATTTAGGTATCAAATTAAAGGTTGAAAAAACACCTTTACAATGCTGCAACTTTGACCCCTCTACGGCCTCTATTTACGGAGATATGAGCATTTGAAGTTTTTGAAGTTTGTTTTCATTGTAAAATTTGAAACTCGTATCGCACAAGGACAATTTAGGTATCAAATTAAAGGTTGAAAAAACACCTTTACAATGCTGCAACTTTGACCCCTCTACGGCCTCTATTTACGGAGATATGAGCATTTGAAGTTTGTTTTCATTGTAAAATTTGAAACTCGTATCGCACAAGGACAATTTTGGTATCAAATTAAAGGTTGAAAAAACACCTTTACAATGCTGCAACTTTGACCCCTCTACGGCCTCTATTTACGGAGATATGAGCATTTGAAGTTTGTTTTCATTGTAAAATTGGAAACTCGTATCGCACAAGGACAATTTAGGTATCAAATCAAAGGTTGAAAAAACACCTTTACAATGCTGCAACTTTGACCCCTCTACGGCCTCTATTTACGGAGATATGAGCATTTGAAGTTTTTGAAGTTTGTTTTCATTGTAAAATTTGAAACTCGTATCGCAGATATGAGCATTTGAAGTTTTTGAAGTTTGTTTTCATTGTAAAATTTGAAACTCGTATCGCACAAGGACAATTTAGGTATCAAATTAAATTAACTTTGACCCCTCTACGGCCTCTATTTACGGAGATATGAGCATTTGAAGTTTTTGAAGTTTGTTTTCATTGTAAAATTTGAAACTCGTATCGCACAAGGACAATTTAGGTATCAAATTAAAGGTTGAAAAAACACCTTTACAATGCTGCAACTTTGACCCCTCTACGGCCTCTATTTACGGAGATATGAGCATTTGAAGTTTTTGAAGTTTGTTTTCATTGTAAAATTTGAAACTCGTATCGCACCAGGACAATTTAGGTATCAAATTAAAGGTTGAAAAAACACCTTTACAATGCTGCAACTTTGACCCCTCTACGGCCTCTATTTACGGAGATATGAGCATTTGAAGTTTTTGAAGTTTGTTTTCATTGTAAAATTTGAAACTCGTATCGCACAAGGACAATTTAGGTATCAAATTAAAGGTTGAAAAAACACCTTTACAATGCTGCAACTTTGACCCCTCTACGGCCTCTATTTACGGAGATATGAGCATTTGAAGTTTTTGAAGTTTGTTTTCATTGTAAAATTTGAAACTCGTATCGCACAAGGCCAATTTAGGTATCAAATTAAAGGCTGAAAAAACACCTTTACAATGCTGCAACTTTGACCCCTCTACGGCCTCTATTTACGGAGATATGAGCATTTGAAGTTTTTGAAGTTTGTTTTCATTGTAAAATTTGAAACTCGTATCGCACAAGGACAATTTAGGTATCAAATTAAAGGTTGAAAAAACACCTTTACAATGCTGCAACTTTGACCCCTCTACGGCCTCTATTTACGGAGATATGAGCATTTGAAGTTTTTGAAGTTTGTTTTCATTGTAAAATTTGAAACTCGTATCGCACAAGGACAATTTAGGTATCAAATTAAAGGTTGAAAAAACACCTTTACAATGCTGCAACTTTGACCCCTCTACGGCCTCTATTTACGGAGATATGAGCATTTGAAGTTTTTGAAGTTTGTTTTCATTGTAAAATTTGAAACTCGTATCGCACAAGGACAATTTAGGTATCAAATTAAAGGTTGAAAAAACACCTTTACAATGCTGCAACTTTGACCCCTCTACGGCCTCTATTTACGGAGATATGAGCATTTGAAGTTTTTGAAGTTTGTTTTCATTGTAAAATTTGAAACTCGTATCGCACAAGGACAAATTAAAGGTTGAAAAAACACCTTTACAATGCTGCAACCTTGACCCCTCTACGGCCTCTATTTACGGAGATATGAGCATTTGAAGTTTTTGAAGTTTGTTTTCATTGTAAAATTTGAAACTCGTATCGCACAAGGACAATTTAGGTATCAAATTAAAGGTTGAAAAAACACCTTTACAATGCTGCAACTTTGACCCCTCTACGGCCTCTATTTACGGAGATATGAGCATTTGAAGTTTTTGAAGTTTGTTTTCATTGTAAAATTTGAAACTCGTATCGCACAAGGACAATTTAGGTATCAAATTAAAGGTTGAAAAAACACCTTTACAATGCTGCAACTTTGACCCCTCTACGGCCTCTATTTACGGAGATATGAGCATTTGAAGTTTGTTTTCATTGTAAAATTTGAAACTCGTATCGCACAAGGACAATTTAGGTATCAAATTAAAGGTTGAAAAAACACCTTTACAATGCTGCAACTTTGACCCCTCTACGGCCTCTATTTACGGAGATATGAGCATTTGAAGTTTTTGAAGTTTGTTTTCATTGTAAAATTTGAAACTCGTATCGCACAAGGACAATTTAGGTATCAAATTAAAGGTTGAAAAAACACCTTTACAATGCTGCAACTTTGACCCCTCTACGGCCTCTATTTACGGAGATATGAGCATTTGAAGTTTTTGAAGTTTGTTTTCATTGTAAAATTTGAAACTCGTATCGCACAAGGACAATTTAGGTATCAAATTAAAGGTTGAAAAAACACCTTTACAATGCTGCAACTTTGACCCCTCTACGGCCTCTATTTACGGAGATATGAGCATTTGAAGTTTGTTTTCATTGTAAAATTTGAAACTCGTATCGCACAAGGACAATTTAGGTATCAAATTAAAGGTTGAAAAAACACCTTTACAATGCTGCAACTTTGACCCCTCTACGGCCTCTATTTACGGAGATATGAGCATTTGAAGTTTTTGAAGTTTGTTTTCATTGTAAAATTTGAAACTCGTATCGCACAAGGACAAATTAAAGGTTGAAAAAACACCTTTACAATGCTGCAACCTTGACCCCTCTACGGCCTCTATTTACGGAGATATGAGCATTTGAAGTTTTTGAAGTTTGTTTTCATTGTAAAATTTGAAACTCGTATCGCACAAGGACAAATTAAAGGTTGAAAAAACACCTTTACAATGCTGCAACCTTGACCCCTCTACGGCCTCTATTTACGGAGATATGAGCATTTGAAGTTTTTGAAGTTTGTTTTCATTGTAAAATTTGAAACTCGTATCGCACAAGGACAAATTAAAGGTTGAAAAAACACCTTTACAATGCTGCAACCTTGACCCCTCTACGGCCTCTATTTACGGAGATATGAGCATTTGAAGTTTTTGAAGTTTGTTTTCATTGTAAAATTTGAAACTCGTATCGCACAAGGACAATTTAGGTATCAAATTAAAGGTTGAAAAAACACCTTTACAATGCTGCAACTTTGACCCCTCTACGGCCTCTATTTACGGAGATATGAGCATTTGAAGTTTTTGAAGTTTGTTTTCATTGTAAAATTTGAAACTCGTATCGCACAAGGACAATTTAGGTATCAAATTAAAGGTTGAAAAAACACCTTTACAATGCTGCAACTTTGACCCCTCTACGGCCTCTATTTACGGAGATATGAGCATTTGAAGTTTTTGAAGTTTGTTTTCATTGTAAAATTTGAAACTCGTATCGCACAAGGACAATTTAGGTATCAAATTAAAGGTTGAAAAAACACCTTTACAATGCTGCAACTTTGACCCCTCTACGGCCTCTATTTACGGAGATATGAGCATTTGAAGTTTTTGAAGTTTGTTTTCATTGTAAAATTTGAAACTCGTATCGCAGATATGAGCATTTGAAGTTTTTGAAGTTTGTTTTCATTGTAAAATTTGAAACTCGTATCGCACAAGGACAATTTAGGTATCAAATTAAATTAACTTTGACCCCTCTACGGCCTCTATTTACGGAGATATGAGCATTTGAAGTTTGTTTTCATTGTAAAATTGGAAACTCGTATCGCACAAGGACAATTTAGGTATCAAATTAAAGGTTGAAAAAACACCTTTACAATGCTGCAACTTTGACCCCTCTACGGCCTCTATTTACGGAGATATGAGCATTTGAAGTTTTTGAAGTTTGTTTTCATTGTAAAATTTGAAACTCGTATCGCACAAGGACAAATTAAAGGTTGAAAAAACACCTTTACAATGCTGCAACCTTGACCCCTCTACGGCCTCTATTTACGGAGATATGAGCATTTGAAGTTTTTGAAGTTTGTTTTCATTGTAAAATTTGAAACTCGTATCGCACAAGGACAATTTAGGTATCAAATTAAAGGTTGAAAAACACCTTTACAATGCTGCAACTTTGACCCCTCTACGGCCTCTATTTACGGAGATATGAGCATTTGAAGTTTTTGAAGTTTGTTTTCATTGTAAAATTTGAAACTCGTATCGCACAAGGACAATTTAGGTATCAAATTAAAGGTTGAAAAAACACCTTTACAATGCTGCAACCTTGACCCCTCTACGGCCTCTATTTACGGAGATATGAGCATTTGAAGTTTTTGAAGTTTGTTTTCATTGTAAAATTGGAAACTCGTATCGCACAAGAACAATTTAGGTATCAAATTAAGGTTGAAAAAACACCTTTACAATGCTGCAACTTTGACCCCTCTACGGCCTCTATTTACGGAGATATGAGCATTTGAAGTTTTTGAAGTTTGTTTTCATTGTAAAATTTGAAACTCGTATCGCACAAGGACAATTTAGGTATCAAATTAAAGGTTGAAAAAACACCTTTACAATGCTGCAACTTTGACCCCTCTACGGCCTCTATTTACGGAGATATGAGCATTTGAAGTTTTTGAAGTTTGTTTTCATTGTAAAATTTGAAACTCGTATCGCACAAGGACAATTTAGGTATCAAATTAAAGGTTGAAAAAACACCTTTACAATGCTGCAACTTTGACCCCTCTACGGCCTCTATTTACGGAGATATGAGCATTTGAAGTTTTTGAAGTTTGTTTTGATTGTAAAATTTGAAACTCGTATCGCACAAGGACAAATTAAAGGTTGAAAAAACACCTTTACAATGCTGCAACTTTGACCCCTCTACGGCCTCTATTTACAGAGATATGAGCATTTGAAGTTTTTGAAGTTTATTTTCATTGAAACTCGTATCGTAGAAGGACAAATTAAAGGTTGAAAAAACACCTTTACAATGCTGCAACTTTGACCCCTCTACGGCCTCTATTTACGGAGATATGAGCATTTGAAGTTTTTGAAGTTTATTTTCATTGAAACTCGTATCGTAGAAGGACAAATTAAAGGTTGAAAAAACACCTTTACAATGCTGCAACCTTGACCCCTCTACGGCCTCTATTTACGGAGATATGAGCATTTGAAGTTTTTGAAGTTTGTTTTCATTGTAAAATTTGAAACTCGTATCGCACAAGGACAATTTAGGTATCAAATTAAAGGTTGAAAAACACCTTTACAATGCTGCAACTTTGACCCCTCTACGGCCTCTATTTACGGAGATATGAGCATTTGAAGTTTTTGAAGTTTGTTTTCATTGTAAAATTTGAAACTCGTATCGCACAAGGACAAATTAAAGGTTGAAAAAACACCTTTACAATGCTGCAACTTTGACCCCTCTACGGCCTCTATTTACAGAGATATGAGCATTTGAAGTTTTTGAAGTTTATTTTCATTGAAACTCGTATCGTAGAAGGACAAATTAAAGGTTGAAAAAACACCTTTACAATGCTGCAACTTTGACCCCTCTACGGCCTCTATTTACGGAGATATGAGCATTTGAAGTTTTTGAAGTTTATTTTCATTGAAACTCGTATCGTAGAAGGACAAATTAAAGGTTGAAAAAACACCTTTACAATGCTGCAACTTTGACCCCTCTACGGCCTCTATTTACGGAGATATGAGCATTTGAAGTTTTTGAAGTTTATTTTCATTGAAACTCGTATCGTAGAAGGACAAATTAAAGGTTGAAAAAACACCTTTACAATGCTGCAACCTTGACCCCTCTACGGCCTCTATTTACGGAGATATGAGCATTTGAAGTTTTTGAAGTTTGTTTTCATTGTAAAATTTGAAACTCGTATCGCACAAGGACAATTTAGGTATCAAATTAAAGGTTGAAAAACACCTTTACAATGCTGCAACTTTGACCCCTCTACGGCCTCTATTTACAGAGATATGAGCATTTGAAGTTTTTGAAGTTTATTTTCATTGAAACTCGTATCGTAGAAGGACAAATTAAAGGTTGAAAAAACACCTTTACAATGCTGCAACTTTGACCCCTCTACGGCCTCTATTTACGGAGATATGAGCATTTGAAGTTTTTGAAGTTTATTTTCATTGAAACTCGTATCGTAGAAGGACAAATTAAAGGTTGAAAAAACACCTTTACAATGCTGCAACCTTGACCCCTCTACGGCCTCTATTTACGGAGATATGAGCATTTGAAGTTTTTGAAGTTTGTTTTCATTGTAAAATTTGAAACTCGTATCGCACAAGGACAATTTAGGTATCAAATTAAAGGTTGAAAAACACCTTTACAATGCTGCAACTTTGACCCCTCTACGGCCTCTATTTACGGAGATATGAGCATTTGAAGTTTTTGAAGTTTGTTTTCATTGTAAAATTTGAAACTCGTATCGCACAAGGACAATTTAGGTATCAAATTAAAGGTTGAAAAAACACCTTTACAATGCTGCAACCTTGACCCCTCTACGGCCTCTATTTACGGAGATATGAGCATTTGAAGTTTTTGAAGTTTGTTTTCATTGTAAAATTGGAAACTCGTATCGCACAAGGACAATTTAGGTATCAAATTAAAGGTTGAAAAAACACCTTTACAATGCTGCAACTTTGACCCCTCTACCGCCTCTATTTACGGAGTTATGAGCATTTGAAGTTTTTGAAGTTTGTTTTCATTGTAAAATTTGAAACTCGTATCGCACAAGGACAATTTAGGTATCAAATTAAATTAACTTTGACCCCTCTACGGCCTCTATTTACGGAGATATGAGCATTTGAAGTTTGTTTTCATTGTAAAATTGGAAACTCGTATCGCACAAGGACAATTTAGGTATCAATTTAAAGGTTGAAAAAACACCTTTACAATGCTGCAACTTTGACTCCTCTACGGCCTCCATTTACGGAGATATGAGCATTTGAAGTTTAGCATGCTCATATCTACAATGCTGCAACTTTGACCCCTCTACGGCCTCTATTTACGGAGATATGAGCATTTGAAGTTTTTGAAGTTTGTTTTCATTGTAAAATTTGAAACTCGTATCGCACAAGGACAAATTAAAGGTTGAAAAAACACCTTTACAATGCTGCAACTTTGACCCCTCTACGGCCTCTATTTACAGAGATATGAGCATTTGAAGTTTTTGAAGTTTGTTTTCATTGAAACTCGTATCGTAGAAGGACAAATTAAAGGTTGAAAAAACACCTTTACAATGCTGCAACTTTGACCCCTCTACGGCCTCTATTTACGGAGATATGAGCATTTGAAGTTTTTGAAGTTTGTTTTCATTGTAAAATTTGAAACTCGTATCGCACAAGGACAATTTAGGTATCAAATTGAAGGTTGAAAAAACACCTTTACAATGCTGCAACTTTGACCCCTCTACGGCCTCTATTTACGGAGATATGAGCATTTGAAGTTTTTGAAGTTTGTTTTCATTGTAAAATTTGAAACTCGTATCGCACAAGGACAATTTAGGTATCAAATTAAAGGTTGAAAAAACACCTTTACAATGCTGCAACTTTGACCCCTCTACGGCCTCTATTTACGGAGATATGAGCATTTGAAGTTTTTGAAGTTTGTTTTCATTGTAAAATTTGAAACTCGTATCGCACAAGGACAATTTAGGTATCAAATTAAAGGTTGAAAAAACACCTTTACAATGCTGCAACTTTGACCCCTCTACGGCCTCTATTTACGGAGATATGAGCATTTGAAGATTTTGAAGTTTGTTTTCATTGTAAAATTTGAAACTCGTATTGCACAAGGACAATTTAGGTATCAAATTATAGGTTGAAAACACACCTTTACAATGCTGCATTTTTGACCCCTCTACGGCCTCTATTTACGGAGATATGAGCATTTGAAGTTTTTGAAGTTTGTTTTCATTGTAAAATTTGAAACTCGTATCGCACAAGGACAATTTAGGTATCAAATTAAAGGTTGAAAAAACACCTTTACAATGCTGCAACTTTGACCCCTCTGCGGCCTCTATTTACGGAGATATGAGCATTTGAAGTTTTTGAAGTTTGTTTTCATTGTAAAATTTGAAACTCGTATCGCACAAGGACAATTTAGGTATCAAATTAAAGGTTGAAAAAACACCTTTACAATGCTGCAACTTTGACCCCTCTACGGCCTCTATTTACGGAGATATGAGCATTTGAAGTTTTTGAAGTTTGTTTTCATTGTAAAATTTGAAACTCGTATCGCACAAGGACAATTTAGGTATCAAATTAAAGGTTGAAAAAACACCTTTACAATGCTGCAACTTTGACCCCTCTACGGCCTCTATTTACGGAGATATGAGCATTTGAAGTTTTTGAAGTTTGTTTTCATTGTAAAATTTGAAACTCGTATCGCACAAGGACAATTTAGGTATCAAATTAAAGGTTGAAAAAACACCTTTACAATGCTGCAACTTTGACCCCTCTACGGCCTCTATTTACGGAGATATAAGCATTTGAAGTTTTTGAAGTTTGTTTTCATTGTAAAATTTGAAACTCGTTTCGCACAAGGACAATTTAGGTATCAAATTAAAGGTTGAAAAAACACCTTTACAATGCTGCAACTTTGACCCCTCTACGGCCTCTATTTACGGAGATATGAGCATTTGAAGTTTTTGAAGTTTGTTTTCATTGTAAAATTTGAAACTCGTATCGCACAAGGACAATTTAGGTATCAAATTAAAGGTTGAAAAAACACCTTTACAATGCTGCAACTTTGACCCCTCTACGGCCTCTATTTACGGAGATATGAGCATTTGAAGTTTTTGAAGTTTGTTTTCATTGTAAAATTTGAAACTCGTATCGCACAAGGACAATTTAGGTATCAAATTAAAGGTTGAAAAAACACCTTTACAATGCTGCAACTTTGACCCCTCTACGGCCTCTATTTACGGAGATATGAGCATTTGAAGTTTTTGAAGTTTGTTTTCATTGTAAAATTTGAAACTCGTATCGCACAAGGACAATTTAGGTATCAAATTAAAGGTTGAAAAAACACCTTTACAATGCTGCAACTTTGACCCCTCTACGGCCTCTATTTACGGAGATATGAGCATTTGAAGTTTTTGAAGTTTGTTTTCATTGTAAAATTTGAAACTCGTATCGCACAAGGACAATTTAGGTATCAAATTAAAGGTTGAAAAAACACCTTTACAATGCTGCAACTTTGACCCCTCTACGGCCTCTATTTACGGAGATATGAGCATTTGAAGTTTTTGAAGTTTGTTTTCATTGTAAAATTTTAAACTCGTATCGCACAAGGACAATTTAGGTATCAAATTAAAGGTTGAAAAAACACCTTTACAATGCTGCAACTTTGACCCCTCTACGGCCTCTATTTACGGAGATATGAGCATTTGAAGTTTGTTTTCATTGTAAAATTGGAAACTCGTATCGCACAAGGACAATTTAGGTATCAAATCAAAGGTTGAAGAAACACCTTTACAATGCTGCAACTTTGACCCCTCTACGGCCTCTATTTACGGAGATATGAGCATTTGAAGTTTTTGAAGTTTGTTTTCATTGTAAAATTTGAAACTCGTATCGCACAAGGACAATTTAGGTATCAAATTAAAGGTTGAAAAAACATCTTTACAATGCTGCAACTTTGACCCCTCTACGGCCTCTATTTACGGAGATATGAGCATTTGAAGTTTTTGAAGTTTGTTTTCATTGTAAAATTTGAAACTCGTATCGCACAAGGACAATTTAGGTATCAAATTAAAGGTTGAAAAAACACCTTTACAATGCTGCAACTTTGACCCCTCTACGGCCTCTATTTACGGAGATATGAGCATTTGAAGTTTTTGAAGTTTGTTTTCATTGTAAAATTTGAAACTCGTATCGCACAAGGACAACTTGACTATCAAACCGTCAAATCAAACTTGACGCCTTTGTCACAATTCCGTCTTATTCGTAACTAGTTCGTACTTTCGTAAAGAACTCGTTACTATTTCCTTTCATTTTATTTCGGAACAGTTTTCGGTTGGTACGATTTGTAGAAAACAAAAATTCTTGAACATGCTTAAGGTGGTCAGTGAATCCCCTTTTAACAAAACAATACTGTGTTGTCCTTTGCGAAGAAGTTCTGCTGTTGCCTCTTCCACAAGAAAGATTCCCAAAAAATCTGTCATTATTTTCAATTCATCTTTATTAAAATGTCTAACGCACATACACATCCACTTCATCACGGATATGTCTGTAGATTCGTCTACAATAAGCGAGAATTTGCTGTTACCAATAGTTTTTACTAAGTCTTCAAGAAGCGTTGGAGCAACCACATTTTTTATGATGGCGGAACATTTTGTTCTATCCAACCTCAGTTTTTCAAATGGATTTTCTTTGTTGCCAGCTGATCGCAATAGTTCACATAAATGGTCAACAGAAGCAATCGAAGTATGTTTAGCAATGAACACAGCTATTTTTATATCCAATATTTTGGTGTCATCGGATTCGGGTATTACTCCTACAAAAAAAATGGTTTGAACATAACTTTAAAAAAAAAAGCTACCACACGCAGCAGTCCTAAGTCAGAAATCGTCTGTGGCAGACATTTAAAGCTTATGGTCAAAATTATACATGTATAAAAATTTATATTGAAACTGAGAGTGAGTTTCAATCCTTAAAATGTGCGCCCCCTGTGACTTCGGACCTGGTTTATTGATGGACAACATCGCGTTATCTTCCTTGTACAGGTGTCTTACGGTATCTTTCCAATGTGTTTTTTGGATGCAGCTTAGTCAAATTTTACTTGTGGCGATCGGTTTCTGAATGCTTCTTTAAATCTTTCTTCTGTGGACGCAAGGAAGTCCTGCATGTGCAGTACCATGCTGTATTAAGTTGGTCGGCGCTTGACTGCATAGAAACCGGAGCGAAATGTATTGATTTCAACCATCCTAAAAGAAAATTGGCGTGGCGTTCGTGGCGTAGTTGGTTAAAGTGCGTGGCCGCTATGGTAACGCAACGACAGAAAATTATTTGAATTAAAATGATTTTTCTGTACGGCCGCCACCTGTCTGCAGACAATGGCAAACCTCAGAGAGTAATCAAAATGCCATGTAAAGCTTCTTGAGAATAAGAACATTTCGTTCATCGCCATTCGGAGTCGGCGTTAAGCCTGTGGGTCCATTTCTCGGTCAATTGTGTACAAACTTAATACACGCACAACACAATTGATCCTAAGAAGCTAGGTCAAAATCCTTTCAAGGGCTGAAATGGCCAGTTATTTATTTTTTTATTTTTAAACAAAATTTACCTAACCTGTGACGAAAATCTACAAAATATGTTAAATATTTACCTTGAGCCCAAAATTCAGATTCCCATTCCTTCTTATGAATTCTTTTTACTATATTCGGCTTTTTAGCGGCTTCCATCGTTATTTTTTTTTATTTCTTTAAAAATTGACAACGCACGTTTTTTTATTTACTCGTTTGTTTTCCCATAATATAACCAGATATTTAAATATGCAAGTTAAGGGTATGCTTACATTTTTAAATCTGCGCCACTGAAAATTAAAGCAAGTGACAAAAACAAACAAAAAACTAATAAGAATATTGTGCGTTTAAATAAACAAATCATAAAGAAATAAACATTTAAAATCATGAAAGTGATAAAAAGATCTTCATTTCGGTCATTTGCATCTGCAGCTGCTGATGTTATTCTTATCTTCACTTCAACGTTTTCAACATTGTTTGTGTTTTCATTTATTAACAATGGCCGACCAGCGAACGCTCTCTTTTTGAGTATATTTTTTGACAGAATATGTTTTCCCAAGCAACTGTCAATGCTACCTTGTATTATTATACCATGCGCAAAATAATGCGAAGCACAGAATTTTTTATTTTTATCCAACGATCGTTTAACGAATCGTTGTTTCGGTTTCATTTGTGTCTAGGCCTGACCAAAATAGACGAAACGAGACGATTGCAACTTGCCGAACGTTTGCAATCGTTATGTCCGTTTTGACATCTAACCCAAAATGAAACGAGTACCTCCAATCGTCTGAACAAGAAGAAGACTGCTTTGCACAGCTATTGTTGACGAGTTGAGACGCTAAAAGTTCGGTTGTTACGGAACAGAACGTCTCGTCGCAATGTTTCGTTCAGTTTCGATCAGTTACGTATGTGCATTTTGGGCTTTAACATTGGCTTCCATTTGTTCGAACGTTCTCGTTATGTCTCGTTCTGTCTATTTTGGTTAAGCCTTCTCTCGTCGCTCAATCATTTTGTTTTGTTTATGGTTCCGCTAGTAACAGAAAACGAAAAACAAAACAGACGCCCAATCCATGATACAATTACAAGGTAGGCTCATATTGGAGAGCAGGTTGCGCTAGTTGTTAAAATCAGCTGGTAGCTCTGAGTTTTTCTAATTGTTCTTATTGCTTTTATCGTTTGATGCTTATAGCTCCTACAGCTTTGTTGTTGCAAAATTCATCAATTGAGCAGCCATCTTAAAATGAGCTTACCTTGTAATTGTATCAATGCCCAATCGTTCTTCTGTTGTTTGAATCGTTTTTTTTTTTCGTTCGCTTGAAAGATCGGAACGTAACAAAATAGAAAGATTCGTTTTTGTTTATTTTCGTTCTCTGTGTATATGTATTTTATTGTTTATTTTGTTGTATTGTGCTTGCTGAGAACAAAGAATGTCGAGATGTCGAGAGCGACATAGAGTTTGTTGAAGCTCTCGTAGCACAAACGCATGAATAGCTAAAGATCAAGCAATGTATGGCATTGTGGATGATTTTTTGAAAAAACTTTACACTTTACTATTACTACTTATTAGGGTTGTCAATTAACCGTCATATTTTAGTAACCGGTTATCGGTTAACAGTATTAACCGAAAAAATTAATTAACCGGTTATCGATTACGGTTATCAAAAATTTACCGGTTATGTATAAATTAAAAAACAAACACAAATTTGGTTTGGCAAGATTTTGTTTTGCTTCGACATATTTAGCAACCGAGGGATGTTAGTGTTTTTTTGATATAGAAGCGCCGTCTTCAGCAGGTACATTGGATGAGGAAGATTTCTTAACAACGTTGATTTTATGGACTAATTTGAGATGGTTGACCATTGCAGACGTAGAGAACTCCTTGTATTTCATTGTTCTTGGGAAAAATCCTTTTAATTTTTCTTGAAATAATTCCACACAAAGCTCATCACACTGCTTAGAAAAAAACGTGCACAATTAAAACTCTTTAATTTTTAAGCAAAATCAATGAAAACATTTGTCTTACTAAATTTTTAGCTAGAACAACGACATTTATTTAAACAGCTGTCAACTGAGATGAGTAAATAGCAGAATGATATCGATAACAAAACAGGATTACATGATATATGTTAACATCTGACATCATGGTTTGATGTGTTCTTAAGCAACTTTCACACAACATTGGAGTATGTGAAAGAAAAAATTTTTAATGTCAAAAATTAAATTTGCTTAAAACATTTAATTGATTATTAAAGCTTTTTAACCGAAATTCCGGTTAACCTACCAAAAATAACCGGTTATCGGATATGATTATTATTAGTCACTTTTTATTAACCGTCGAAAACAGTTAGTCATATTAAACGGTTAACCGGTTAACTGTAACCGAATTGACAACCCTATTACTTAATATACTACTACTACTACTTATACTACTAGTGCTTATATTACTTATTATTAAAATTTTGTAAAGAAAATAACCCTATATCCTTTTGTGGCACAAATATGATATTTTAAAACGTATTTCATAAAAATCGCACCAGTACTTTTGGAGTTAAGCGGCAACAAAAAATGTCCACTTTCATTTTATATACTGTTATATATATAAGATAGATAGATAGATAGAAGGTATAGATAGATATAGTACATAGATTAGAAACGAACTTCTGTTACTGCATTTCGTTCCGAATTCGTAACTACATTTCGTTACGGTTTCGTATGTACATTTCGTTCCGATTTCCTAAATACATTTCGTTACAATTTTGTAGCTACATTTCGTTACGATTTCGAAGCGATATTTTGTTCCGAATTCATAACGAAAAATTGTTACGAAATCGTTACGACACTTCATTTCGAAGTCGTGTCAACCCCTGCATATAATTCTTCATTCGATTTTCTTCAAGATTTCACAACGAAATCTAATTCCGAAATATTCGTAACGAATTCAGTACGTTTTCGGACAGTTTGGTTTGCTGGGTTGTTTATTACGCTATGTGTCGGACTTAAGTTTCTTTTTTTTTTTAAATCTGTAAAAGTTTTTTTTTCTTCGACAAAGATTTTTCAACTTTTTTAATCAAGAAGTTCATTGCTTTAGGATGGTGTCCTTATTAAGAATATATTTTTTTTGTTGTCGGTTGACAACACTTCTTAGTTTTTATTAACAAACGGTTTCAAAGGAAAATACTTACGCCAAAAC